>JAYESA010000019.1:120832054-121257054 GCA_036927795.1 Iris macrosiphon | reverse complement strand
CAACCAGACTCCAACTAGGGCACCGTTTCACCAGGAACTGTAGAAGTAGAGACAGTTATAGCAAGCTCCTTGCCACTACTGCAAGAAGCTCGGCCACATCTGGGAAGTTTGCAATAGGCTGGGAGTTTGTTTGTATTGTGGTACCGATGGGCATCAGTTGAGAGAGTGTCCTTCCAATCCTCGTCATGCAGTTCAGGGAGCAGCTCCAGCTCCGAGGACACAGTCGAGACCTCCTACAAAACAGCCGAGGGGACCACCGCTTCCGACCCAACAGCAGCGTTATGCCCAGCACCAATATCAGGGAGGTGCACGTCAGGGACGAGCGTTCGCTATGACAGTCGAGGAGGTCGAGCCCACCGGAGATGTCATCGCAGGTTCTGTTCTTCTTGATTCTATTCCAGATTTAGTTTGTTTGATAGTGGTGCTTCCCATAGTTTTGTATCTATTTTTTTGCTCTAAAGTATGGTTTTGTAGCTGATTCTTTGCTTAGGACTTGCAAGATCATGACCAGGGGAGGCATTATCCTAGTTAATGGTATTTGCAAGGATCGCAGAGTTACTCTGGGAGGCCGGGAGTTGAGTGCGTGTCTACTTGTAATGCCACTTCCAAGCTACGATATTGTACTCGGGATAGATTGGTTAAGTAGGCACCGTGCTAGTATAGATTGTAGAGGGGATAGAGTTTTGTTTAGTCTACCAGGAGAGCCAGAATTTGAGTTTGCTAGAGGAGATGCAGAGCAGGGAGAAGGCATTATCTGTAGAGCTATGGTGGAAGAAAAGTAGTTGACGTATCCGTTGATAGCAGAGTTCTTGGATATGTTTTCTGAGGAATTGCCAGGATTGCCGCCAGATCGAGATGTTGAATTCTCTATAGACTTGGTGCCAGGTGCAGAACCAAATTTACATCATGTCTATAGAGTAAACAACAACAAGCTGGCTGAGCTAAAGAAGTAGATGGACGAATTACAGGATAAGAGGTTTATCAGATCGAGTTCTTCACTGTGGGGAGCCCCGGTATTGTTTGTACCGAAGAAGGATGGATCAGTGTGCATGTGCATTGATTACAGGACATTGAATAATCTCACTATCAAAAATAAATACCCTGTGCCACAGATTGATGACTTGTTCGATCAATTGAGTGGTGCCAAGGTGTTTACTAAGATAGATTTGAGATCAGGTTACCACCAGGTGAAAGTGAAGCTGGAGGACATACCGAAGACTGCTTTTATAACTTGGTATGGTCAGTATGAGTTTATGGTGATACCGTTTGGGTTGACTAATACCCCAACGATATTTATGAACTTGATGAACAAGGTGTTCCATCAGTACCTTGAGAAGTTTGTGGTGGTGTTCATCGATGACATACTCATACACTCGAAGACACCGGATAAGTACAAGGAGCATTTACGGATTGTGTTAGATGTGCTGAGGAAGGAGAAGCTGTCCAACTGTGAGTTCTTCCTGGACAAGGTAGATTTCTTGGGACATGTTGTGACTGGTGATGGAATTTCATTGGATCCGAAGAAGATCACAGCAGCGGAGTCTTGGAAGACCCTGCGTTCAGTAGTAGAGATCAGGAGTTTCTTGGGTTTGGCAGGCTACTATAGGAAGTTTGTTTAAGATTTTTTGAGGATTGCCGAGCCGAGGACCATACTCACCAAGAAGGATGTAGAGTTTGTTTGGACAGATGAGTGCCAGGTTGTTTTTAAGAAATTAAAGAAGAGGTTGACGTTTGCTCCTTTTTTGACGATGCCATCAGGGTCTGGAGGTTTCACTATTTATAGTGATGCGTCAAGAAAATGTTTGGGTTGTGTTCTTCAACAGAATGGAAAAGTGATTGCATATGCATCCAGGCAATTGCATCCTCATGAGAAGAACAATCCTATCCACTATTTGGAGTTGGCAGCAGTCATCTTTGCCCTTAAGTTATGGAAATACTATTTGTACGAAGAGCGTGTGGAGATCTTCAAAGACCACAAGAGCTTGAAGTACGTTTTTATGCAAAAGGAGTTAAATATGAGACAGCGTCAGTGGTTGGAACTGATAAAGGATTTTAACATCTCTTTACTGTATCATTCTGGGAAAGCTAATGTAGTTACCGATGCCTTGAGCAGGTATCCGATAGGTATGTTATCGATACAGGATCGATATTTTTTGGAGGACTTTAAGAGCTTGGGCATTGAGGTGATTGTTCTTGATTTTTCTATGCAGATATGGGGGTTGCAGATACACTTAGAGTTGATGGACAGGATCAAGGCAGCACAATATGAGAATGTATCTCTGAGGAGCATCAGAGCTCAGGTGAGAGCAGGATTGGAGGATGATCTTACTATTTATGAGGATGGTTCTTTACGGTATGGTGTTAGATTGTGTGTGCCTAGTGGAGAGCTGCGTTATGAGGTATTGCAGGAAGCGCATCAATCTCAATATTCCATAAATCCAGGTGCCAATAAGATGTATCAGGATATGGAAGAGAGTGTGTAGTGGTATGGCATGAAGAGAGAAGTGGCATAGGTTGTATCCAGATGCTTAGTATGCCAGCAGGTAAAAGTCGAGAGGCAGAGGCCAGGCGGTTTACTTCAGCCATTAGCCATTCCAGAGTGAAAATGGGAGCACATTACTATAGATTTTGTGTCCGGACTTCCAAGATCTCCAGGAGGGAAAGACGCGATTTGGGTCATCGTTGACACGTTGACCAATTCGGCCCACTTTTTGCCTTTCAAGGTGGGTTTGTCTACGGAGAAGATAACAGAGATGTATGTGAGGTAGATCGTCATGAAACATGGAGTTTCCGTCAGCATAGTCTTGGATCGGGATAGTTGTTTCACTTCTCATTTCTAGAGGAATTTGCAGGCGAGTTTTGGCACCCAGCTCAAGTTTAGTACTACATATCATCCCCTGACAGATGGGAAGTCAGAGAGGACTATTCAGACTCTCAAGGATATGCTGCACACTTGTGTACTAGATTTTGGGGGATCTTGGGAGGACCATCTCCATTTGGCAGAGTTTTTTTATAACAATAGCTACCAGGCTAGTATAGAGATATCACTATTTGAGGCTCTGTACGGTCGGAGATATCGTACTCCCTTGTCTTGGGACGATATTGGAGAAAGAACTTTGCTAGGGCCAGAGATGGTTGTGGATGCAGTGGAGAAGGTTAAGTTGATCAGAGATAGACTTCAAAAAGCGCAGGACAAACAAAGGCATTGGGCCGATAGCCACCGGAGACCTTTGGAGTTTGAGGTATAGTTTAGATTTTTATTTTGTTCTTGTTAATGGTTATTTGTTATAGATTAAGTTCTTAAGGTTGTATTTTGTTCTAGGTCGGAGGTTTGGTGTTTCTGAGGATTTCTCTGACATGAGGCACGATTCGCTTTGGTAAAGGCGGGAAGCTTAGTCCGCGATTCATCGGACCTTTCACTATTCTAGAGAGGGTCGGTGAATTTGCTTATAGACTAGACTTGCCACCTTCATTAGAGGGAGTGCACAACGTGTTTTACGTGTCGCAGTTGAGACGATACGTGGCAGATCCTAGTCACGTGTTGGATTACTCGGAGATAGAGGTGGGCCCTACTCTTAGCTATCCAAAGCAGCCAGTTGAGATTATAGATCGAAGAGAGAAGGTACTAAGGAACCAGACTATTCTCTTGGTATGCGTCGCATAGAGGCATCACTCTCCGGAGGAGTCTTCCTAGGAGAGAGAGGATGAAATACGAGAGCGTTACCAATATTTGTTTGTGCCTTGAGGTATGTTCTTTCCTAGTTATGTTATGTTCTTTTCTGTTCTGTTATTTTCTAGGGGTAGTTTTCATCTTTGAATTTTGAGGACAAAATTATTTTAAGGGGGGTAGACTTGTCACTACCATATTTTCTAGGAAAGGGTATTTTGGTCATTTCATAATTAATTAAATATTGTGTATAATTATTTATTTTATTATTGTTAGATGTTAGTTTATTATTTTGGACTTGTGTTAGTGGACCTAACTAGTTTAGATTAGATCCATGGAGCAACATTTATTATTAGTTAGAATTGAGCCCAATTAGAAGCCCATTCATTAGGAGGATGATTAATTTAATTAAACTCATTAGATTAGAACCTTCCCTCCTTAATTATTTCTTCATAAGAGGCCCCAAGGGGTATATTAGACATTATATAGTGACTTGGGGAGGAGGATAAGGGGGGCGGCCTATTTAAAAGAGGGAAAAAAATTTCTCTCCTCTTTTTATTTCAAATCTAGATCTAGAATTTCTCTCAACCAAATTCCATCATTCCCACATCATTTCCCTACCAAATTTCTTCCTAATTTCTTTTCAAATCACCATTAGAGTCTAGTAGCGCAAGGATCTAGAAAGAGAAAGCAATGATCTACAAAGAGGAGTAAGGATCTACAAGTTGAAGGCCAATTTTACCAAATTTGGAGGTTGTAATGGGAATCCATCTCCCAATAGGTACAATTCAGTTTTTTTTCTTTAATTAGGTTCTAAATCTGTGTTTTAATCATTAGGAACCACTCCATATGATGAGGCTATCCATAGAAAATGGAATTAGGTTCATAGGAGGCCTATCGAGAAAGTTATGATGTATTTTGTGTCAATTTTGGGAGAATTTCGAGATTGCCACATATTATGGTTGTCAATTAGTCCATTAAACCAAATTGGCAAGTGTTTGATTATGTGTGGCTCGTGTCGTATCTACAATTGGATACGTGATACGTGTAGGCTGTATCCCAAAAATTTGGTGATACGTATTGATTTGGGAGTTTTTCTTCCGACATAGGGCTTTGAGCATGTCATATTTTGACACGGACACGTAGATGTATAATGGACTCTTCGTATTGTTCATATATAGTATTTTAGACTTGCTCGTGTCCTTCGGGGTACGTTTGATTGTGTGGTGGACTTGTATAGCAAGCGTATCATAGATCTAGTGCGATGCACTCCACGTATTTGTTTTATTGCTCTTTAATTCAAAGTGACTTATGTATATATATTAGTATAAGATATATTAGTATGATATATATGTATAAGTATATGTATCTATAGTATATTATATAGGTATGCATATATATAGCTAATATTAGTGTATGTTTACTTATGGGAGTATATATATATATATATATATATATATATATATATATATATATATATATATATAAGTGTATATATATATATATATATATATATATATATATATATATTGATAACTGTATATCTATGTATATATATATAGTTGTATCCATATGTATATGTATCTAGTTATATATGTATGTATATATATTTGAGGTTATGTGTATGCTAGGGGGGGCTCGGACAGCAACTGTAACAGAAACACCAACAGCAAACAGCAACAGTGACAACAACAGCAAACAGCGACAGCAACAGCAAACAGCAACAGCAAACAGCGACAGCAATAGTAATTAGGATTAGTATATTTATTATTGATTGAATATGCATAATATGATATTCTATTCTAATTGTTTGCGTATCTTGAGATACGGTATCTTAGTAATTTCATAGTATCTTAGATTAACTAGTGTGGCCTAGATTCTTAGTGTATGGACCCAATATCCTAGAGATAGACTCATGCAACCTAGAAATAACTAGTTTGACCGGTTTGACTTAGAATTGGCCTAGTTTGACTCTTTTGACTTAAAAATTGCTCTTTGACTTAGATGTTGACTAGTTTAACTTATTTTTATTCTGAAACCTTGTATTGATGTTATATTTTCTATATAGGTCTTTGAGGCACCGTACCGGACATTTGTGAAACTGTGCACCAGGTTACAGGCGAGCACATTCTCTGATAGTTTCTTATTTATGATATCCTCTATGTCTCTTGTATCTAGTGTAGATATCCTTGATTTTTTAACACGATGGTTACATGAATTGGTATATCCGGATGTCGTCATGAGATGTTATTCCTTGGTATATATGGTGTATCTTGTGCAAGCCTTGTTCCTTGTTCTTCTTGTACATGTATAAATATTGATTCTAGGAGAGATTTGCTACGTTCCTAGAGAATCTTGTGCCATTGTATACCATGGTTGGATCCACTATACCAGTCGGGGGCGGGGAGTATGTAGTGTATATATGTGATCATACCCTCCTTGTCTTAAGTCATGTTCATTGAATAGTGTTAATCATACACTGCACGTATGATTAGCCAGGCCATAAATTTTGTATCAAGTTTCCAAGTGTTTAGGGATAATATAAACGAGAAAAGATTTGGTGAATACAGGAGAACGAGGTCTTGTACGAAGACCCGCCCCTTCTTTTATTATTTACAAACAAGATTGTACAAATTCAATCCTACACGAGGATGTCTAAGTATAATTTATTTAATCTGGGTGAATATTGTTATAGGTGTCTGATCTGCAGTCGATCACTTTAGCCCTTGGACCACACGATGTTAAAAAAGTGCCGTGGAAGACAGGAAGACAGGTAGCAGCTTCGAGGGTTGCTGAAGAGGGTGGATGCCCGATGCCAAAGTCGTCGATCCCTTCTCTTTGCCTGAGCTCCGGATTCTTCTCTCTCTCTCTCTCTCTCGACCCTCCAATTTGTCGACCTTGTTCCTCGTTGATAGAGGTCTCTATTTATAGAGTTTTAGTGACAGTGACCACTCAATCGGTGTAAAAACCGAGTAGTGGAAAGTACAGCACCCTTTTACACAACGGTTAAAATAACCAATGCCTACGTATAGATGATCCTTTGAATGAGCGTGTGACGCAGGTCCAACTAAGGGACAAAACACGTATAATTGCTACAAAGATTACGGTGTAGAAGCCACGTAGGTAGGTATCCATCGTGTAGAAGAGGTTGGCATAAAAGCCAAATATCTGTCATCATGGCATAGAAGCCAAATAGTTATCAAACCGGCATAGAAGCCGAATAGGCGTAGAAGCCGAGTGGTCATAGAGGCCGAGTAGGCATAGAAGCCGAGTGGTCGTAAAGGCCGAGTAGGCGTAGAAGCCGAGTGGTCATAAAGGCCGAGTAGGCGTAAAAGCCGAGTGGGCACCGAAGCTGAATAGGCGTAGAAGCCGCTGCGTAACGTGCCAGAGTGATGATGTGGACGTCTTTAGCCAAAATTACGGCTCTTGGAGATATAATCAAATCCCCAGCATTAATTGTGGAGATTTGCCATCATTTGGTGCATTAAACGCAGAGGCGTATTTTGAAGGTCTGTCACTTGGCCTGTGCATGGTGCAGAGACATGTCTCAGGCATCTGTCAGTATTCGGCGCATTAATTGCAGAGACGTGCCTTGAGGGCCTGTCACCGCCCTGTGCATAAAAATGCAGGGACATGCCTCGAGTCCCGTACGTAGTGTAGCTTTTGACGTGGTGGGCGGTTTGTCTTCCGTGGAGCGTAAGGGGCTCTCATCTGCCTGTGTAAAACTAGGCAGCGTATTCCTTTGTGTACGTAAAAACGGTTTACGCAATAGAGAATGGCAGTAAATGATAGCCTGGGTTGCAGTGCTGCGCCATCATCATAGCCGTCGCCTGGGTAGTCGAGCGGTATCCATTTTGTCAGAAGTCGAGATGTCGGGTTCATTGCAGGATCTGACAGGTTCATTGCAGGGTCTGATAGGTTTATTACAGGGTCTGACAGGTTTACTTTGGAGAATACGAAGCATCCCTCGTACACTTCAATGCTGCACTGAAAGAGGATAAGTTTTACGCCATATAGGCGATGAAGCACCCTGTTTACGCTGAAGCAGCCTGGGCATACTGCCCTACGCGGATAGTCCTTGGGCCCGTATTTCATGCTGTGCTCAGCGGAGGAGCTCTGTGTGCACGTTTGAAGGCTCTCAAGTCCTCTGTTTATGCTGCTTTGCATCAATATGCTGCGTAGAGCTATCCAGCATATTTTTATGCTTCTACAAGACCCCCTTCAAAGCTTTTAAATTCCTCATAATTTGAAACGCTTTGAATGAAGCATAACCCGCTCCTCGTAACTCGAAACGTTTCTGAATGGAGTTTTAAAATGGTCGAGGCTGACTTTGTGGCGGATTTATTGGGGACCGGTGCTTTTCTCTCGCATATAAAAAGGCTGAGGAGTTCTCATGTTCTTCCCACACTTCTTTCACCATACAGAGATGATGGCCGGAGTTTGTCGTGTCAACTTGAGGAAGAAGGAGATCATGCTTTTCCGGCATGTAAGGAGCCAAAAAAGATGGCGTCTTCGAGCAAATGTCCTCTGCAACGATGGATCATGGAAGGATATCATAGCCTCCTTTGCTCGGGATAATCAGCAACTTTGTATGGTGGTTCTTCGGGAGAGACGAAGAATCGTATTTCACTACGCTGCTTGCAAGTGGCACCTTCTCCCGTTATCTCCGGGGACGAGAGCAGCAACTGGCTCTGACCTCGGGTATTGAGTTGGGTGAAATACCTCAACTCAATCTGCCACGGTGCACGGAGTATGGGATCTGCATAATTTAGGCAGGCCCAGTTCCGTATTCTCCCTCCGTTTATTATTTTAGTCGATTGCGAAAACCGACCAACTGCTGGAGGAGAGATGAAGAATTGGCGCCCATGCAAGAACCTGGTAGAGCAGATTCTGGGGGGTGGCCTTCCGACGACGATGAGAAAAATCCTTTTGTGGACGGGATTTCCCTCATATGTAATCATAAAAATGAAGAAAAACCCTTGTAGACTGGATTTCCCTCATATGTAATCATGACTTTAATCTTTAATAAAATCGTCTTTCTTCTTCATATGATCATCTTGCCATACTTTGCTGTGAAGTCTGAATGTGTGCAGCTTTGACACGTCTGATTCTTTATGCCGACTCTGTTTTAGAAAGAGTGTTGGGTCCTGTCCTATCTTTTACGCACAACTAGGGATGCGTAGAAAGCCGCTTTAGCATTCGAGTGTTCGAACTATCCTGCTATTTAGGAGTGAGGAACCGCGTAGAATCCTGAACTATTACTTCTGATAAACAGAATTTCTTTGTCCAGACATCATCTTCAAGAATGATTTCTCGGAAGTCCCTTGGAATAGGGCGAGAAATGGCTGTCAAACTGATTTACCGTCTTGGTAGATGAGATATTCAGACTGGAGTCTGGATGAACTTCGAATCGACCCATGAAGAAGAGTAATTTTTTAATGTTTGAACTCTGTATGCTTCGGGTACTTGGGATATCTTGAGGTCAAGAAGGATTATCTTCTGTGTGAACTCCTGTAATTGACCGCCTTGAGGACCGTTCAGATGTACGCGTACTCTGGCCTGCATATCTTTCAGATGTGCGGAAAGTCATAGAGCACGAAATCATAAGTTGGCAGCCTCTGAGCATAAACTAAACACCATCGAACGTGAAATCATAGACTTGTGGTTCCTGAGCGTGAAGTCGTAGGTTTGTGGCCTCTCGAGCATAAAAGCTACCGAGCACAAAGGCATCCGGACGTAAAACCCGACTTGTAGCTGTCGAACGTAAAGTCGTAGATTTGTAGCTGTCGAGGGTAGAAAGCTCCTTAGCGTAGAACTGTAGATTTGTTGCTTCTGAAAAGAAAATTTTCCGAGCGTGAAGTCGTGGATCCATCGCCTCCGAGCGTAAACTAAGCGCCACCGAGCGTGAGATCATCGATTTGGTACCTGCTGAGCGTGAAGTCGTAGGTCAGTAGCCTCTCGAGCATAAAAGCTACCGAGCACAAAGGCATCCGGGCGTAAAACTATAGACTTATAGCTTGCGAGCGTAAAACCGTAGATCTGTAGCTGTCGAGCGTAGAAAGCTCCTTAGCGTAGAAACCATGAACCTGCTTTGTGCAAAAAAACTTTTCGAATTCGTCGACTGTCCGCCTTCTCTGAATAAATAGGCTGACGTGGGACCCAATCATAACCGAATATTAATTAGGAGATTTGGTTCGGGGTCCGAGGAGTCCATCCGAACTCTATATATATCCCAAGTTTCTGAGGGGAAAACTTTCCATCTGTCTTCTGCGAGAGAAAGCTTTCGACTGTTCGAGTTCTTCTTCGTTTCTTCTTCGAGTCTTCAAAGTTTCCAGTAATGGCTTCGAAACAAGCTTCCTCCGCCAAGGGAAAGAAAGTTGATTCCTCTTCTCGCCCTTCGACCCAAGCGAGAGAGTCTCTGGTTGGACAAGGCGGACTTCATTCTGAGCGGAGCATCCCGCCGACGAGTAGTGCACCCGGCTTGGAAGGTAGAGCTCTTGGAAAGAAAAGAATGACTGAAAATCCTTCGCACATGTTGAACGTGACCGCGCTAGGTCATCTTCTGTGCTGATAGACTCTTTGAGGAAGATGATGCACGGAGACGTTTTATCTTTTTATGCCCACATTCCTAATGTGCCAGCGTAAAATCTCTATTTTTTTGCAGTCGAGCGTAAAAGCTTTGACCGCCGAAAACTTGGTGTATATTATTAAAATTTGAGTTTTATGCTCGTGGATGAAAATCCTGGCGTAATAACTCAATTTAATCAATCTGGCGTAAAGCACAGACCATATACTGCCAATCTTGACTTTTACGTTAAGGAAATGGATTCCAGGGTAAAGGTTCAAGTTTTATAGTCTCGGCATAGAGCACTGACTGTTGATCGGATGATGCAAGTCCCAAAATGTCTAGTTTTAGGAACTGACGTATTTTTCCTGTGCTTTCACAGTTAACTTGCATGAGTCTCCGCTAGCTGAAGTGATGGACTCTGCCGCCGGGATGCTGCACTCCAACTATCTGGAGGATCTGTCGCATGTGACATTTCCTATCACCGGACCCCAATATCCCGAAGGAAGGGCAATTTTGATATCGGCTCAGGGCAAGCGAATGCTGCTGAGCATGATCAACGGGGAGCCCCTAACGTACGTAGACGGAGAGCAATACCTGAAGTCGGCTTTCCTCTTCGGGGACATGATTGACAAGCAGTCCTAGACAAAGCCTAAGAGAGAACTCTGGGTTTTTCCTGCCGTGGATTTGGTCTTGTATCTGCCCAGTATGCCGAGAGACTACCTATCTCGGCCTTCTTTCATGCTACGCATCCCAGGAAGATGTCGTGGACGCTGACCCCCGATCTTCATGGTAAGCTAGGGAAGATCGTTCATCTGAGAGGAGCTGACCAGGGGTCGTTTGTTAGCTGTCCTTCTGGCTCTGTGACGCTGTTCAGGGGGCTGTATCCGGGCAGTATCCCGAGTAAAGACAGTTTGGTGATCCAGCCGGTCCAGTTACCGACTTTATGTAATGATTTTATGGGGCATGGGGGAGTATACCCTAAGGTGAACCCTCGGTGTGGCGGGTGGATCACCCCTTCAAATCTCCGATGGGCTCGCTTGGTTGATTGGGCCCTGAAGCATTTTCAGACCGAGTTGGAGAACATTGGTCTGTTTGCAGCTGTGAGTGCTACCAGTGTTGGGTTACCTCCTAACCCTAACCTGTTTCTAGCACTGATGGAGCGATATATTTCGCTTACCGTGTCACTACCACAATTTTTAGGAAAGGGTATTTTAGTCTTTTCCTATTTAATTAAATATTTTGCATTGTAAATAATTAATTGTTGTATTATTTAATTGTTGTTAGATGTTATTTAATTATTTTGGACTTATATTAGTAGACCCAACTAGTTTAGTTTAGACCCATGGACCAACATGAATTAATTAGTTAGACTTGGCCCATTTAGAAAGTCCATTATTAAGGAGATGGATTAAATTAATTAAATGATTAGACTAGAAGCTTCCTTCCTTAATTATTTCTTCATGAGAGGCCCCAAGGGGTACATTAGATATTTTATAATTGCTTGGGGAAGGGGGCATGGCCGGCCTATATTAGAGGGGGGAATTTCTCTCTCCTCTCATTCTCATTCCAAATCTAGATCTAGAATTTTCCACTCCCAAATTTCCTTCATTCCCATTCCAATTCTCCACCAAATTCATTCTAATTTCTTTTCAATTCACCATTAGAAAATTGAGAAGCAAGGATCTAGAAGGAGGAAGCAAGGATCTACAAAGAGGAGTAAGGATCTACAATTTGGAGGCAATTTCATCTCAATTGGAGGTTTCATTGGGAATCCATCTCCCAATACGTATAATTCAGTTTTTCTCATTAAAATAACTTCTAAATCTGAGATTTAATCACGTAAAATCAACCCATATGTATGTACTACCCATAGGACTTGGTTTTGTGTTCATAGGAGACCCATGGAGAAAGTTATGGTACTTTTTGTGTCAATTTTGATGGAATTCCGAATTTATATTTTGTTATGTGTGTCAATTGATCCTATAGATCAATTGGACATGTGGTTATGTGTTTGGGACTAGTATTATGTCCACAATTGGGTACATGTAGTTCGTATCCCAACAATTTGGTAATACGTGTCATTTTGGGGGTTTTCCCTCCGACACGGGACTTTGTACATATCGTATTTTGATACGGACACATAGATCTACTTTTGACACTTTGATTTGTTCATAAATATTATTTGTGATTTGTTTGTGTCCTTCGGGGTGCAATTGGTTGTGTGTTGGACTCGTGTCGCATGCGTATCCTAGATCTAGTGGGATACGGTGTGATACTCTCCAATTGTGTGTATTTTTGTATAGATCTAATTATTTATGCTTTAATTCTTGTATTATAATTAGTAAATATATATAGATATTACTTATTATTTTAGTGTATTTATTATGGTATTTATTGTAGCATAGATCTATATATTTTTATGTGTGCTAATATGATGTATAAAAATATATGTAGTTTTCTTTACATGTAATTATATATGTTACTACATATTAATAAAATAAATTATACATAAATGTTTTATAAAATATATTTATGTGTTTAAATGAGTAATTATATTAATTATAATTATTATATAATTAATTGTATATTAATGAATATATTTTTATGTATGCTTCTAGCTATGTTAAAATATGTATATTAATACATGCAATGTGTTTGTAACTATTAGTATTTATTGTGTAGGATTATGTATATATATATAAGTATATATTTATTTAATTATATATATATATATTGATTTATATTGATTTATATTTATTAATATATATAGTTATATATTATTTGTTTTGTTTTGCGACAGTGGCATTTAATGACAGTTGCTGTCATTAAAACAGCAGCCGCTGTAGCAGTGTTTCGGCATTAATGACAGTTCTGTCATTAATGCTACGGGCGGGTGTGAGCGGCAATTCTTCAGCAACGGTTTTCTGTGACAGTTTGAACTGTCATCAAACTATGACAGCAGTGGGTTATATATACAGCGTTTTGGCGACAGTTTTTCTGTGACAGTCGGGACTATCACTATAAGTCTGTTTATTGAAATTTATATTTTAGCACACTATTTTCAGTGACATTTAGACAGATTTAATTTATATATTATATATTATAATTGTATATATATATATGTATATATATATGTGCTTATTGTGAGGTATAATACTAGTATTGATATATTATTTTAATTGTATAAAATATTGGTTTGTATATATATTATATTAGAGTATATATTATATGTATCTTAAGCATACATTATGTGGGTACCAAGATGGTTCAAAACCATGGTTCCAAATTGGTTAATTTATTATTCTATATTATTATTTATATAGATGTTTTTTGAGGATTGACCTTGGTTTGACCATAATTAACTTTAGAGTTGACCATAGTTGACTTTTGACTTAGAATCGACTTATTGACCTAAAAGTTGACTAGTTTGACTTATTCTCTTTTCGAGACCTTGTATTGATGTTGTATTCCATATCTAGGTCTTCGAGGCACCGAGTTAGATATCTGTGAGACTATTCATTGGACTTCAGGCGAGTATATTCTCTGATAGTTTCTCATTTATGATATCCTCTATGTTCACTGTATCTAGTGTAGATATCCATGTTCTCTTGACACTATGGTTACACGGATTGGTATATCCGGATCTCGTCATAAGATGTTATTCCTTAGTATATGGTGTATATGGTGCAAGTATTGTTTTATTGGTTATCTTATACATGTACAGACACTGATTCACGGGGAGACTAGCTATCTTCTTTGGGAATCTCATGCCATAGCATATCGTGGTTGAATCTATTATACCAGTCGGGGGTGGGGAGTATTAGTATAGATATGTAATCAATATCCCTATTGAATAAAGTACTGTTTACTGAATAGTGTTGATCATACACAGCACGTATGATTAGCCAGGCCGTATTGCATCTTGCCCAAGCCGATCACATGTTAAGCTAGTACTCACACACTTAGTCATTAGTATTATTGTTCCATCGGCATATTGTTCATTATTGTATTTCTTTCCAGTATTTCCTTATTGCCTATATATCTCTTGTATAAATTTGTGCATCGTGTTTGTCCACAGCTACTTACTGTTACATAGTTTTTATCATTAATAAGAACTGCTGTTAGAGATGTACTCTGCTCCTTTCCTGACTGGATATATTTTTCCAGATGATACTGAGGAGTGGTACCCTACCTTTTATGGACCCCAGGATGTTGTGGGTTTAGATTCTGAGACCCTGGCTCAAGAGGGACTTATCCTAACTGAGACAGTTGACCTAGGAGTTGTAGCCTAGTAGTATATTCTTTGTACTGGATTTGTCTCCAGCTTTTTGTGTTGTTCTTCAGACTCATTGATGTATTATTTAGACTCATGAGTTGTATTATGACTATTCTATTCTTTATCTGATTTGTGCTCATTTCTATCTTAGTTCTATGATTGAGTATACTATCATTATTGGTGGTTCATTATATTGTTAGATAGACTATCTAGACAGGGTTCTACCGCCGATTCTGCGATGTAGGCTGGGGTTATTTTCGACTAGTACCCTTACACCGGGTGCGGGTCATGACATACCGGGACTTTCGCCACTCCACTAGGGGAGTTAGGATTGGCCCTGCATGAGATGGCAGAGATCTCAAGACTGCCGATGGAGGATACTCCATACGAAGAGTATGTTCCCACGAATCGGGAGCTGGGGGGTTCAGACCCTCGGGTAGTGGAGGTCTATCAGGAGCTGATGTGCCACTACCTCGCCTGCACCACTTTTTATGATGAGCCCTCAGATTTGGCTCACATCAGTAAATGGACGTCTTATCTTTTCTTCCACCGGTCTAGGACTGCTAAGCCGGAGAAGGTATTGGAGGGCAAGGATCTGCCCGTGAATCCCCTGAGTGCACTTAATGCTCAGGTAGTTGACGATCTCATAGTGGATGCTGGTGCTCCGGACCGGTTCTTCGACGAAGGGACGGGAAAGTATCCTGAAGGCACTAAGGCCTATAGTTATTTGAGGCGCTGTCGCAGGCCTCTGTCCAGGGAGGCTCAACTGGCTGGCCTCCTCTCTATATGGCTGCGCCGAGTAGTACTGCCTGGCGTCGCATCTGCGGACCGCATTCACCGTAATACGCTGTGGCCTGCAGTACGTCTGGTGTTCGGGGCAAGACTGGGCTTGCTTCCTGCCATGGTGTGCCGTATACAAGCTTGCCTGAGGGCCATGACTGACGGGCTGCTCGTTGATGAAGTTCGGCGTGATAGCTTCCCCAGGATAGAATTACCATACCTGTACTTGATGGGGTGGCTAATTCTCCATAACCCCCGGGTGATGTCTCCCGGTTCCGGCAGTAGTTTGGGGGTGAGTTTCTTGTTGAACTACCGAAAGTCTTCCTGGAATGTGAACACAGTTATAGACTGTCGGCGGGCGCTAGGCTTCAGTCATAGTTGGAAGCTTTTCTACACCGTCCCTCCAGTGCATCGCAATCAATCGGGGATTAGGCTCGAGGATTCGGGTAGAGAGAAGATAATTCTTTCTCCCGAAGCTTTTAATTGGTTGGTCTGTATCAGACCATCCCATCTGCTGTACACAAGCGAAGATCATTGCTTCTTGGAGCCCTACTTGCCCAGTCGGTTTGCCCGACAGTTTGGGTATGATCAGTTGCACGTGGGCAACGCCGTCACCAGCTTCAGGTCCAGAGGTGGACTCATTGATGGAGCGAGGGGATGGCGATATTTTATCATAGGCTGTACTGGGGCAATTTTTATTGTGCCCGTGATTACACTCTCCACGGAGCTGCGCATCCTGTATTCGTATGCCCAGTTCTATGTGACGACGAACACCTTCCATCGTGATTTTGATATGCATGAAAGCTTTAGGGTGCCCTCTTCCAAGCCTGGTGGAAGAGTTGAAGTCCCCTCGGTTTCTTCCGATGAGGGTGAGTCCGTTACCCCGGATGAGCCTCTGGTGTTGGTCCCTAGGGATGAAGTACCTCTGCCTGCAGGGGCTTTGGCAGTTCTTGGGAAGCGAAGGGCTCTTGTTCCCAAGGAGACTTTCCCTCGTAAGAGGAAGAAGAAGATGGTAAATCGTTCTCTCCGGATTCCTGGCACTGAGGCTCCTGGAGGTGAGCTCGCATCTCCCCGTGCTGGGGACGATTCTTTGATTGGAGGTTCCTCGCCTTTTAGAGAGCGACCTTCTATAGTTCCGGCTGGTGGAGCCGGAGAATCTCAGCTGGACACTGGTGTCGCGGCTATTGCTTCAGGTAGTGGAGCAAGGTCGCCTTCGGGGCTGAGTATAATAATGTTCCGTATACCTCTAGCCGGATCGGCATCGGGAGGGACTTCTGTCGCGCCTGCGAGTGCACCTAGCACGATTCCAGCCGATGAGCCTCGGTTGGATTTGGAGGAGGACTTGGAAGACTATCTGTCAGCTTCTGTGAGCATACCCCCTTCCCCAGGTATGACAGCTTGCCTAGCATCATTAAGAAATAATTTAGCTGTACAGGCTGCGGATGCAACATATATGCCATCGATCCCGGATAAATGTCGTCTTCACACCTTTTCTCTTAGGAAAGTTAACATTATGCTGATATTAACTTCCTTTCGACCCCCTTTCAGGGGAAGACCTCTTTGGGGAGGGTAGTATAGATGCGTCCTTTGGCTCTGGCGACGATACGGAGGTACCCAATTTTGAAGAGGAGACATCTTCGGGCGCTGGCTTGCCTGCCGAGGAGACTCCGATATCTCAAGAGGAGGACGAGCCTGTTATCGCGACAGTGCCTCCCTTGAGTACGTTGGCATCTTCGTCCGGTGTTGGCGCTTCTTCTTTCGTCGCAGCACCTGCTGAGGCGACGGCTGTGGCGACACCGTCTGTGGATATTCTTGGAGGGGAAGTTGCCACGATCGCGGACACTCCCCGCGTTCATGCGGACCTAGCTGTGCTGACCGAACAGTACACCGGTATCTTCTACACCACTTTGAGAACGCTAATGTCAATGGTGTTGGCGAAGAAGTTGGACTTTGCGTCGCTGAAGAGATCCTCTCGGTTCTTGATAGAGGCGATCCAGGAATTTGATGATACCGAGGTAGCTGACGCACTGGAGGCGATGGTTAATGGTTTGGAGCAACCCATTAACGAGTACCTGCAGCTAGCTCGAGGCAACATTGAAGCTCTGGTCCAGGCCAGATACGACTCCTTGACTGCGCATCTTGTTGAAAAGAAGGAAAGTCTGAATAAATTCCTCGAGACCAACCAGCAGGAGGTGGACAAAGGAAAAGCCATTTTGGAGTAGACTATCGCCCTTCAAACGAAGTGCCAGGCCGAGCATGATGGCAATGTAGCGAGGGTCCACAAACTGGAGACAAAGCTTGCTCAGGCTAAGGAGTGGGCTTCTCAGTCGTCGGCAGGTCTAGATGTGGTGAAGGGCCGACTGGTCGTAGCACAACAGACCTTGGCGAGTGCAGGAGTCGCCCGTGCCGGTTTCATTCGGGCTAGAGCCGAACTGTCCCTCCTGATAGATGACGAGGCACGGTTGGAGCGGGTCCGCGCTGATATCTTGGATTCTGGGGCTGAGAGGATGGCCGTACTGGCGCAGCAGCTTTGCGACCCTACCGCTCCCCCTTCAGATGTACTTTTGCTTTTTCTTTTCAATGCACTCTTGCTCTTTTCTGGGAATAATAAAGAGGCTTTTCATCTGACTTTGTAGACCCATTATTTTGGAATATAAATGACAGGTTTGGGTGAAAGTGATATCAGAGGTGGTATGGACGTGATATACTTTCGGTAAGTTTTAGCAGAGCATATCTATTCAGAGGTCATATGGACATGACAGAATATGATCCAACTAGTTTTGTTTTGGAAGTAGTTTTGTCAGAATGAGATCACCTTATTCTACTGGAGTAGAGGAGGTTTAAGCATAGTACCTCTTCAGGAATTTGCCACTGATAGGAGCCATTAGCAGGTCTCCATTAGGCTGGGCTAACCTGTAATCGCCGTTTGAGAACGTTGTCTCGATTACGTAAGGGCCTTCCCATTTGGGCTAGAATTTGCCTTTACTTCTGTGAGTAAGAATCATCGGCCTTCTTACAGCTAAAACTAGCTCGCCGACTTTGAACACTCTTTTCTTTACTTTTTTGATTAAAAGTTCTGGAAATGCGTGCTTGGTAGAGCGCGATGCCCTGCTGAGCTTAGAGGCATTTCTCGTCTAATTCTTCTAGCTCTTGAAGCCTAAACAGGTCATTCTTTTCTCGAGTTAACTCGTTAGCCACAGCTATCCTGAGTGACAGAATTTGAATTTCGATAGGAAGGACTGCTTCACTCCCGTAGATCAATGAGAATGGCGTGCAACCTGTCGGTGCTCATAACGTTGTGCGGTATGCCCAGAGACATTCTTCCAGCTTCTCATTCCAATCTCTTTTGTTCGAAGAGACGAACTTCTTCAAGAGTTTGATAATGATTTTGTTGAAGGCTTCCGCCAAACCATTAGCAGCCGGATAATAGGCCGTAGAGGCCGCGTTTTGTATCCGATTTTTATCGCAGAATCGGTGGAACGCATGGCTGATGAATTAAGGCCCATTGTCATGGATTATCCTTCGGGGAACCCCAAAGTAATAAATGACGTGATGCTTGATGAAGCTGGTCATATTAGATATTTTTACCTCAGCAAGAGGGATCGCCTCTGCCCATTTGGAGAAGTAATCCGTGATGGCCAGTATGAACCGGTGACCTCTGGAAGAAGACGGGTGAATAGGACCAATGATATCCATACCCCATGCTTCGAAAGGCCAGGATGCAACCGTAGGATGTAGATATTCGGACGATCGATGTATGAAGTCGGCGTGAACCTGATAGGCTCTACATCGTCGGGCATACTGGATTGCGTCTGCGATCATAGTGGGCCAGTAATAGCCCATTCTCCTGATACGATCCTGTAGCTTAGGACCGGGTTGATGCGCCCTGCACACGCCGTCGTGAGCTTCACGGATAATCTGCTGTGCTTCATCACCAGAGAGACATCGTAATAATAGCCCGTCATAAGACCGGCGATATAGGCATTGTGACGATGCGTCGAAATAGAAGCGTAACGATCGTCTTTTGACAGATATTGCTTCTTTAGGATCTTCTGGCAAGATTATGTATGCTACAAAATCTATAAAGGGACTTCTCCAGTCTCTCCTGGGAGGATCTGCGTCCACCGTGTAGGTATGTTCTATGTGAAAGTTATTTTTCACACAGAATAAATCTCTGTTAAGAAGGATTACCGAATTCTGCCTTCTTATAGGGGTGGCTAAATCTGCAGCTAGACTTGCTAGGGCATCTGCTTCCAGGTTCCGAGACCGAGGTACATGCTCCAGGAAGAATCCCTTAAATGTCATGGCTATCTCGACCGTTGCTCGGTGATAGGGGATGAGGTCGGGATTCCGGACTTCATATATTCCTCTGACTTGATTGACGATCAGCAGAGAATCACCGAAGGCTTCCAGTGATTTGACCCCTAGCTCTTTAGCGACTTGGAGCCCGATTAGTAGAGCATTGTATTCCGTAACATTGTTAGAACAGGGCTCGCTAAGAGAATATGCTCGGTAGATAACGAGTTTATCAGGAGTGACTAGGACGATCCCTACTCCTGAAACTACGTTTCTCCTGGGACCAGTCCTGGAGGCGCCATCGAAGAACATTTGCCATGCATCGCCTTCTGTTGCAGAATTACACTCTACAACTTCGTCGGGAATGTCCTTGTACAGTTTGGAGGCTTCCGGGATCGAATGAGCAGCTAGAAAGTCAGCCAATGTTTGGCCTTTGATGGACTTCTGAGGGACGTACACCATGTCATATGGCGTTAATAATATCGCCCAAGTCGCGAGTCGGGAATTAAGAACACTTGGCTTGCTCATCAGTACCCGAAGAGGATTGATCCGGGAGATGATATGAATGGTTTGGCCTGTGACATAGTATCGCATTTTCTGAATAGCGAACATCAGAGCCAAGCATTCTTTCTCCACTGGGTTGTACCGGTGTTCGGCCCCGATCATCATCCTGCTGAGGTAGTAAATAGCCTGCTCGTGGCCCATATCGTTCTTTTGTGCGAGAAGAGCTCCCAGGGAATGATCTATTGCTCGAACGTACAGCACGAACGGTTTTCCTATGACAGGAGATACCAGAACCGGCAGGCTAGTGAGGTAGCGCTTGATATCTCCGAACGCTTGCTGATAGGCTTCGTCCCACATGAAGGATACACCTTTCTTCATGAGACAAGAAAAGGGCTGGCATCTCCCGGAGAGGTTGGATATGAATCTCCGGATATAAGCCAAACGACCTTGAAATCCCCTGAGTTCCCTCAGATTGCGGGGAGGTCGCATTTCTAAGATGGCCTTGACTTTATCAGGGTCCACTTGAATGCCTTTGGCCGTGATGACAAATCCCAGAAATTTGCCGCTAGATACCCCCAGAAAGGACTTCGTAGGGTTCATTTTGAGTTGACGTTGGCGCATCAATTCAAATACTGTCTTCAAGTCTTGGATGTGACTATCCCTGAGGCAACTTTTGACAGCTATATCGTCCATGTAACACTCCACTGTCTTGCGTAAATGCTTATGGAATATGTTGCTCATGGCCCGTTGGTACGTAGTCCCGACATTCTTTAATCCGAAGGGCATGACCGTATAGCAATATACCCCCAGTGGTGTCCGGAAGGCGGTATGCTTCTCGTCTTCATGATGCATCTTGATCTGATTGTATCCTGAAAATTCGTCCATGAAAGACATACGTTCAAAACCGCATGTATTGTCAATCATCACATTTGTGATGGGAAGAGGGAACTCATCCTTGAGGCATGCCGCGTTCAGATCTCGGTAATCGATACAGATACGTACTTTCCCACTCTTCTTCATGACCGGGATAACATTGGCGACCCAGTCGGGATGTTGCTCCTCACGGATGAAGACGCAGGCTATCAACTTCTTGACTTCAGCTTCAATGGCGTCCATCATGTCCGGGCGGAACCGGCGTTGGTGCTACTTCACAGGCTTTGAGTCGGGCAGTATGTCGAGTTTATGAGTAGCTACCTTTGGATCAAGACCTGGTATGTCCTCATAATTCCACGCAAAGACGTCGATATACTCTTTTATCAGCTGGGTAATTTCTTTCCTTCCTTCTTCATAAAGGCCGTTACTGATAAATATTGGCTTTGGTGAAAGTTCGTCCCGTACGTCAATCTGGATAACTTTATCTTTAGTGGGAGGTTCTCGTTGCTCGAAGTGGAACTCCCATTGTGTATCCATCTGCTGAGCCCAAGCGTCACTCTCGAATGGTTCGGATTCTTGTTCGTCTGATTCGAAGGAATCCGTTGCTACTATATTCGCCGATAATGTTTGCTCGAGGGCATGAGATGAGCCGGAGGGCGATGAGCCGGAGGGCGATGAGCCGAGATGACAACCAATGTGATAGTCGATAGCCAAAAATTCGGAGAGTTTGTTCAGAGGTAATATGAACATGACAAACTTTTGATTGTGACTCCATTGGGGATGGAGGTACATGTCTGCTCAGAGGTAATATGGACATGGCAGTTTCTGTGGACTTAACACTCTGGTGTACTTATGGCTAAGCACGGATGTTAAGTGTAGGTGACAACTGATATCAGAGGTAATGTGATAGTCGATAGCCGAAAGTTTTATTCAGAGGTAATATGAACATGACAAACTTTTGATTGTGACTCCATTGGGGATGGAGGTACACGTCTGCTCAGAGGTAATATAGACATGGCAGTTTTTGTGGACTTAACACTCTGGTGTACTTATGGCTAAGCACGGATGTTAAGTGTAGGTGACAACCGATATCAGAGGTAATGTGATAGTCGATAGCCGAAAGTTTTATTCAGAGGTAATATGAACATGACAAACTTTTGATTGTGACTCCATTGGGGACGGAGGTACACGTCTGCTCAGAGGTAATATGGACATGGCAGTTTTTTTTATGGACTTAACACTCTGGTGTACTTATGGCTAAGCATGGGTGTTAAGTGTAGGTGACAACCGATATCAGAGGTAATGTGATAGTCGATAGCCGAAAGTTTTATTCAGAGGTAATATGAACAAAACTTTTTGCCCAAGAAAAAAAAATTACTATAGAGTAATTTTTCTTCTGAAGGATTCACTGGGAAAACTTTTGAGGGACTCATCATTCGGTATTTTTCTGTAGTGACCGTCCCCTTGTTTTATAGATGCAAGGTGATGTCCTTGGCATCGATCAACTCCTGAATTCTTCTTTTTAGCACATAGCAGGCCCTTGTAGGGTGATGAGTATACCGATGGAAGAGACAATAATCTGGATTATCGACTTCGCCGGCCCTCTCAGGGTATCTGATGTTGGGTAGCTGAAGCTTGCATTCCTCTCTCAATATATTAAAGATTTCAACGATGTCATCTTCTTTGAAGGAGAAAGTCCCTTTTGGTCGTAGGGTTCCTGGTGCCTGAGTTTTACAGTTTTCTGGGAAGACTGCCATCGTTGCATCCTCTTCGGATCTTGAGGAAATTCTACCCCCGGCCTTGGACGTTGTCTTGGACGTCGCCTTGTTCCGTCGAGGTAAGTTACCCCCAGACATGTCGTCGCCTCTGGCCACAGAAACTGACTTATCAGGAGCTGCCTCTGGTTATACAGGATTAGATTTTGGAGTTTTGGGTCTCGTAAGAGATGCAGTATATCCCAACCCGAAACGAGCTTGTTAATGGTGAGAATTACTACGCACCGGCGTTCGTCTACCTTTTCCATAGTTGAGGCCTTGTTTCAGCTTCAAATCATAACCCATGCTTTGCATAATATTTAATGCTTGTGGGCTATATCTGTGGATTTGTATCATGCCAGTTTCAGACTCGCGCAATTCCTCCTGTATGATCGGGGTGCTCCGCCTGCGACCGAAGATTATCGGATGCTGATCGTCGCGGGTTGGTGGAATAATGAAGATAGAATCTTCGTGTGGTCCACCGGTCATGACGACATTAGACGGTAATGTATCTTCCCATAAGATCTTCCCGCGTTTGACCGTTAGGGGAACTGAAGTCTGTTTATGACTCTTTTCTTTGTGTTTCTGGACTAGATAATCCCGTAGGTCAGGAGAAGTTGTAGAAGAAGAAGATGAAGGCTTGTTCCTTCTGTTCCCATTGGAGGGCATATGGACGATGGGAGTCATAGTCTTTGCTGTGCCACCCGTATACAACAGGTTGGCCATCTGGGTGGCGGATAATCCCGGGGAAGGTGTCTTTCCGCAACTGAAGCTTTCTTTACGCTTAAGGACTTCACCTGGCATAATTTGGAGCTTCGCTCAGGTTGGCGTAAAGCTGAGGATGTCCTTAGGCGGCCATCAGTGTCTCGCGTAATTCGGAGGGCGTGCAGATCGTTCCCTTGCTGGCGTAAAGGCCGGGAAGTTGAGTGGTCCGCCGCTCGCTTTCCCTTGCGGAGATCACAGGAATCATCTGGTTCTCCGTAGAGGTCAGATATTATTTTACGTGCGGAGCGTGTCTTGTACTTCTGATTTGGCGCTGAGGCTTTATCAGAAGTTTTGTCTATTCCGCCAGGGATGGGAGACTGAATTTCACGCGCAGAGCGCGGAGTATACTTCTAGGTTAGCGCTGAGACATTGCCAGAAGTTTTGTCGGTTCTGCCAGAGACAGTCGACTAAATTTTACGCACAGGGCGCGGAGGGAGCAATGCTACAACCTCATTGGTCGGAGAGATCGGAGAGATCGGAGAACCCACAGGAACGGTAGAGGATGTCTTGGGCATCCAGACCTTACGCAGCTTCCTATTGTTTTGGTCGGAGAGAGAGTGAGAGCTGTCCCTTGTTCGGAGCATATCTTCGTAGGCAGACTGGTCGAACTGGACGACCAGTATCTTCTTCACGGTTCCCACGGATACCGCATCGTATTGAGTAATAGCTTCCTCATCAGAAGAGAAAGACGTCCCCAGTAGAGTCGCCATCTTGTTTAGGGATAATATAAACGAGAAAAGATTTGGTGAATACGGGAGAACGAGGTCTTGTACGAAGACCCGCCCCTTCTTTTATTGTTTACAAACAAGATTGTACAAATTCGATCCTACACGAGGATGTCTAAGTACAATTTATTTAATCTGGGTGAATATTGCTATAGGTGTCTGATCTACAGTCGATCACTTTAGCCCTTGGACCACACGATGTTGAAGAAGTGTCGTGGAAGACAGGAAGACAGGTAGCAGCTTCGAGGGTTGCTGAAGAGGGTGGATGCCCGATGCCAAAGTCGTCGATCCCTTCTCTTTGCCTGAGCTCCGGATTCTTCTCTCTCTCTCTCTCTCTCTCTCTCTCTCTCTCCCGACCTCCAATTTGTCGACCTTGTTCCTCGTTGATAGAGGTCTCTATTTATAGAGGTTTAGTGACAGTGACCACTCAATCGGTGCGAAAACTGAGTAGTGGAAAGTATAGCACCCTTTTACACAACAGTTAAAATAATCAATGTCTGCGTATAGATGATCCTTTGAATGAGCGTGTGATACGGGTCCAACTAAGGGACAAAATGCGTATAATCGCTATGAAGATCACGGCGTAGAAGCCACGTAGGTAGGTATCCATCGTGTAGAAGAGGTTGGCATAGAAGCCAAATATCTGTCACCATGGCATAGAAGCCAAATAGTTATCAAACCGGCATAGAAGCCGAATAGGCGTAGAAGCCGAGTGGTCATAGAGACGGAGTAGGCGTAGAAGTCGAGTGGTCATAAAGGCCGAGTAGGCGTAGAAGCCGAGTGGTCATAAAGGCCGAGTAGGCGTAGAAGCCGAGTGGGCACCGAAGCTGAATAGGCATAGAAGCCGAGCGGACACCGAAGCTGAGTAGGCGTAAAAGTCGAGCGGGCACCGAAGCTGAATAGGCGTAGAAGTCGAGCGGGCACCGAAGCAGAATAGGCGTAGAAGCCGCTGCGTAACGTGCCAGAGTGATGATGTGGACGTCTTTAGCCGAAATTACGGCTCTTGGAGATATAATCAAATCCCCAGCATTAATTGTGGAGATTTGCCATCATCCGGTGCATTAAACGCAGAGGCGTGTTTTGAAGGTCTGTCACTTGGCCTGCGCATGGTGTAGAGACGTGTCTCAGGCATCTGTCAGTATTCGGCACATTAATTGCAGAGACGTGCCGTGAGGGCCTGTCACCGCCCTGTGCATAAAAATGCAGGGATGTGCCTCGAGTCCCGTACGGAGTGCAGCTTTTGACGTGGCAGGCGGTTTGTCTTCCGCGGAGCGTAAGGGGTTCTCATCTGCCTGTGTAAAACTAGGCAGCGTATTCCTCTGTGTACGTAAAAGCAGTTTACGCAAGGGAGAATGGCAGTAAATGACATCCTGGGTTGCAGTGCTGCGCCATCATCATAGCTGTCGCCTGGGTAGTCGAGCGGTATCCTTTTGTCAGAAGTCGAGACGTCGGGTTCATTGCAGGATCTGACAGGCTCATTGCAGGGTCTGACAGGTTCATTGCAGGGTCTGACAGGTTTACTTCGGAGAATACGAAGCGTCCCTCGTACACTTCAATGCTGCACTGAAAGAGGATGAGTTTTGTCACTACCCCATTTCTAGAGCCGGGTATTTTTTTATTTTAATTTGGGTTAATTGTGTATTATTTATAATTAATTGTATTTATAATTAATTATTGATTGTATTATTTTTATATTGATTGTTTTAGGATTTTGGCTAGCCTGGACCCATGTCAGATCCTAGTGGACCCATGTGTCACGACCCGCACCCGGTTTAGGGGCACTAGTGCGTGGGTACGTCCAGCCTACGCCGCAGCATCGGCGGTAGAACGCTGTCTAGGTCATGTAACTATCTAATCAAACTCACGTGAATACCCAACTCCATAAGGAGACGTGGATATCATAAAATGAGGCTAGAAATACTCAATCACATAAACAAAAGCACGATGAGATATCAAGGCAAGCAAGACATACAAGACAAATCTAATGACAAAATAATCATACCTGCAATCATTAACTTCCAATCCTCAAGTGTGTCAGAAACCAGTCTACTAAGGTCACAGTCTGGAAAAATATTTTCCAGTCAGGAAGGAGCAAAGTACAACTCTAAATAGCAGTTCTATATTAATGATATAAACTATGTAGCAGTTCTAGATGGAAATATACCAGAAACATGTATAGGTACGAGAAATAAAAGAAATACTGGAAATACTGTAAGTAAATGCAGGAGAAGAAACAATATGTCCATGAGCAAGAACCTATGACTAAGTGTATGAGTACTAGCTTTAACATGTGATCGGCTTGGGAACTTGATCAGGCTGGTTACATGTGATTAGCTATGATTCATGAAGGTCAGGCTAACCGTTGGTTAGCTATGATGCATGTATAGGTCAGGCTAATCACACGTAACAGCTATGAAGCATGGAGATGGTCAGGCCGCACCCGACGTGAGATGTGGGGTGAGCTATGATGCATGAAAAGTGGGGTATGATCACATATCTACACTAAAATACTCCCCAACCCCCGACTGGTATAGTAGATCTAATCATGGTACGCTATGGCACGGGATTCCCTAGGAAGGTAGCAAATCTCCCCGGGAATCAGTGTCTGTACATGCACAAGATAACAAGGAAAACAAGTCTTGTACAAGCTACACCATAAATAAGGAATAACATCTCATGACGAGATCCGTGTATACCAATCCGTGTAACCAGCGTGTCAAGAGCATGGATATTTACACTAGATACAGTGAACATAGGAGATATCATAAATTAGAAACTAATCAGAGAATGTACTCGCCTTGGGTCCTTAGCTGGTAATTATTAATGTCCTGTTCCAGAGTATCCCCTGGGTAAACCAACAGTCCTATAACATATCACAAGCAAAACCACATTTGCATCAGATGCTACACTAACACAGTCTAAAAAAATACTGAGTTCGGGACTTCTCTAGGTATGATACCGGTCACCTAGGATCACCTAGTAGGGATACGTAAAACACATTACACTTATTAATACTTACAATATTTATACATGCACCAATTTAAATGTATTTACAATATATATATATATATATATATATATATATATATATATATATATATATATGCCTTTTAAATACATATCTGATTTATACTAGTTGAACATTATATATGTATACTCATACATATGCTAACAATACATTTTTAAAAATATATATATATATTGTCAATGTTATTATTAAAATATATACTAATACTAGTACATCACATTAAATACAAATACAATACATTAATTGTATGTACAAGATATATATATATACATTTATACTAATTATACATATTTGAAAATATATTAAGTACATATATATATACAAAATATATATACATATACTAAACATTATATATTTTTATACCAAAATACCTACATATATATATTAAAGGAAATACACATATACATATTATACTATACCAATTGAACAATAAGGATATATATATATATATATATATATATATATATATATATATATATATATATATATATATATATATATATATCAAAATAGTATGTATACTATTATATTTTATATACCAAAATAAGTATTTGCATATATATATCAATCAACATTATATATATATATATAACTAATCAAAGAATGTGTATAATGCCACCCTCCTCAAGGTGATCCCAAATAAAAAAGCAGTTAGCTCCAATGAGTCCGGAGCAGTCCAAATAGCTAGAAACTATATAAAGAAGTCCAAGATCGGAGTTCGCACGAAAATCGAGATAAGGATACCAGGCTAATAGGGGAAAGGGTCGTTTGTTGTGTAATTAGGGTAACACCTTAATTTAATGAAAATTATTTCGAAATTATTTTGAACAATAATTACAAAATAAAAGTTTATTTATAAAATTTAGAATTTATGTAAAAACCATCATATATTTTCTATTATAGGTACATCCCAAAATAATGGATCTCTATTAATAAAATATCCCAATTTAACTAAGGTTCAACATTTACAAAAACTATTTATTAGTTATCTACAGTCGACTCAGTCCATTACTAGGAAGTTTGGAAGAACCAAGTCTAATTCCATTGAAAGTCAAAGAACCCAAAAATTATTATAGTTTTTCACAAAATCAAAATCCTTATATTTATTACATAAAGATAAACTAATTACATAAAACTAGTTAATTACATATTAATATAACCAAATTCTTATAATTTATATAACTAAACTAAATAAAAACTAAACTAAATAAATATTACTACTAATTGATTAATAATTATTAACGGATTAATAAATTAACTACTGATTATAATTTAATTAACTGATTAAGAATTTATTAACTGATTAATAATTTATTAACTGATTAATAATTAATTAACTAAACTAACTAATATAAATTAACTAATTGATAAATTAATAAAATAATTAACTAATCCCATATAACTTAACTCAAAAATTTGCAGAACTGCAGAAAGGAAATGAGGGAAGAAGGAAGAAGAGGGCTCACGAGGGTTTCGTCGTCGACGCGGTGGGGTCTCGCCGGGGTCGGCAGATCTGCTGGGGTCGGCGGTGCTCGGTTCGAGGAGGCGGCGGTCGACAGGTCTGAGGCGGCGGCAGCGGAGCTCGACTCGACAGAGGCGGCCACGGCTCAACGGATCCGAGGCGGCGGCGGCGGATCCGAGGCGGCGGTCGACTCGGCAAGGGTGAGGAGGTCCGAGGTGGCGGATCTTCGAGCTCGACGCGGTAGCGGAGCTCGACGACGTGGAGGGGAGACGCGGCGGCCACCGGCGGTCGAGATCTAGGTTAGGTTTTGGGATTTGTACGAGTCGGGTGGGTCGTGTCCGAGGCTGGACACGGGGATTCGATGTTGTGTGGTGTGGGGGGGAACGTGTCCGGGGCTGGACACGGGATGATATTGTGTGGTGGAGGTGGATGTGTCCGGGTGTGTCGGACACGAAAGCTGGTTGTAATATTGTAAATCTGGACACAGGAATGAATGGATACGGTGGGACACCCGGGGTCGGACCCGAGGCCAACACGGCTGACACGGTAAAGCTGGACACACGGACACGAGCACACAAAAATGGTGATGGCTTGTGGAAATTTGTGAGGGCTAGCTAGGGTTTCTTGGGAATGGTGTGAATGAGACTTTAAATAGGGAAAGAGGGTGTGGGATGAAGGGTGAGGATTGGCCCAATTAATGAATGGCCCAGATTAGATATGAATGAGTTTTTCATGTGGGGAAAATGAGGGTGTGGATGGGAGACGGTAAACTGGTAAATTTAATAGAAAAATATAATTTAAGAAAAATGTTTTAAGAGGCTTCCAAGGCTAACTGATTTCCGATTAGCTACTAATTAAACTCATTTTCAAAAACCCTAGAAAATATGTAATTTATTTATTTACTATTCCAAAATGGATATAAAAATTTATTATGAAGAAAACAACTAGTCCTTTAAATAATTTTATCAAATAAATAATTTTATGATTTCATGCCAATAAACATTTGAAGCTAGAGAAATATAATATTATTATTTATTTATTTATTTTGTAATACATCGACATTTAGGAAAAATAATTTTTATAAAAGATTTTAAATTACCTTCTAAAATCAAACTTTGCTCAAAACCAAATACAAGAATTCAAGGAGAAAATATTTTATAAACTGGATATTTAAAATAAATAAAAATCTAATTATTTCGGAAATTAGGAAATCGAAGGTTACAAGTCTACCCACCTTAGAAAAATTTCGTCCTCAAAATTTAAGGTCCTCAATAATTGCATTTACACATTGTATTATTTCTATCAAAATTTAAATTTCAAACCAACTAATCATGAAGTAATTCTATATTGCTATTTCACAACCTTTCAAGATTTTATAACATCATATTCCTGAAAATCTTCAAGTTTAAAAATCAAATTCCAATTTTTATCATAATCTCCTCCAAATTTAAGTTCGTATCTAAATACTCAAGAATTTTAATATCCAATCCTCCAATTGAATTCCAATCAATGTATATTTATAACATTTAAAAATCTGTATCCCAAAATTTAAATTTTAAACACTAATCCATCAATCATCTTACTCCTCTAACTCAAATTCAATTGATGCTTATTTAAATCTAAATCCTCCTCCCGAGAATTGAATTCGACACTATTCCATTAACGATTTTATTTCCCAATTTTCTTTTTCCTTAAATACTCAACGATGCGATACTTTCAGAATCTTCAATGCAACATTCATAATATAGAATTTCAAATTTCTATTTTGCAATCAAATAGATAAAATGATAATTTTCCAAATTTTTCTCAAATTTTAATAATCAATTTAATCATATCAAGACCTTCCTAAAATTAATAAATCCTCAATTTTGCCCTGTGAATTTCTTAACTCTCTATTTAAGTTAATGTTTACCCTCGAATTCCAATTATACCTCGATTTGCGCAAAATCAATGATCCATCAACTCTGTTATAACAACCCCTAAATTTTTTATTTAAATTAATGCTCATCCACAATTTAATCCTCTTGTCTCTTTTGTCGGTCATAACCTTGTCATAGATCTTTGCTATGGTCAAATCCCTAATGATCATGGTTTAAGAAAACTCTACCTACAGCCATGCAAAAATAAAATAAATAGGTCATGCATCTTTTGTCATGGTATTTCAGTCTCTGTTAAGGTGTACTACCAGTTATATCCTAACAAGAAAATCATGAATACGAACTACAGTATTAGGAAAATCAATCAATCGAAAGATGGAAGAAGGAATCATTATGAGGGAAAGAAAGAACCTGCTAACATATTTCTTGCGGTATCTGCTATCTCTAACAAACACTTAACTCTAGCACATTCACTAACTAATTCCTATTCATGTACACTGGTACCCATATCAACTAATCATTAATCCACAAAATCCATGAATATATCCGTATTGCACACACCTGTCTATAAATGCCAAAATCTGATGTCAAGAATCTCTAATATAACCATGATTCAATAATGCATCCAAGTTGATACCTCTATCTCTTTAGTACTATACCCTCTGTCAGTTCCCGTTCCTACTACAATTGTTCATACTAGTTATTCTTATCACTCAAATATACGTCAAGTGCAACACCATACTAACTACTGCTCTTTCCAATACAACTTTAGATGGACACCCAAGTCAGTCTGCGGTGCCATCTCAATCATGCTCAAGTCACCAGATCCTTACACATGTATATCATCTACTCATATATTAATATTCATATCTCTCATCTACCATAAAATTAATCCTCAAAATAATCGTCAAGGTTTAACTTCTTAAAATAAATTGTATATACTTCCTCAAAATCAGATACTCAACATCGAAATAAAATTTAATCACTCCAAAAATCTTTGCAGCCTTAACCATGTTTATTGAATTCATATTTGAAATTCTCAAAATTTAATGACGTAATCTCAACTCCTAAATTATTCTAAAAATAAAATTTTATTTCCAATTTTTAATTTATAAATCCACAAATGTACATATCAGTGCTCACGGTCTCTGATACTCAAGGTGCACTCAATGCATCTAGTGTCTATAACTGTGTACTAAAATAGTACTGCCTGAATCACTTGCACCATTATCTCCAATGATCACAGTTATCATCACCTGTAATTTCTTTCATGATTTTCAATTTATGTCAACTGGTATATCATCTAATTATCATCATACAGGGTGCTTACTGTTATTAACGTCATTCTTGACAAATCTTTGATATAGAATCATTAGCACTCTTGGTATTATATCACTAGCCTCATTAATGGATCATTCATCAAGCTCATTATAACTCATGATTACATGTATCTACTATAACACTCATGTTTCTTTACTCTCATGGGCATGTATATGGTTCTTCATCTCGATGGTTGTATATATATTTCCCTTTAACCTTTCATAGTCTGTTACACTAATCTGTGATACGCTTCACCATCTTCATTACCGATTCTGATATTTCTCTACTCATGACACCTCCTTATAACTCCTCATGTATATAAATTTCTTTACCTTTAACACACCCGATATCAATCATCAAATTGAACATTATGCTCCATTAATTCTTAACACAATTTTCTTGATACCTAATTGTTTACATAGATCACTCAAGTGCATAACCATGATTATCCAGGGCGGATAATTGGCTCTGATACTAACTCTGAGAACTATCCCTGATACTCTATTCTCTCCTTCTACTCACAGTCTCTAATGACACTTATCCTAGAACCATTGGTACAAGGTACTATGCTAGGGGCTAACTCTAGATTAAAGCCTACTGCTCACATGTCCAACTAAGAAACACTTACAACTCACAAGTCACACTCAGTCAACTAATACAAGTCACAACCAAAATTGCAAGTCACTAATTATCACACTAACAAGGATCCTTAAGGAAATAAGGCTCAAAAAAATTGGGTTAAGGACTGAAGGTATCTTTACTGCTAGTAAAGAAAAGAAGCGATGGAACAAAGTCCTGGAATAACATAAATAGATAAGTCTTGAGATGATACTTTAAGAACCAATTTAAGATACAACCTGATAATCATACACGTCTATCTGAAATCATGACACTCAGAATCCTCGCCACGCCAGTAAGCATAGATGCGATAAACGATAGGTTTCGTAACTAAGGTATGCAACTCTATAATTATGTCGTCTAGAATCTTCGCCACGCCAACCGGTATGGCTGCGAGAGACTCTAAGTTTCATAACTATAGTATGTACATCCAAGTCAGGTTCCTACGTTCTCGTCACCACAGCTAATATGGCTGCGATAAACTCTAGGGTCCATAACCAAAGTAGACGTTTTACCTTTCTCACTGTCCTTATCAACATATGTCATCAGATGATACCATAAATTTTAGCCCGTAAAATTCATCTCGATATGAAATCAACTCAACAACGATACCAAGAATTAAATTTAACAACTGGTCAACAAGAATCAAACTCAACAATGATACCAAGATTTTAATTTAATAACTGATCAATAAGGATCAAGTTCAATAACAACAAGCAAGAGCAGACGGGAACAAGGGGAAGGATTTAAATTGGAATTTATAATAAGATTCTCAAGGGTCGTCCCAGGAATCTCTCAAATAATTTATGATTGAGTATCCTCTCTCATCCTAGTATCCTATGTCCTATATTCTATAGCAGGTACGCAGTAGTACAACTATGACGTCGCACTACTACGACATCGCACAACTAGCGAAGTCTGACCTGCATGGGCCACCACTAAAATGTGTCATGACCCGCACCCGGTTTAGGGCACTAGTGCGTGGGTACGTCCAGCCTACGCCGCAGCATCGGCGGTAGAACACTGTCTAGGTCATGTAACTATCTAATCAAACTCACGTGAATACCCAACTCCATAAGGAGACGTGGATATCATAAAATGAGGCTAGAAATACTCAATCACATAAACAAAAGCACGATGAGATATCAAGGCAAGCAAGACATACAAGACAAATCTAATAACAAAATAATCATACCTGCAATCATTAACTTCCAATCCTCAAGTGTGTCAGAAACCAGTCTACTAAGGTCACATTCTGGAAAAATATTTTCCAGTCAGGAAGGAGCAAAGTACAACTCTAAATAGCAGTTCTATATTAATGATATAAACTATGTAGCAGTTCTAGATAGAAATATACCAGAAACATGTATAGGTACGAGAAATAAAAGAAATACTGGAAATACTGTAAGTAAATGCAGGAGAAGAAACAATATGTCCATGAGCAAGAACCTATGACTAAGTGTATGAGTACTAGCTTTAACATGTGATCGGCTTGGGAACTTGATCAGGCTGGTTACATGTGATTAGCTATGATTCATGAAGGTCAGGCTAACCGTTGGTTAGCTATGATGCATGTATAGGTCAGGCTAATCACACGTAACAGCTATGAAGCATGGAGATGGTCAGGCCGCACCCGACGTGAGATGTGGGGTGAGCTATGATGCACGAAAAGTGGGGTATGATCACATATCTACACTAAAATACTCCCCAACCCCCGACTGGTATAGTAGATCTAATCATGGTACGCTATGGCACGGGATTCCCTAGGAAGGTAGCAAATCTCCCCGGGAATCAGTGTCTGTACATGCACAAGATAACAAGGAAAACAAGTCTTGTACAAGCTACACCATGAATAAGGAATAACATCTCATGACGAGATCCGTGTATACCAATCCGTGTAACCAGCGTGTCAAGAGCATGGATATTTACACTAGATACAGTAAACATAGGAGATATCATAAATTAGAAACTAATCAGAGAATGTACTCGCCTTGGGTCCTTAGCTGGTAATTATTAATGTCCTGTTCCAGAGTATCCCCTGGGTAAACCAACAGTCCTATAACATATCACAAGCAAAACCATATTTGCATCAGATGCTACACTAACACAGTCTAAAAAATACTGAGTTCGGGACTTCTCTAGGTATGATACCGGTCACCTAGGATCACCTAGTAGGGATACGTAAAACACATTACACTTATTAATACTTACAATATTTATACATGCACCAATTTAAATGTATTTACAATATATATATATATATATATATATATATATATATATATATATATATATATATATATATATATATATATATATATATATATATGCCTTTTAAATACATATCTGATTTATACTAGTTGAATATTATATATGTATACTCATACATATGCTAACAATACATTTTTAAAAATATATATATATTGTCAATGTTATTATTAAAATATATACTAATACTAGTACATCACATTAAATACAAATACAATACATTAATTGTATGTACAAGATATATATATATATATACATTTATACTAATTATACATATTTGAAAATATATTAAGTACATATATATATACAAAATATATATACATATACTAAACATTATATATTTTTATACCAAAATACCTACATATATATATTAAAGGAAATACACATATACATATTATACTATACCAATTGAACAATAAAGATATATATATATATATATATATATATATATATATCAAAATAGTATGTATACTATTACATTTTATATACCAAAATAAGTATTTGCATATATATATCAATCAACATTATATATATATAACTAATCAAAGAATGTGTATAATGCCACCCTCCTCAAGGTGATCCCAAATGAAAAAGCAGTTAGCTCCAATGAGTCCGGAGCAGTCCAAATAGCTAGAAACTATATAAAAAAGTCCAAGATCGGAGTTCGCACGAAAATCGAGATAAAGATACCAGGCTAATAGGGGAAAGGGTCGTTTGTTATGTAATTAGGGTAACACCTTAATTTAATAAAAATTATTTCGAAATTATTTTGAACAATAATTATAAAATAAAAGTTTATTTATAAAATTTAGAATTTATGTAAAAACCATCATATATTTTCTATTATAGGTACATCCCAAAATAATGGATCTCTATTAATAAAATATCCCAATTTAACTAAGGTTCAACATTTACAAAAACTATTTATTAGTTATCTACAGTCGACTCAGTCCATTACTAGGAAGTTTGGAAGAACCAAGTCTAATTCCATTGAAAGTCAAAGAACCCAAAAATTATTATAGTTTTTCACAAAATCAAAATCCTTATATTTATTACATAAAGATAAACTAATTACATAAAACTAGTTAATTACATATTAATATAACCAAATTCTTATAATTTACATAACTAAACTAAATAAAAACTAAACTAAATAAATATTACTACTAATTGATTAATAATTATTAATGGATTAATAAATTAACTACTGATTATAATTTAATTAACTGATTAAGAATTTATTAACTGATTAAGAATTTATTAACTGATTAATAATTAATTAACTAAACTAACTAATATAAATTAACTAATTGATAAATTAATAAAATAATTAACTAATCCCATATAACTTAACTCAAAAATTTGCAGAACTGCAGAAAGGAAATGAGGGAAGAAGGAAGAAGAGGGCTCACGAGGGTTTCGTCGTCGACGCGGTGGGGTCTCGCCGGGGTCGGCGGATCTGCTGGGGTCGGCGGTGCTCGGTTCGAGGAGGCGGCGGTCGACAGGTCTGAGGCGGCGGCAGCGGAGCTCGACTCGACAGAGGCGGCCACGGCTCGACGGATCCGAGGGCGGCGGCGGATCCGAGGCGGCGGTCGACTCGGCGAGGGTGAGGAGGTCCGAGGTGGCGGATCTTCGAGCTCGACGCGGCAGCGGAGCTCGACGACGTGGAGGGGAGACGCGGCGGCCACCGGCGGTCGAGATCTAGGTTAGGTTTTAGGATTTGTATGAGTCGGGTGGGTCGTGTCCGAGGCTGGACACGGGGATTCGATGTTGTGTGGTGTGGGGGGGACGTGTCCGGGGCTGGACACGGGATGATATTGTGTGGTGGAGGTGGATGTGTCCGGGTGTGTCGGACACGAAAGCTGGTTGTAATATTGTAAATCTGGACACAGGAATGAATGGATACGGTGGGACACCCGGGGTCGGACCCGAGGCCAACACGGCTGACACGGTAAAGCTGGACACACGGACACGAGCACACAAAAATGGTGATGGCTTGTGGAAATTTGTGAGGGCTAGCTAGGGTTTCTTGGGAATGGTGTGAATGAGACTTTAAATAGGGAAAGAGGGTGTGGGATGAAGGGTGAGGATTGGCCCAATTAATGAATGGCCCAGATTAGATATGAATGAGTTTTTCATGTGGGGAAAATGAGGGTGTGAATGGGAGACGGTAAACTGGTAAATTTAATAGAAAAATATAATTTAAGAAAAATGTTTTAAGAGGCTTCCAAGGCTAATTGATTTCCGATTAGCTACTAATTAAACTCATTTTCAAAAACCCTAGAAAATATGTAATTTATTTATTTACTATTCCAAAATGGATATAAAAATTTATTATGAAGAAAACAACTAGTCCTTTAAATAATTTTATCAAATAAATAATTTTATGATTTCAAGCCAATAAATATTTGAAGCTAGAGAAATATAATATTATTATTTATTTATTTATTTTGTAATACATCGACATTTAGGAAAAATAATTTTTATAAAAGATTTTAAATTACCTTCTAAAATCAAACTTTGCTCAAAACCAAATACAAGAATTCAAGGAGAAAATATTTTATAAACTGGATATTTAAAATAAATAAAAATCTAATTATTTCGGAAATTAGGAAATCGGAGGTTACACCATGTCCGACCCAGCCCACACCCTTGTGAGAATTATTTTGGGGCTTAAAAATATTTATTTATTTTAAGAAGGTTAGTGGGAGAGATTTGGAGCTAGTTTGAGTGCTTTTGGAGCCCGGAACCCGAAACCAAGTCAAGTAGGGGCGTTTTGGGAATTTGGAACTTGTAATTCCCTTTATTAGTGTTTGGCCGGTCCCCCCAACCCCATTCCACCCGTGAGAACCAGCACAGCAGCCCCTCTTCTTCCCCTCTCTTCATTCCACTCTTCTTCTTCACTTCTTCTTCTTCTCCACTTCTTCTTTCTTCTTCCTTCTTCTTCAAGGTGAGTTTCTCTTCCATTTTCTTCCTTCTTTCTTCCATTTCTTCTTCTTAATTGAACCCTAACCCTACTTTTTCTCCAACCTAGGTGGGTAGAGCCTAGATTTGGTGTTGGAGCTAGATTTGGGAGCTTGGAAGCAAGTTGAGGTGGATTTGGAGCATTTTTGAGATTTTGGCTTGGGATTTCAACTCCCAAGAGGTAAACCCTAATTTCTCCCTTGTAATTATTTTTATATAGTGTAATTAATAGTTTAGAACCTTCTTAGACCCTTAGGCTACCCGTGGGAGGATGTTGGAACTAGTTTGGTTGGGTTTAGAGACTTTAACACCAGGTTTTGTGTTAATTTCGGTTGGAATCCAAATTTGGCCCAATTTTGGGTGATGTCCTAGGTTAGACGGACCTAGGTAGACATTGTCGGGTGTCTAGAGGGTGAGTGCGTATCTTCGTTCGGACACGGGAAGCCGTGTCGCGGAGAAACGGGCGTTTCGGGCATTTTCGAGGTTTTCGTCGTCGCCGATTCTAAGTGCGTGCGCGTTTTTGCCACGGACCTAGAATCGACACAGGAGTACTTTTTCTAGGATCTAGGCATCGTTTAGAGCGCGTGGGTAAATTTTTGGCCGATTCCGAGTTCGTTTGGTGTGCGTTTCAGGAGGTTTTCCGACCGCGCACCACGTGTTCGTCGAAATGACCAAACGGCCATTTCAACTTGGTTTCCTTATTTCGGGCTTGTGCGCGCGTTGGGTTAGTATCGGGAAGTGTGTGCTAGAATTTTTGGGCTATATTTTATATATTTATAGGTGTTTGGACGTGTCGGGGTCGTTGGGCGTGAGTGGGGCGTGTTGTTGTGAGCGTTGTGCGTTGTGGCATGTTGTGTTTATATATATATGTATATATATTTGTGTGTGCTTCTATATATATATTTTCTATTTATATGTGTGTTTTTATGTATTTGTGAGTGTGTTAGTGGGTGCTTGTGTGAGTGTGTTAGTGAGTGCTTGTGTGAGTGTGTTGGTGTTAGAGTGTGTAGGTGAGTGTGTGTGTGAGTGTGAGTGAGTGTTTAGATATAGATATATATGTATATGAGTTGAGTTGTGTGTATATATGTATATATATTTATATATATATGTATGAGTGTTTGTGTGTGAGGTTGTGTGTTTGTGAGAGTGTGTGCTAGTGTGTGTGTGAGGGTGTGTGAGAGTGAGTGTGTGTGAGTGAGGATATATAGATATATATTTGTGTTTGAGTGTGTGAGTGTGTATAGGTATAGATATATATAGATATATTAGTGTATATATATATAGACATATGGGTGTTTATATATATATATATATATATATATATATATATATATATATATATATATATATATATGTGTGTATATAATTATGTGTGTGTGTGTGTGTTGATATGTGTTGAGTGTGTGTGTGTTAGATATATATAAGTTAGTGTGTATATATATATATCTATAGAGTTATATATATGTATATATATATATATATATATGTATGTATATATATATATATATATATATATATATATATATATATATATATATATATATATATATATATATATGTGTGTGTCTATAGGAGTGTGTGTGTGTGTATGAGAGAAGAGGGGGGACTGGAAAACTGAACAGCAGCCAGCAGCAGCTAGGGGGGCTGGAGCAGAACTGTGCAGCAGCATGCACAGCTGCTGCAGTAGCAAATTCAGAGCAGGGCAGCAGCAATAGCAGTAGCAGCCTAGGCAGCATCAGTAGCAGCAGCAATTTGAAGCAAGGGCAGCAGCAAATGCGAGGGAGAGGGAGAGGTATATATATATATAGATATATATAGGTAGTTAGATTATTAGATAGATAGATGGTTAAATAGATAGGTAAATAGTTTGATGGATAGATAGGTGAATGGATAGGTAACTAGATCTATAGTTAGATGGATATATAGATTGTTAGATAAATAGAAACATAGGTAGATAAATAGCTAGATAGGTAGATAGATTAATACATAGATAGCTAGGTAAATAGATAGATGCATAGATAAATAGATAGATAGATAGATAGGTTCATAGATAAATAGATACATAGATAGAAAATAGATAGATAGATAGATAATAATTAGATAGTTAGATAGTTAAATAGATAAGTAGATAGATAGATGGACATAGATAGATACCTAGATATAATAGGTAGATAGATTTATGAATAGATTGATAGATTCATAAATAGATAGATAGTTGATAGATAGGTAAATGCATAGATAGATAGATAGATAGATACGATAGGTATTTGGATATATCTATCTATAGGTATAGATATATAAATACATATAACTAGATATATTATAGCTAGATATATATATGTATAGGTAAGGTAAAATACATAAGGTTTGTGTATATGTATGTTTATGAGATATATATGTAGATGCCTAGGTATATGCCTACATGTATTAGATATATATATTTTAGCCAAGATTATAGCTAGACATATATGTTTATGCATAGTTAGTTAGCTAGAGGGGTAGTCGGGTTGAGTTTAGAGCGGTATCTCAATACCTTGAGATACCAAGGTATCTCAATACCTTAAGATAACCAAGGTATTGAGTTTCGAGCGGGGTATTTGAGCAATAGCCTAGGAATAGTATTGGAGTGATTTTTATATGCTTATGTGTATATATTTACGTGTGCTAGCATAGGTTTTAGAGGGTATAGGCGGGGTGCGTAGCATAGGTTGAGGTATCGGATACCGAGGGTATCCCGGTATCTCATGGAGGCGAGTTTGTGAGTTTTCTAGCTTAATGACCTCGGTTTGACCTAGAATTTCAGGAGCACCCTAGTTTGACCCAGACTTGACCGTAGTTGACTCGGTTGACCGCCAAAGTCAACTTTTGACCTAGTTTTGACCCAGAGTTGACTTTTTGGACCCAGAGTTGACTTTTTGACCCAGATTTTACCGGTTTGACCCGTTTGACCTAGAACGACCCTAGAAGCCTATTTTTAGTTATTTTATATCAGTTTAACTCATTAGAACCCTGTTTAACCTTGCTTTTCGCATTAGGTCCTTGCGACACCGGTTCGGATCGCCAGTTGCTCAGGACGTCAGGCGAGTACATTCTTTGATAGTTTTCATTATTTGATAATTATTATGATTCAGCTTCTAGTATAGTATCATCTGATTATTCTGGCACAACACGGGACATTGACTGGTATTTCTGGATTTATTTACTTGTGACACGTACATTTTATGTTTCTGGCCTCTATTCTGGAATTACTACTGGCATCACCTACAGGCATCACTACAGGCATCATTCATGTTCAGGCTGGACTCATCTTGATTTACGTGTCGGGTCTTGGATTCACTTGTATTAGTCGGGGCAGGAAAATACTCGAGTAGACATGTAAACATTCCTATCTGGCATCATCAGGAATCACTCCCTCTGGTCTAATCTGGAATGATAGCAGCCGCGCACCCAGTGCGCGGTGAGCCGTACTTACCCCTAGTCGTTTACATGTCGAAACAAGTATTTCAAAGAACCGAGTTCATTCTTTATAGTCTGGACTCACTTGCATTCTTGTTGGTCTCACTTACATGTTTCTGGACTTGACTCACTACATGTTTTTTATGTTGGACTCACTACACGTTCATGTGCACAGACTTACTCTTAGTTTAGATTTCTTGTATCTTACAGTTATTTCTATCTTGTTTCTGATATCCATACATCTTTACCTTTATGCACCAGTGATACATATATATTTCTTTCTCCATACTTGCTTCATTTTTCTTGCTACTTGCTATAACTATTTTATAGTTTTTATTATTTAAATAGAACTGCTGTTAGAGATGTACTTGCTCCAGTCCTGACTGGACATATTTTTCAGAGTATCCGGAGGATTGGTGCCCGACGTTTTATGGACCTGAGCCTGTCGATGGTGCAGACATGGACCCTCTAGTTTAGGAGTGATTTCTGGGTTGGTAGCCGGGATCACTGAGACCTTGTTATTGTTTTTATTAGCTTTAGCACCGGATTTGTCTCCGGTTTTGGATTGAGACCTTGTTTGTATATTATTTTGGATGATGTATTATTATTATTTGATGTTGTGGTTGTTGTAGTAGTTGTTGTTGGTTAGACTTTATGGTTGTCAGTCTTCTTTGTCATCTTATCGTGCTTAGATTCGTGATTGAGTATATTGTGGTTATCATTATGATATTGCTCCTCCATTTGGAGTTGAGATCTTGACAGGTTTATATATTGTTTGTGTGGTTGCCCTCCTTTTGGAGAGGTCATGGCCGATTTTTGTGTGAGATTATTATTTAGATAGTTGACCTAGACAGCGTTCTACCGCCGATGCTGCGGCGTAGGCTGGACGTACCCACGACTCATGCCCGATTTTTTGGGTTTGGTCGTGACAAGTTTTACGCCATATAGGCGATGAAGCACCCTGTTTACGCTGAAGCAGCCTGGGCATACTGCCCTACGCGGATGGTCCTTGGGCCCGTATTTCATGCTGTGCTCGGCGGAGGAGCTCTGTATGCACGTTTGAAGGCTCTGAAGTCCTCTGTTTACGCTGCTTTGCATCAATATGCTGCGTAGAGCTATCTAGCGTATTTTTTATGCTTCTACACCAAGTCGATCACATGTTAAACCTGGTACTCACTCACTTATTCATTAGTATTCTTGCTCATTATCATATTGTTCATTCTTGTATTTATTTCCAGTATTTCCTTTATTGTATATCTCTTGTATCTATATGTTGCATCTTGTATATTCATATCTATTTATTGTTACATAGTTTATATCATTTATTAGAACTGCTGTTAGAGATGTACTTTGCTCCTTTTCAGATTAGATTTTTTTTTTCCAGATGACACTGAGGAGTGGTACCCTACTTATTATGGGCCTCTAGATGTTGTGGGCTTAGAGCCAGAGACCCTGGCTCAGGAGGGTCTCATCGTGACTGGGACAGACGACCCGGGACTCATAGCTTAGATGTGTAGCTTCTTTTGTATTGGATTTGTCTCCAGTATATTGTTTAGTATTTTTTCTGACTCATTGATGTTATTATTTTGACTCATGAGTTGTATGGGGACTATTCTATTCTTTTATCATATTCGTGCTATTCTCCATCTTAGATCTGTGATTGAGTATATTAATATTATTGGTGGCTTATTATATTTATTAGATAGATTATCCAAACAACGTTCTGCTGCCGATGTTGCGGCATAGGTTGGACGTTATTTCCGACTTGCATCCCTACACCGGGTACGGATCGTGACAGATACGCTTGCGATATGACTCTACCACATAACTAAATATATCCCAACGAACACGAGCAAGTCTAAAATTATAATTATGAACAATACGAAGAGCTAACTACTCATCTACGTATCCGTGTCAAAATATGACATACTCAAACCCCTTGTGTCGGAGGAAAACCCCAAAATCAATCTATATCTCCAAATTATCGGGATACGGCCTATATGTATCAAATTATGGACACAACACTAGTCACACACAACCAAATACATGTCAATTTGGTCTAATTGACCGATTGACAAATACAAAATGTGTCAATCTCAGAATTCTCCCAAAATTGACACAAAATACCACATAACTTTCTCTATAGGCTTCCTATGAACCTAATTCCAATTTCTATAGGTAGATTTAGCATATGGAGTGGTTCTTAATGATTAAAACACAGATTTAGAGATTAGTTAGAGGGAAAAAACTAAATTATACCTATTAGAAAATGGATTCCCAATGAAACCTCCAAAATTGAGTGAAAAGAGCCTTCAACTTGTAGATCCTTGCTCCTCCTTGTAGATCATTGATTCCTTCTTATAGATCATTGCTTCCTCCTTGTTCTAAATGGCCTTCAATGATAATTTGGAAAGAAATTGAGAAGAAATTTGGATAGAATTTGATGTGGGAATGAAAAAATTTGAAAGAAAAAATTCTAGATCTAGATTTGAAATAAAAAATAAAGAGAGAATTTTTCCTCCATTTAAATCTAGGCTAGCCCTATTTTCCCCTTCCCAAGCTACTATAAAATGTCTAGAATACCTCTTGGGGCTTGTCATGAAGAAATTAATTAAGAAAGGAAGGTACTAGTCTAATTGGTTTAACTTAATTAATCATCCTCCTAATGATTAGGCTTTTTATTGGGCTCAATTCTAACTAGAATTTAGTGTTGGTCCATGGATCTAATCTAAACTAGTTAGGTCCACTAACACAAGTAAAATAACATCTAACAATAAATAAATAATATAATAAATAAATTTACAACAAGCATAATATTTAATTAATTATGAAATAACCAAAATACACTTTCCTAGAAAATATGGTAGTGACAGGACTCATAGCTCAGTAGATAGATCTTTTGTACTATATTTGTCTCCAGCACTGTTATTAGTATATCTTTTTATGACTCATTGGATATTATCTTGTCTTGGGAGTTGTATTGTCTCTTTAGTTCTTTTATCATATACGTGTGATTGTTCCATCTTATAGATTTGTGATTGAGTATTCATATTTTTTTGGTGGCATTATTATATCTTGATTGCTAGATAGATAGTTTACCCAAATAATATTCTACCGTAGATGTTGCGACGTAGACTAAGTGTTGTTCATTACTCGTGCCCCTACACCGGGTGCGGGTCATGACAAATGTTCCTTTGGACTTTAGGGGATGTATGTGTGACTTTGATAACCACAAGAGTATTAGACCCGTCTATATGTCATGACCTAACCACTTGTATATGTGCTGATATACTTACTACGTGTTATGTGTTCCTACGTGCTAAGTGTTCCTACGCGATTATATTACATGTTTACACTACGGTGTACCTATGCACTATATGACATGTGATATGACTTAATCTCTAGCATGGACATAAGGGTTAGTCAATGACCAAGCATGGCTAGGATCTATTGATTATTGCATCACGCTGGGGTGAATCCAAGTTGGACTATCAAGTGACAAAGTAGATTCGTATCTAGCGTGGTTGTACTATGGTGTCACGACCCGCACCCGGTGTATGGGTACAAGTCAGAAACAACGCCTAGCCTACGCCACAGAATCGACGGTAGAACGTTATCTGGGTATTCTATCTAACAATATAATGAACTACCAACAATGATAATATACTCAATCACAGATTTAAGATAGAATGAGCACGAATCAGATAAAGAATAGAAAGGTCATAATACAACTCATGAGTCAAAAATAATACATCAATGAGTCTGAAACAAATAACAAAATAAGTTGGAGACAAATCCAGTACAAAGAATACTAAGAAGCTACTAAACTCGGGTCATCTGTTTCAGTTGGGATGTCCCTCCTGAACCAGGGTCTCAGACTCTAGACCCACAACATCCTGAGATCCATAATGTGTAGGGTACCAGTCCTCATTATCATCTGGGAAAAATATATCCAGACAGGAAAGGAGCAGAGTACATCTCTAACAGCAGTTCTAATCAATAATAAAAACTATATAACAGTAAATAGATGTGAATATACAAGATGCATAATAGATATGAGAGATATATATACAATAAGAAAATACTGGAATAAATACAATAATGAGCAATATGTCAATGAACAAGAATATTAATGCCTAAGTGTGTGAGTACTAGCTTTAACATGTTATCAGCTTGGGAACTTGATACAAGATATATGGCCTGGCTAATCATACGTGCGGTATATGATTAACACTATTCAATGCAAGGCTTGATACAAGGAGGATATGATCACATATCTACTTTAAAATACTCTCCATCCTCGACTGGTATAATAGATCCAATCATGGTACGCTATGGCACGAGATTCCCCAAGAAGATAGATAGTCTTCCCGAGAATCAGTATTTGTACATGTACAAGATAATCAATAAAACAAGGCTTGCATAAGATACACCATATACCAAGGAATAACATCTCATGATGAGATCCGGATATACCAATCCGTGTAACCATCGTGTTGAGAGAACAAGGATATCTATACTAGATACAATGAACATAGAGAATATCATAAATGAGAAACTATCAAAGAATGTACTCGCCTGAAGTCTAATGAATAGTCTCACATATGTCTGACACAGTGCCTCGAAGACCTAGATATGGAATACAACATCAATACAACATTTTGGCAAGAGAATAAGTTAAACTAATCAATTTCTAGGTCAATAAGTCAATTCTAAGTCAAAAATCAAACTATGGTCAACTATGGTCAACTATAGTCAAACTATGGTTAACTATGGTCAACTATGGTCAACTACCTATTTCTAGGTTGCACAAGCCTAACACAAAAATATTGGTTTCAAAATACTAAAGTCTAAGCCAAAAAACCTATATCTTCAATATTAGGATACCGTATCTCCGGATACGTGAATCCAAGGTAAACATCAATATATATATATATATATATATATATATATATATATATATATATATATATATATATATATATATATATATATATATCAACAATTATTACTAATATAGAATCATAATTACAACATTAAATAGGTACCGTGGTTTTGAACCAACTTAGTATCTCAACAATAATTCACAAACTTGATACCCAAACCCAATATCTTGGGTATTACCAATTACCTTGGTTCTTACCATGGAATCACAAGGTAATACCCAATATCTTGTTTTTGATAACTACCCATAAATATATATATAATATTTATACTAAATATTATACATATACTATAATAAAATTAGCAATTAAGAAAATATTTATATCTATAATAAATACCAATATATATATATATATATATATATATATATATATATATATATATATATATATGTATATAATCTGCCAACTGTCACTAAAAACTGTGCTGAAAACCTGATATTCAGATACGCTGCCCCATTGGTGACGGTTCTGACCGTTGCTAAATCTGTCGTCATTGCTGCTGCTAAATGTTCCCACTGCTACTGCTTCTTTAGTGACGGTTTGCAGCCGTAACCAATCTACTATCGTCGCTGGTGCTAGTGTTCCCATCGCTGCTGCTGTTTTGGTGACAGCGGCTGCTGTCACCAATGCTGCTGCTATTGCTACAGCGGCTGCTGCTGCTGCTTTGGTGACAGCGGCTGTCACCAATAGCTGATATCGTCAAAGTATATATATAAACTAATATATATATATAACATATATATATATATATAATCCACATAATATATATATATATATAATTACCAAAAAAACTATACATACACCATCCCTATTATTATGTACATAACTATGATATAGTAACATGCACACACATACATATTAATATATATAGACAACTATACATATATGTATATAATCATATAACATCCATATATAAATATAAATACCCATTTAAAATATATATATATATACACATACTACAATATATATATTCTAACACAATATATACATAATTACCATATAGTATCACATAGTTACAACTATATAGAATATATATACTAAACACATATAATAATAACATACATATATGTAGTACAACATATATACATATAGTACATACATAATACATAGATCTAAGACACAAGAGGCATAATTATATATACCATATATATATATAAATATCTATATGTATGTACAAATACATTCTCTATGATTTAAGAATACAAGAAATAGATCTACATATAATTGCACAACATATGAAGAGTATCACACTGTATCCCACTAGATCTAGGATACGCATGTGACACGAGTCCACCACACATCCAAACGTACCCCGAAGGACACGAACAAGTCACATATATTATTTATGAATAATACGAAGTATCAAATATAGATCTACGTGTCCGTGTCAAAATATGGCATGTACAAAGTTCCGTGTCGGAGGGAAAATACTCAAATCAACACGTATCACCAAATTGTTGGGATACGACCTACACGTACCCAATTATGGATACGACACTAGCCCCAAACATACAAGCACATGCCAAATTGATCCATAGGATCAATTGACACACACAACAATTGTCAATCTCGAAATTCTCCCAAAATTGACAAAAAAAGCACCATAACTTTCTCAATAGACCTCCTATGAACACAAAACCAAATCCTACGGGTAGCCTATGCATATGGGTTGATTTTTCATGGTTAAATCTCAGATTTAGAACCTAATTTAAGAGAAAAAAACTGAATTGTACCTATTGGGAGATGGATTCCCAATGTAACCTCCAAATGAGATAAAATTGGCTCCAACTTGTAGATCCTTACTCCTCTTTATAGATCTTTGCTTTCTCCTTCTAGATCCTTGCTTATCAAGCCTCCAATGGTGATTTGGAAAGAAATTGGAATAAAATTTGGTAGGAAAATAAAGTGGGAATGAAGGAATTTGGTTGAGAAAAATTCTAGATCTAGTTTTCAAATGAAAAGAGGAGAGAGAATCCCCTCCCTCTTTTAATATAGGTCGGGCACCCTTTTCCCTTCCTCAAGCTATCATGTAATGTCCAATATACCCCTTGGGGCCTCTCATGAAGAAATAATTAAGGAAGAAAGTTTTTAGTCTAATGGTTTAATTAATTAATCCATCTCCTTAACAATGGGCTTTCTAAATGGGATAAGTTCTAACAAATTAATTCATCTTGGTCCATGAGTCTAAACTAAACTAGTTAGGTCCACTAACACAAGTCCAAAATAAATAACTAACATCTAATAATAATTAAATAATACAATAATTAATTATTTATCATGCATAATATTTAATTAAATACAAATTTACAAAAATACCCTTTCCTAGAAAATATGGTAGTGACAAGTCTACCCTCCTTAAAATAATTTTGTCCTCGAAATTCAAAGACGAAAACTACCCCCAAAAAATCACAAAACAGAACTAAAGAATCATAACTAACTATGAAAGAATACAACAATGAACAGAACATAACTAGAAAATAACATACCTCAAGGCACAAACAAATATGGATAACGCTCTCGCATTTCATCCTTTCTCTCCCAGGTAGGCTCCCCCGGAGGGTGATGCCTCCATGCGACGCCCACCAAAGGAATAGTCTGGTTCCTCAACACCTTCTCTCTCCGATCCAGAATCTCAACTGGCTGCTCAAGATATCTAAGAGTAGGGCCTACCTCTATCTTCGAGTGATCCAACACATGACTAGGATTTGTCATGTATCATCTCAACTGCGACACATAAAACACGTTGTGCACTCCCTCCAATGTAGGTGGCAAGTCTAGTCTATAAGCAACTGCACCGACCCTCTCTAGAATAGTGAAAGGTTCGATGAATCGCGGACTAAGCTTCCCGCCTCTACCGAAGTGAATCGTTTCTCGTGTCGGAGAAATCCTCAGAAACACCAAACCACCCACCTAGAATAGAACACGAACTTAAGAACTTAATCTATAACAAACAACCAATAACAAGCACAAAATAAAAATCTAAACTATACCTCGAACTCCAAAGGTCTCCGGTGGCTATCGGCCCAATGCCGCTGTCTGTCCTGCGCCTTGATCATGTCCTCAGGGATACTCCTCAGGGATACATCCTCATATTATGCTGCCTTGATCATGTCCATCAAATCTGAATGTATCTACAATTCCTATATTTGCATAGCACAACCAGGAACTATCACCTCGATGCCCAAGCTCTCCAAGTCCTCTAACAAATATCGATCCTGCGTCAAGAACATAGCTACTGGATACCTACTCAAAGCATCAAAAACTACATTAGCTTTCCCAGGATGATACTGCAAAGATATATCAAAATCCTTCATCAGTTCCAACCACCGACGCTACCTCATGTTCAACTCCTTCTGCGTGAAAACATACTTCAAGCTTTTGTGGTCTGTGAAGATCTCCACACGCTCTCCGTAGAAATAATGTTTCCACAACTTCAGGGCGAAGATGACTGCTGCCAACTCTAAATCATGGGTAGGATAGTTCTTTTCATGAGGACGCAATTGCCTGGATGCATAGGCAATCACTTTTCCATTCTGCTGAAGAACACAACCCAAATATTTCTCCGATGCATCACTATAAATAGTAAAACCTCCAGACCCTTATGGTAACGTCAAATTAGGAGCAGACGTCAACCTCCTCTTCAACTCCTCAAAAGCAACCTAGCAATCCTCCGTCCAAACAAACTCCACATCCTTCCTGGTGAGTCTGGTCATCGGCTCGGCAATCCTCGAAAAAATCTTGTACAAATATCCTGTAGTAGCCTGCCAATCCCAAGAAACTCCTGATATCTGCTACTGAACTCGGGGTCTTCCAAGATTCTACTGCTGCGATCTTCTTCGGATCCAATGAAATACCATCACCAGTCACAACATGCCCCAAGAATTCTACCTTGTCCAGGAAAAACTCACACTTGGACAACTTCTCATACAGCTTCTTCTTCCTCGGTCATCCAACACAATCCTCAAATGCTCCTCATGCTCCTCCGGTGTCTTCGAGTATATGAGAATGTCGTCAATGAACACCACCACAAACTTGTCAAGGTACTGGTGGAATACTTTGTTCATCAAGTTCATAAATACCACCGGTGCATTAGTCAAACCAAACGACATCACCATAAACTCGTACTGACCATACTGAGTTCTAAAAGCAGTCTTCGGTATGTCCTCCGGCTACACCTTTACCTGATGGTAGCTTGATCTCAAGTCTATCTTAGAAAATACCTTGGCTCCACTCAACTGATCGAACAGATCATCAATCCGTGGCAAAGGGTACTTATTCTTGATAGTAAGATTATTCAAAGACCTATAATCAATGCACATGCGCACTGATCCATCCTTCTTCGGTACAAACAATACCGAAACTCCCCACGGTGAAGAACTCGATCTGATAAACCCCTTATCCTGCAATTCGTCCACCTGCTTCTTCAACTCGGCCAGCTCGTTGTTGTTTACTCTATAGACATGTTGCAAAATTAGTTCTGCACCTGGCACCAAGTCTATAGAAAATTCAACATCTCGATCTGGCGGCAATCTTGACAATTCCTCGGAAAACATATCCAAGAAATCTGCTATCAACGGATGCGGCAACTCCTTGTCTTCCACCATAGCTCCACAAATAATGCCTTCTCCCTGCTCTGCAGCTCCTCTAGCAAGCTCGAACTCTGGCTCTCCTGGCGGACTAAACAAAACTCTACCTCCTCTACAATCTATGCTAGCATGGTGTCTACTCAACCAATCCATCATGAGTACAATATCATAGCTCGAAAGTGGCATTACAAGTAGACACGTACTCAACTCCCGGCTTCCCAGAGTAACTCTCCGATCTTTACAAATATCATTAACCAGGATAATGCCTCCCCCGGTCATGATCTTGCAAGTCCTAAGCAAAGACTGAGCTACCAAACTATGCTTCAGAGCAAAAGAAACAGATACAAAACTATGGAAAGCACCACTATCAAACAAAGCTAAAGCTGGAATAAAATTAAGAAGAATAGAACCTGCGATGACATCTCCGATGGGTTCATCCTCCTCGATAGTCATAGCAAACGCTCGTCCCTAACATGCACCTCCCTGTTGCTGATGCTGGACATAACGCTGCTGTTGTGTCGGAAGTGGTCCCTTCCGCTGTACTGCAGGTGGTCTCGTTTGTGCCCTCGGAGCTGAAGCTGCTCCTTGAACTGCACGACGAGGATTGGAAGGACACTCCCTCAGCTGATGCCCTTTAGTACCACAATATAAACAAACTCCCAACCTCCTCCTACAAACTTCTCAGATGTGGCCGGGCTTCTTGCAGTAGTGGCAGGAAGCTTGTTGTAACTGTCTCTACTGCTGTGGTGCCTGGTAAAAAGGTACCCCAGCTGGAGTCTGGTTCTGCTGTAGCTGTTGGAAAGGTCTGGACTGGAAATGAGGACGTTTGGCAGATAGTGCACTGCTATTTGCCCCCAGAAAAGAATCACGGTCTCTCTTGGGCTTCAAACCCAACTCTCGCTCAACCTTGCGTGCCTCCGCAAGTATCTCCGAGTATGTCTCATAAAAAGATGGAATGAGGAATCAATATGGTACATGATATAAGACACTCAATGAAATGACAGTTTAAGAGATCAAATATCAATATCAAAGGAGAATAGTTGAATCAAAAAAATTTTCCTAGATGTGATTGAGTACCTCAGCCTATATCCTATATCCTATCGCAGGCTCGCAGTAGTACAACTAAATCATCGCACTACCACGATATCGCATAACTTGCGAAGATTGACCTGTATGGGTCACCACTAAAAAATGTGTCACGATCCGCAACTGGTGTATGGGTACAAGTCGGAAATAATGCCCAGCCTATGCCGCAGAATCGGCGGAACAACACTGTCTGGGTAATCTATCTAACAATATAATAAACCACCAACAATGATAATAAACTCAATCACAGATCTAAGATAGAATGAGCACGAATCAGATAAAGAATAGAAAGGTCACAATACAACTCATGAGTCAAAAATAATACATCAATGAGTCTGAAATAAATAACAAAATAAGCCGGAGACAAATCCAGTACAAAGAATACTAAGAAGCTACTAAACTTGGGTCATCTGTTTCAGTTGGGATAAGTCCCTCCTGAACCAGGGTCTCAGACTCTAGACCCACAATGTCCTGAGGTCCATAATGTGTAGGGTACCAGTCCTCAGTGTCATCTGGGAAAAATATATTCAGTCAGGAAAGTAGCAGAGTACATCTCTAACAGCAGTTCTAATCAATGATAAAAAGTATGTAACAGTAATAGATGTGAATATACAAGATGCATAATAGATATGAGAGATATATATACAATAAGGAAATACTGGAATAAATACAATAATGAGCAATATGTCAATGAACAAGAATACTAATGTCTAAGTGTGTAAGTACTAGCTTTAACATGTGATCGGCTTGGGAACTTGATACAAGATATATGGCCTGGCTAATCATACGTGCGGTGTATGATTAACACTATTCAATGCAAGACTTGATACAAGGAGGATATGATCACATATCTACACTAAAATACTCCCCACCCTCAACTGGTATAATAGATCCAACCATGGTACGCTATAGCACAAGATTTCCCAAGAAGATAGCTAGTCTTCCCGAGAATTAGTGTCTGTACATGTACAAGATAATCAATGAAACAAGGCTTGCACAAGATATACCATATACCAAGGAATAACATCTCATGACGAGATCCGGATATACCAATCCGTGTAACCATCGTGTCAAGAGAACAAGGATATCTACACTAGATACAATGAACATAGAGGATATCATAAATGAGAAACTATTAAAGAATATACTCGCCTGAAGTCCAATGAATAGTCTCACAGATATCTGACACGGTGCCTCGAAGACCTAGATATGGAATACAACATCAATACAAGGTTTTGGCAAGAGAATAAGTTAAACTAATCAATTTCTAGGTCAATAAGTCAATTCTAAGTCAAAAGTCAAACTATGGTCAATTATAGTCAAATTATGGTTAACTATGGTCAACTACCTATTTCTAGGTTGCGCAAGCCTAATACAAAAATATTGGTTTCAAAATACTAAAGTCTAAGCCACAAAACCCATATCTTAAATATTAGGATATCATATCTCCGGATACGTGAATCCAAGGTAAACATCAATAAATATATATATATATATATATATATATATATATATATATATATATATATATATATATATATCAATAATTATTAATAATATAGAATCACAATTACAACATTAAATAGGTACCGTAGTTTTGAACAAACTTGGTATCTCAACAATAATTCACAAACTTGATACCCAAACCGAATATCTTGGGTATTCCCAATTACCTTGGTTCTTACCTTGGTATCACAAGGTAATACCCAATACCATGTTTATGATAACTACCCATAAATATATATATAATACATATACTAAATATTATACATATACTATAATAAAATTAGCAATTAAGAATACATTTATATCTATAATAAATACCAATATATATATATATATAATCTTCCAACTGTCACTAAAAACTGTGTTGAAAACCTGATATTCTGATACGTTGCCCCTTTGGTGACGGTTCTGACTGTTGCTAAATCTGTCGTAGCTGCTACTGCTGACTGTTCCCACTGCTGCTGCTGCTTTGGTGACGGTTTACAGCCGTCACCAATCTACAATCGCCACTGCTTCTAGTGTTCCTACCGCTGCTGCTGTTTTGGGGACAGCGGCTGCTGTCACCAATATTGCTGCTACTGCTACAGCGGCTGCTGCTGCTGCTTTGGTGACAGCGGCTGTCACCAATAGATGATTTCGCCAAAGTATATATATATAAACTAATATATATATATATATATATATATATATATATATATATATATAACATATATATATATATATATATATATATATATATATATATGTAATCCCCCTGATTTTTCAAGAATTTTTAATTTGGATTTTTTACAATTTTCTAAAATTTTCCGGGATTTTTTTGTAATTAAAACCTAGGCAATTGATAATTAAATGATTTTTAATTACTGTTAATTAATAGTAAAATATTATGAAAATAATATTTTATGGTGTAAAATGGAAAATTGGACACAGGGTAATTTTCTGCGGATTTATTGGACTCCGAAAACCCGTTTAAAGCCCTAGAAACCAATGTAAATAAACCCTAATTAAAATCCCTTAAATAAACCGGTTTTATTTGAAATAAACCAAACCAATCCAGACCTGGTTCAGTTGAACCGAACCCAGCCCTTAGCGGGTCGGGTCGGATCTAAACCCGAACCGAAACCCGCAGATCCGAACCCATACTTAAACGCTAGCGGATCGGGTCGGATCCGAATCGAACCCGACCCGACCTAAACCCATTAACCCAAAACCGAACCCTAATCGGATTCTACTGTTCCGACCTACTTAATACGTCTCGAAATCTGTGCCCAGCTGCGCTGCAACCTTAATTATCAAACTCCGCCGCCCGTAGCACCTCCCTCCGCCTGAGGACCCCGCCGTAGTCGCTTATTCCGGCCACCCTGCCTCCTTACTCCGCCACGACCCGACGCCCAGCCCCTCGACCTCGCCGGAGTCCCTTGGCCTCCTCCTCATCTCTCCAGCACCGCGTCTGAGCCTGCCTCCTCCTCCTTCCTCCTACTTCCCGCTGTCCTCCGCCGCTTTCGGCCACGTCGCCGCTCCCCCGCATCCTCCGGCCCCGCACCCCCGTGACCTCTGCCACGTCGTCGCCTCACCCGGCCACCCACGGCTCCCCACGTCGTCAAATCCCCTTCCTCCTCCCTCATCTCCTCCCCAACTGAACCCAAGCTCCCCTAAACCCTAGCTCCGGCCACTCCCAAGCCCGCGACCTCCTCCTCCTTCCCAGCTCCACCGCGACGCTCCTCCTCCTTCTGCCCACCGACCGACCCGCCTCAGTCGCCCGACCCCGCTGCCCCATCTTCTCATCGCATGGCTCCGTCCCAGCGCCGGCCACCACTCCCCTGGCCCTCCTCCGCCTCCCCGAGAGCCGCCCGCCTCGCCGCCAACCTCCGACGACCCCGGCCCTAGCCGCAGCGCCGCCAAACTTCGGCCAGCAGCCCGAATCCCTAACCCTAGGGCAGACACGGTCAGGACACGGCCCCTTCGTGTCGACTCGGACACGAGAAAATTAAATTTCCAGGGCCCTATTCAGGTACCCGTTTCTCTCTTCTCGCTGCCCCGTTTTTGATTTCGTCTGTTGCGAGATTTTACGGATGTGCGCGCCGTTGTTACGGATGTGCGAGATTTTACAGAAGTTGATTTGGATGTGCGTGCACACCGGAATCAACGCGTATCCGCCGACAATGTCCCGTATCTGTCAGTTCTGGAACACGCTGTAACTTTGTGTACACACATCGGATCGAGACAAAACTTGCACCATCGGACTCGTAGCAATATGCTGGTCCTGTGACCCAAGTTTGGTTCGATTCTGAGAACGTTAACGAAATTGCGTATCGTGGGCCCCACATGCTCTACTTGACGGGCGATTTTGTGATCGGCTCATCGAAATCCAATTCTGGAAGTTCTGTTGGGTTCGTATCATCGTTCCTGACTTGTTGACACTAAGTTTGACAAAATTAGAGACCTTTGACCCTGACACACTTTTCGGTGCAAAGTGGCCCACATGTGGACTCCGCTTTGACCCAAAAATGTCATTTTTGCCCTTGTGTCCAAATTGGACTCAAGGACAGGCGTTTCTAGCTATTTGATATTTTCTGAACCTGATGGTGATGTTTATTTTAGCAACCGGAGGAGTACCTACAGATCACACTGAGACCAGAGCTACAGTTGGAGCCAGAACCACAGACAAGTGTATCTTGCCAAACTTTGCAGTCTTGTTACATATTTTTCTTGATTCTTTCACATTATTGTGCATGATTAACCTAGGACCGTGTGACTTACTTAGCGTCCAATTATAGTCGGGTGCCAACACCGTATGCGGTGTTGTGTATTATCATCTAGAGATGGATACCGAGACCCGATATATTCTCGTACCTGTCTTATCAGGTACATAGACCCAGGACACTTGATACTATTCATGAGACAGAATCCTTCTAAGATATTCATAGTGATTCTGTATAGGATACAGGTTTATGACATACACAGTTTACATGCTTAGATTATATCCTGACTTGTTGCATTAGTTTTGATCCTGCGTGTCATGGATATGAGACGTGAGATTTCATTGGGTGGGGAGAGATTTACCATACAAAGGCTGATTATATATATATAATAATTTAATGGAAGTGCCTTAGACTCTGGCAACAGAGCTGGGGTACCGTACTGGCCCTTCGAGAGAATACTGCTATGGGTTTCTCCGACACTGATCCTGTAGTAGTCTCAGCCCGAGTATAACTAGAACTCTCAACTTTCATATCACTTAGCTGGTTATATAATTGCCCAATTATTTCATTTATTGCTGCACTGCATTTATTTTGGCTTGTATTATCTGTACCTTACTATGTCCCCTGAGGACCTGGATCCGGATTATGTCCCCAGGATTAGCTAACGAGATCTATCCCGAGGTATACGGGACCGGAGCATTAGCCTTAGCAGGAGCAGGTGCCTACCTTGGAGCAGAACCAGGATCTGAGGACGAGATTGTACCAGAGGACTTCTCTTGAGTATTGGCTTGAGATACTCATTTATTTCTGTTCTAGTTATTTTATTTCCAGTCTATTTCATTGATGTATCAGACTTGTTCTCGGATTGTTCTCCGAGACACTTTTATTGAGATATGTTAGTTTATTTTTATTTGCATTATTTACATTTGATCTGTGTTTATCTGTTGTGGATGAGATTAGTACAGACTGTGACTTGTATCATTGGTCCTACTTATTGTTATATTACAGCTTAAGTATGCCCCGATGGATCCATTAAATTGGGTTTGTCCATCGGTGTGTGTTGCTGGCCATTATCACGTGTCCGGTCCCTCAGTATTTTGGGACTGGGGCGTGACAATATATAATCGACATAATATATATATATATATATATATATATATATATATATATATATATATATATATATATATATATATATATATAATTACCAATAAAACTATATATACACCCTCCCTATTATTATGTACATAACTATGATATAGTAACATGCACACACATACATATTAATATATATAGACAACTATACATATATGTATATAATCATATAACATCCATATATAAATATAAATACCCATTTAAAATATACATATATATATACACATACTACAATATATATATTCTAACACAATATATACATAATTACCATATAGTATCACATAGTTACAACTATATATAATATATATACTAAACACATATAATAATAACATACATATATGTAGTACAACATATATACATATAGTACATACATAATACATAGACATAAGACACAAGAGGCATAATTATATATACCATATCTATATATAAATATCTATATGTATGTACAAATATATTCTCCATGATTTAAGAATACAAGAAATAGATCTGCATATAATTGTACAACATATGGAGAGTATCACACCGTATCCCACTAGATCTAGGATACGCATGTGACACGAGTCTACCACACATCCAAACGGCTCCCAAAGGACACGAACAAGTCACATATATTATTTACGAACAATACGAAGTGTCAAATATAGATCTACGTGTCTGTGTCAAAATATGACATGTACAAAGTCCCGTGTCGGAGGAAAAAACTCCAAATCAACACGTATCACCAAATTATTGGGATACGACCTATACGTACCCAATTATGGACACGACACTAGCCCCAAACACACAAGCATATTCCAAATTGATCTATTGGATCAATTGACACACACAACAATTGCCAATCTCGGAATTCCCTCAAAATTGACACAAAAAGTACCATAACTTTCTCAATAGACCTCCTATGAACACAAAACCAAATCATATGGGTAGCCTATGCATATGGGTTGATTTTTCATGGTTAAATATCATATTTAGAACCTAATTTAAGGGGGGGAAACTAAAGTGTACCTATTGGGAGATGGATTTCCAATGCAACCTCCAAATAAGATGAAATTGTCTCCAACTTATAGATTCTTGCTCCTCTTTGTAGATCTTTGCTTCCTCCTTCTAGATCCTTGCTTCTCAAGCCTCCAATGGTGATTTGGGAAGGAATTGAAATAAAATTTGGTAGGAAAATAAAGTGGGAATGAAGAAATTTGGTTGAGGGAAATTCTAGATCTAGTTTTCAAATAAAAAGATGAGAGAGAATTTTCTCCCTCTTTTAATATAGGCCGGACCCCCTTTCTCCTTCCTCAAGCTATCATGTAATATCCAATATACCCCTTGGGGACTCTCATGAAGAAATAATTAAGGAAGGAAGTTTCTAGTCTAATGATTTAATTAATTTAATCAATCTCCTTAACAATGGGCTTTCTAAATGGGCTAAGTTCTAACCAATTAATTCATGTTGGTCCATGAGTCTAAAATAAACTAGTTAGGTCTACTAACACAGTCCAAAATAAATAAATAACATTTAACAACAATTAAATAATACAATAATTAATTATTTATCATGCACATTATTTAATTAAATACAAATTTACTAAAATACCCTTTTCTAGAAAATGTGGTAGTGACATATGGTACATCATATAAGAGAAATACCATGTGACCACGTTATGTGATTCTATTTAACAATAGGGTTAACTTGGCAACTAAACTTGTAAAGCATTGAGAGGGAATGAAATCTCGAGATCGTGCCTAACTAGCCACCTCTAGTCATATGAATTAGGGTTTGCAGGCTAGTCTCCATGGATATTGTTTAAGTCCTCATTAGTGGATGGCAATATCGGACTATTATACTATACTATGTGTTCTATGTGATCATAGCATGGTGGCCTTATGAGGGACCGGTGTGCAATACTTTGTGCTATACGGCGACTTATGGCTCGGCTAACCCTGCTAGTACCTGGTTCGATCTGAGGATTCCTATATGCATAATATCTCTGGGATAACCCGGACTCCATCTAGTAAGCCATATAAATGATTGGCCGATTATGTAACTTAGCTCGTTTGTGTATTGTACCTGCTGTCAAATAGTCTAGGGACATGGACTATCATGGTGCGATGGTCTAACCCTTGTCCTTATTTGGTTGTAGGATTAGATTATTGTGCCACGATAGGCTATGAACTGAAACTATGAGACAGAACTATATATATATATATATATATATATATATATATATATATATATATATATATATATATATATATATGTGTGTGTGTGTGTGTGTGTGTGTGTGTGTGTATGTGTGTGTGTGTGTGTATTTCATAACCTGGTTTTATTTCTTCATTCGTGCTTCTTGCTATTTGGGGTCTAACCCCACTGGTTTTGCATGGCCAGGTTTAGATCTAGCACCCGAGGATCAAGCGTACTTACCCCTGAATAATGGCGCATACTAGGTGGATGGCCGTTGAAGGAAACGAGTGGGTTCCTTCTTTTCTGCTCGTTATTGCACACTTTACTTATTTTGGACATTTAGCCACCGGCACTTGTTAGCCGTAAGATCTGGACATTTAGTTTTCTTTACATGATTGTAATTAATCAGACTGTTGCTGATCATGGTCATGTACTTTTGATACTCTGCTAGCTTTCTTATTTTGCACGCTGATTTCCAAAATATCGTGGCAGGACGTTTGGGACGCCTTACTTTCTTGTCGTATATGTTCTATGTTTACTATTCTTGCTTGACTAATTGAGACAATATATATGATGTGTGACCCTAAGTGACTTGCTTATAATATGCACCCCCTTGTCTTGTTACAGTCGTGACCATCGTACGACGTTATATACCTTGTACGGGGGAGCTGGTCATGTCCGTCTCCGTATTTCGGTACTGGGTCGTGACACCTTTGGTAGATAGAAAACTCTTAGGCTCAAAGGGATCAACCTTCAAAGAAGGGGTTCAAGGCTTTATATAGGCCAACATAAAAGAAAGAGCAAAATATATATTTTTCAGCCTGCGAATGGTATACCGTCGGTATACTACAGTATATCGTCGGTATACCGGTCTATAGTAGCAATGGTTATAAATATGACCGTTGGGATCATTTAATGCACATAATTCGACCGTTGGATTTTCAATTATGATGAACCGATATACCGTCGGTATGCCGGTCTAAACGACAGAGAGAAATATTTATATAAAATCGGTATACCGTCGACATACTCCAGTATACCGTCGGTATGCCAATTTTCAGGCCAAAACTGATCTTGGGTTATTTTTTACCCTAGCTTTCGATTTTACCATACATTACTTATGTTTCCAATAATTTTTAAGACTTATTACAGACTATAGATAGACTATGGCAGGTGCAGGCTTCTTCAGAGTTTAAAAATGATGATGGCATAGCTTGGCTTCTTCCCTTAACAGATGATAGTTTTTTTTCTTGACGGTAGTTATCCTGAGATACCCAGATTGTAAAATATAAATACCTTTCGGGGGCTATCCCCCGAACCACCACGGGAGGCGCTTCCCCCCTCGACCCCCGTTCGCTGACCAGGCAGTGGAACCCTCGAGTGCGTGGCTTCGGAGATTCGTAGGCACTTCAGAAAAATCTTGTGGGATGATGTCGTATTTGGCCCATCATAATTTCTTCATTGCATATGTCCATGTTTGATCTTGCTTATTATTTTTCTGCAAATACAAGTTAGGCAAACAAAACAATATACATAGTAGCAAGTATGATAACACTTAATGCATATTTGGACTATGCTAAGTTTAAGTATTCAAAGTAGTGATAGCATGAATATTAGTGATGTCATAATGTTAAATAGATTTGATTAACCATATTCAAATATATAGTTAGATCATTGGGCTAACAGTATATAGAAAACCTCTTATGGTTTGAAAGTGATCGATACGAAAAGAAAAGAAAGATGGAAATGTATGCTTATTGTTCCAGGATTGTTCATAGTAGTATTTTATTTGATAGATGTTGTATTCATACATTGTTATCGGACAACTTATGCACAAGGGTATAAACCCTCGACGATTTCTAGGGCACTGGGAATCGCTCAGCCTAGGAGGGAACAAGATACCCTGAGGTTAGAAGTCCTCGCGATCAGGGGGTGTTAGTCTATTAGTGAGATGGACTTGTACGTTCCAACTGCTAATCATGGAAGTTACCCATGGATCATCATATAGTTAGGACGCATGCTAGGATATCATTCTTACACGTCTGACATTTAATGTAGAGATGGATAATAAGTTTTTCATTCATATATGTAAATTGTGCTAATGCTTGTCTGCTGCAGGAACAGACATGTTGGTCGTGGGTAAGAATCAACGTATAAGTGGTTTCTTTCTATTGTTTATGTTTCTTAAAATGAATTGGTAAAAAGAATCTAGACAAGTAGAAATATCACTTAATAATATATGTCAGTTCACATGTTTACTTAGTGTTGATTTCAGGTGAGTTTGACTACGGTCGCTCACTAGTACACGATGAGTACTAACCCACGTTTGTGGGCATCTTCAGGTAGAGGGAGACAGGAGGATACCCTGAGGCATTAGAAGCTCGTCCAATCTAGTAGAACCGTGCTCGTCGTCTCGTATATTTCTATTTCAGATCAGCAATTTCTTTTCAAGGTATTTTATCTTTGTTCTAGTAAAGGGATATGATTTATGGGCGGTGTGGCTATTTACAAGTTTCAAAAAGATGTAAGCCAAGTATGGCATATTTGTATAACCAACAAGAGTATATTGTAATCCCGTGCTATTTTTTTATCTCAATGTGAAATATTTTGTTTTCTGTATTTAAGTTCCACTACTTCTGTATCTATTGGTCTATTTTATTTTATTTGCAGGTATCATGCCTTATGCAAACACAACTTAGGCTTGCACGATATCACATCCAGTGGTGACTTGCGGTCCTTTGGGATCAAGGCATAACAAATCAGGGCCGCCAACCAATTCTGGAAAGATAGCAATCAATTTTATTTAAATCCCATAAAAATAGATCTGAATAATTGAATCAATCTTTCCATATTTGTCTAATCCCGCAATCAACAGAGATATGCATCAAACCAACTGTCTGCGCATATGCGAGCAGCAATACAGCAGCAACTGCTCATGCGCACATACGTGCAGCAGCGCAGCGGCTCATGCGCGCATACGTGAAGCAATGCAGCAGCGCATACGCATAAACGTGTATAGCCTCGCATAGCTGCTCGTAGCCTCGCATAGCCTTGCATAGTCGTGCATAGCATGCGCTAGCAATTGCGCATGCAACTCGCACATAAAACGAGCAAAATATATGGACGCACAAGCCCGATGATGATGTGCTAAGTGCAAAGTGTGTCATCAAAGTGCCACTTTGCGTCCTTCACCCGAGTCCGAGTCCGAGTTGCTAAGTCCCAAAGGGGACTTAGCTCCTAAGAAAAAAAATTCAAGAGGGTGACAAATGTCACTCCCCGATCTCCCGCAGGCAATCGGCCGTTCCCGCCAGGCGGGAATCACCCTCGCCAGCGCTCCCGCGGAACGATCGTTTAACCCATCCGGGCGTGATGCCGCACGAGCGTGAGCCACGCCCGTGCAAGGCCATGGTTCATTGGCTGGCGGCAAGAGTTCTAAGCCACAGAGTCGCACAGATTGTCCGCGTGCAGCGAAGTAATAAACGCATAGGCGATCGGTAACAGGTTCACTGAGTCGACAAATATAGCGGAAGCATAGAAACACAAGTTGAAGTAAAGCAAGCTCTTTTATTGATATAAACTTGTGTTACAGGCGGCGTATAGCCGAGATTACAAGTCGCTCAAGCCTCTCTCTCTGAACAGTAAAAGCGTGCCAAGTGGCTACAACTATGGAATGAATGTACAGGCGATGGTCAGGCGACGCTCCAATATTATGTCTTGTATATGTGCTTCAATCCCGGACGCACCGTTGTAAGGCTTCAGAGGTAACTCCTGGCCTTAGCACGCACGAAGAAGGCGTCCGCACCGAACGAGATTCTTCCGCACCCTGCATATCAAACTGGTGGATTATCAGTACATTGAATGCACTGGTGGGGAAGCTACTCGCCCGCTCGACAAATCCAAACACGTAATACAGGTTCCGTGCACAACTATTAAGTTGTCTTTCTAGTTGCCTTAGGATCAGTTTCATGCAAACATTGAATAGCCTAACGTGTCGGGCAGTGTGCCGTGCGATGTTTGAGGGAACACGGCGAGACTTACCAACTTACCATTTATCCTTCCCTGTCCAAGGCAAACATTGTTAATTTAAGCAGGGGCATGTATAAACATTTAGGAGGCATAGCATATGCAAATACGAGTACTTATTTCAAGATCGTTCAGGTGTTCAGTTTATTTGTTTCATGCGATACAGTATCTCGCACGCGGATAGCCGCTAAGCGAGGATGAATAGTTTATCTTTCGTTTACAAGCAAGCATGCAACAAGTTAAGTACAAGGTGATCACTGGCGTATGCCATAATGGACACTAGTCTGTGACGAAGATGGTTTGCTACGTGCAAGAACGTTAGGCGCCGCATACCACCCTGTCCTAGTACGTGAGACTAAACGTTAGTTCCGTCCGGAGCCGGAACGGTGCCAGTGCCCCAGCAGCCGCCCGCAGGAACTATACCTTGTGCACAAGTTGTCCGTGATCGAACAATAACATTCATTCGTCCGAAGGCTACGTGATTATCACCCGTAGGCTACGTGCGCCCGTAGGCTACGTGACTATCGCCCGTAGGCTACGTGAATATCGCCCGTAGGCTACGTGCGCCCGTAGGCTACGTGATTATCGCCCGGAGGCTACGTGAGTACAAGACAAGCAGTAGCATAATTCATTTATATTTCATCTACGTTCCATTCATGCGTTCAGGATTGCTTAAACATTGCACAATATAATAACGTTAGACATTCATAAGCAGACAAGCATGTGTTTCTAAGGGACACAAGTAAACACGATTGCTCGGACCCGAAGGTAAGCCGAGAGATGAAACCGTTAGGGACTTAGCATGCGAGGGTCTGAACATATATAAGCAGTATTTTATTTCCATGTTCTAGCAAGCAATACAAGTTGGGATTATTCCCTTAGCTAGGTACGTTGGATTTATTAGCATGCAGGGGGTGATTCACCTAGCGACTAGCATGAACATTCCAGATTTTATGTGTGCTGGCTAAGTAAAGACAAGTTTACCATAGCCACCCACCTTAGCGATGATTTGCCTCAGTAGAGCGATACGTCTGAGCGAGCCTCTGAAAGCCTAAGCTGGATACCTGTAGGGACAAGTCTGGATATCCTTTGCTTCTTGATCGAGGCAAAGCGGGTCGGGACAGTTGCACGGTTGCCGTTTGAGACGGCAGTCCGCTTGAGCGGAACGAGGTGTTACATCCTACCCAACTTAGAAAAAGTCTCGTCCTCGAGACTTACTAAGGACAAGCAGTAATCTAGGGTTGAGGCAATCCTAGACAAGTCGTTGCACTTGTTCATTTGGATATTCACTTGCACAAGCTTCGAAATCAGCATATCGCTTAGACTGGATCGTGCGCACTTTCGAAGGGCCCCTCTAGCGTGAACACGTCAACCAGCTTAGTGATAGCGAAGTCTCAGCACTCGAGTTTCACCTTTTCTTAAGTCTTGGATGGTGCACTAGTTCAAGGCGTCCCTCGAATAGATGCATTCAACCAAACTTAGGGTTAGTAAAAATCGGACAAGCTACTAGCGATACTCTCAAGGGTTCGCACAGGTTGGCACAAAGGCCACTCGCAGCATACAACCAGACAAGCAAGCAATCTCATTCAAAATGCATTTTGAAAGTATTTAGACTTATTGTTGGAACATCCCATCGAGGCATTGAGAGAGAGCGTGCACATAACCCACGAACGAGCTTTCAAAACAGAGATATCGGATCGAAGTCCAAAGGCGTAGAAGCCAGGCTCTGATACCAACATGTCACGCCCCGATCTCCCGCAGGCAATCGGCCGTTCCCGCCAGGCGGGAATCACCCTCGCCAGCGCTCCCGCGGAACGATCGTTTAACCCATCCGGGCGTGATGTCGCACGAGCATGAGCCACGCCCGTGCAAGGCCATGGTTCATTGGCTGGCGGCAAGAGTTCTAAGCCACAGAGTCGCACAGATTGTCCGAGTGCAGCGAAGTCATGAACGCATAGGCGATCGGTAACAGGTTCACTGAGTCGACAAATATAGCGGAAGCATAGAAACACAAGTTGAAGTAAAGCAAGCTATTTTGTTGATATAAACTTGTGTTACAGGCGGCGTATAGCCGAGATTATAAGTCGCTCAAGCCTCTCTCTCTGAACAGTAAAAGCGTGCCAAGTGGCTACAACTATGGAATGAATGTACAGGCGATGGTCAGGCGACGCTCCAATATTATGTCTTGTATATGTGCTTCAATCCCGGACGCACCGTTGCAAGGCTTCAGAGGTAACTCCTGGCCTTAGCATGTACGAAGAAGGCGTCCGCACCGAACGAGGTTCTCCCGCACCCTGCATATCAAACTGGTGGATTATCAGTACATTGAATGCACTGGTGGGGAAGCTACTCGCCCGCTCGACAAATCCAAACACGTAATACAGGTTCCGTGCACAACTATTAAGTTGTCTTTCTAGTTGCCTTAGGATCAGTTTCATGCAAACATTGAATAGCCTAACGTGTCGGACAGTGTGCCGTGCGATATTTGAGGGAACACGGTGAGACTTACCAACTTACCATTTATCCTTCCCTGTCCAAGGCAAACATTGTTAATTTAAGCAGGGGCATGTATAAACATTTAGGAGGCATAGCATATGCAAACACGAGTACTTATTTCAAGATCGTTCAGGTGTTCAGTTTATTTGTTTCATGCGATACAGTATCTCGCACGCGGATAGCCGCTAAGCGAGGATGAATAGTTTATCTTTCGTTTACAAGCAAGCATGCAACAAGTTAAGTACAAGGTGATCACTGGCGTATGCCATAATGGACACTAGTCTGTGACGAAGATGGTTTGCTACGTGCAAGAACGTTAGGCGCCACATACCACCCTGTCCTAGTACGTGAGACTAAACGTTAGTTCCGTCCGGAGCCGGAACGGTGCCAGTGCCCCAGCAGCCGCCCGCAGGAACTATACCTTGTGCACAAGTTGTCCGTGATCGAACAATAACATTCATTCGTCCGAAGGCTACGTGATTATCACCCGTAGGCTACGTGCGCCCGTAGGCTACGTGACTATCGCCCGTAGGCTACGTGAATATCGCCCATAGGCTACGTGCGCCCGTAGGCTACGTGATTATCGCCCGGAGGCTACGTGAGTACAAGACAAGCAGTAGCATGATTCATTTATATTGCATCTACGTTCCATTCATGCGTTCAGGATTGCTTAAACATTGCACAATATAATAACGTTAGACATTCATAAGCAGACAAGCATGCGTTTCTAAGGGACACAAGTAAACACGATTGCTCGGACCCGAAGGTAAGCCGAGAGATGAAACCGTTAGGGACTTAGCATGCGAGGGTCTGAACATATATAAGCAGTATTTCATTTCCATGTTCTAGCAAGCAATACAAGTTGGGATTATTCCCTTAGCTAGGTGCGTTGGATTTATTAGCATGCAGGGGGTGATTCACCTAGCGACTAGCATGAACATTCCAGATTTTATGTGTGCTGGCTAAGCAAAGACAAGTTCACCGTAGCCACCCACCTTAGCGATGATTCGCCTCGGTAGAGCGATACGTCTGAGCGAGCCTCTGAAAGCCTAAGCCGGATACCTGTAGGGACAAGTCTGGATATCCTTTGCTTCTTGATCGAGGCAAAGCGGGTCGGGACAGTTGCACGATTGCCGTTTGAGACGGCAGTCCGCTTGAGCGGAACGAGGTGTTACAACAAAAAGCATAAATGCTTTCTTGATGAGTTTAAACTTAATCCTACTAGAAAAATATCCCACATGGCACCCACTTGGACCACCACCCCATGTGCATCTCTCAACACCAAGTATGGTATTATATTGAAATACCTACCTTGAGTGTTTTCCAATGTGGGACTATCTTTCTAGTCTTGTAAGATAAAAACCTGCCACAAGCATAAGAAAAACTTCAACACTCTTTATCCTAGAAACTACCAGGATTTTGGCATTCCTAACAACAATCTAGACTACTAGAATCATGATCGTCCTTTGTCGTCCCCAACCTGACTATCACGATTTCTAAAACTTCCAAATCCCTATAATGGAATTCGAAACCACCAATAATGATGTTATAAAAAAAAAGATTTTCAGACGATTTAGAGAATATTAGGATTTTGGACCACAATTTTTTTTTTTTACTTGGAGATTTGGAGAGGAAGAAAAATGGGGAAGAGAGAAATCTTTTCTTTTATACAAAACATTGCGAAAGTCAATAACATTTTTTTTCAAGGATATTTTATATATAAAAAAATAATAAAAAATTTAAAAATATGTGATAGCCTATATCACTTTGTGTTGCCTCAGTAATTTCCTTTAATAAAGACAAAAAAAAGCCTTTCAAATGTATCCATCATGCAAGTATAATAAAGCAAAATACTACTCATGCTTCATTAAGGTTGGTCAAGAAAAGCATCTGACTTGGGGCACAGATCCCCATTATCCGAGTCAAAGTGAAATTGGAATAAATTTGGCAACAGATGATAAATTTTGTGGTGATATTCTCTTTGTGGCTATTTGGTAGCCCAAAACTGGCCAAGAAGTCCCTTTTTTTTTTTTGTCAATAATGCTAAATTTACTGTCAAATGCTTACAATCTTCTAACAACTTTCTCAACCCCTCTATGTGGACTACCTCTGATTCTACTTCTCTTCCAATGAACGATCGTCACGTGGCGTTTCAGCCATGTGATGATCATTCGGACAGCCACCGGATTCCAGCTCTCACCCCTCCTCCAATGGATGGCCGCTACGTGGACGTCACGTGGATGCCACGTGGCGATTGTAAGAAAGTTGTAAGTCTAAGGTTGTAAGCATAGCATCACCCTTTTGTGTAACAATAATGCTAAATTTACTACCAAATGCATACAATCTTCTTACAACCCTCTCATCCCTCCTACTATGTGGGTCACTTTCAGTCTCACATCTTTCCTAATGAACGATCGTCACGTGATATTTCGGCCACGTGACGACAACCCGGATAGTCACCGAATCTCATCTCTCCTCTCTCCTCCAATGGACGGTCGTCACGTGGACGTTATATGACAGTTGTAAAAATGTTGTAAGCATAAGTTGTAGGTAAAACACCACCCTTTGTGTAAAGAGCTGAATCCAACCGAATTCAGTTGTTTGGTGGTGGTTGTAAAAAAAAAGGTGGTTTTATTTTTATTGACATCAACAGACATTTTGTCCCAACCTTTTTTCACTTTTCACATTTTTTGTGTGTTGAAACTCCTCTTTGAAGTGGAGGAAAAGAACGGGAGTGTGAAGTGCAGGATCTTGGCCGAAAGTCCTCTGTGGGTTCGGTCTTCCCTACCAAACTTCTCTTCCGCCATTCCGAGAACACTGTAAGGTTACCCCTACCAAACTTCGGGCAGGAGCTTCGTAGTGTGGTAGAGCTCCATCGCGTCCAAGCTCGAGCGCATCCCCGAGTCGTCGGTTCTCATTGGCAAGTTGCAGAGCGATCTCGATGTAATCGTCGCCAAGCTGGACCTGTGCATACACAACTGTCGGCGAAGAGGTAAATGGGGATGGGGCCGAAGAAGAGGAGGGAGAAGGTGAGACCGAGCCAGGAGGATGGGAGATATGAGAGGTTCCATGAGGAGAGAGTCTATGGGTCGGAGAGGTTCTTGAAGGAGAGGATGAGGTGGTAGACGGTCGTCGTCTTCGGGTTGGAGAGAGGAGTAAGTGGAAGGAATAATGTTGAGGAAGAACAGGTGGTGGTGGTGGTGGTGGTGACGCTTTTGATGTCTTTGTATGGTGAGCAGTGGAATGGAGAGAGGGTTTGTAAGTTCAGTTCATAATTTCGGCAGAAGGGAGTCGAGGAATGGGGATCATAGCAGCACAGCCACAAGTGACTGAGATGAGTGATTATTGTGCTGGTATTGTATTGGCAAGCACTACATAAATTGTTTAGCACAGTCTAAAAAAAAATTCAGTTTATTTACAAGATTTTTATCCAAATTTTTTTATTTGAGAGCAGTCTAAATCCTCATATAAAAGTCAATAATTTCTATTTTTCAGTCCAAATTTTTTTTTTCAGGACCATCACAATATTGATAGTCCTTCCAATTGGAAGGACTGTCAACATTATTACAGTCCTAAATAATTATAACTGTAAAAAAATTTGACAGTCCTTCCAATTGGAAAGACTGTCAACATTGTTACAGTCCTAATTATTAGGACTGTCAACTTTGTGACAGTCCTAAATAATTATGACTGTAAAAAAATTTGACAGTGTCAAGGGCTGAGTACAGAGACGGAGGACGGCGAACTAGGACGGCACGAGGCGGAGGTGCGGGACGGACGCTCGCAGAGTGCAGGGGTTGCGCGGGAAGGACGCTCGCGGGGTGCAGGGGTTGCGCGGGAAGGACGCGCGCGGGGACTGTGCGAGGCGGACGCGTGCGAGGGACTGCACTCGGCGGAGACGCACGCACGCACGCGCGCAGGGGCGAGCCAACAACGGTAGCAGCGACAACAACAACAGCCCCAGCTCGCGCCTCCGCCTCCTCCTCGTCTCCTGCCGTCTCCTCCTCCTCCGGCAGTTGGATTTAGGGTTAGAATTTGAAGGTTTAGGAATTTGAAGAGAAAAAATTTAGAATGAAAATTTTTAGAAAGATTTCGAGAGGTTAGACCGTCATAAGTAAATTTTAGAATGTCCTACATAAAAGTTAACAAAAATTTTAACTGTGTCCTAAGTAATTATTGGAGTACCTTTAAAATTTACCTATTGTATTGTGTTGTTAGTAGGACTAAAAAAATTGTCTTTTGTTCATCTCTCTACCAAACTTACACTTTCTTCAACCACCAAACAAATGAACTACCAGAAAACTCTTTCATGTTGAAATCAACAACCGTCCAAATCACCAAATTTTATATTTCTCCACTTCCATTTATCATAATTCAACCATCCAAACGAAAATGTGAAAGTCAAAACTTATATATACGCAACGCTCCACATTCACACTTCCTACACTTTCAAGCAACCAAACACACAGTCACATAAACCTGCTACTAGAAGTATAGTAACCAATATACCATTTTTGCAAGAGAAAATGCACGCTAGATCAGATCAGATTGTGGCAGCCGAACATTAAGCTTGAATCTTGATAGTAAGATAGATGGGAGCGTATGAAAATAGATAAAAACTCCCAAAAGAAAACTTCTCGTTGCTGTTCATTAGACTGTACAACTCTGATACAAAACTACAAGTATGATGAAACCAAATTGTTCCAATCAGAAGTTCAAGCCATATGGGTCGACTAGCTTCACTGGAAGTAGCATACACAATGAGTAAGATAAAAATCCTCAGTGCAGTTCATACACTTTCAATCTAAACTCCAAACTTGACTCTGAGACAATGTACAAACTGCAGTAATTGGGTGCCCATAAAGAATTAAATCATCTGCTGCTGATTTGAATTCTCCACGTCCTAAGATTAGATTGGTCAGCCATTTTGATACAATGATTTGCAAGCAAGAAGAAACCTTCGATGTAGGACCATATTTGTTACATAACATGAGATACAGGCCACCTGCAGCCAACTGTTGGAAATGGCAACAAGGGCACAATCAAGATTAGTATTTCATGTCCTCGGGAGCCCTCCAGTGGTGGAGGAGCTTCTTTTAGTGCGCGGTGTCACAAGTCAGTGAAGTCCTTGCCGTCCTGATAGCCCTCAATTCCTATCGTTGCATCATTGCAGCAATTTAGAATCACGCCAACGAATAAAATATGTAAGCACCATGGTATGCTCCTGAAGATAGCCACAGGAAGGAAAAGAGTGGCAACTTTGTCAACTATGCCTTCAGTTCCTATTGTTGCAGAGTAATTTAGCAGCTCCATGATGAAGTCAATTGCAGAATATAACTTTTACAGAACCAGTGGAAGGCTCCTGGAGATAGCCCGAGAAAAAGAATGACACTCACTAACTATGCATGTATGTGTCAGTCAATCAGTCAGTCATAGAACTTCCTGAAGGGCAAGGTTCAGTTCCTGGGTAGACTTTGCTAAGGATCCTCCTCTCCTGTTAAAAAATAAGAAATAAAAGGTCTAAAATTGGTCTAGTGAATAATCTTGTAGCTAAGTCATTCTCATCAGTGAAGATACTCTGATGAAGACGTCAATTATTGATATAAGATTCAAGAGGGTAAACTTATGTCATGATGAAAAAGGCATAGTAATAACTCACTTGATGAGAGATGGAAGCATATGCTTCATTTTTTCCAGCTCGACAAAGCATAGATTACAACGCTCCAGCCTGAAGTCAAAGAAAATGAAATAGCAGTCATCTAATGATACGAACAGGACCATCGTCCAAAGGGGGGGAAAAAATCAAACCTCTGCTCTGCTTGAAGATCAACCCCGACCATTGGTCCTGCAGTTATTGTTGAATGGATCACAGGACCAAAGATTTTAACAAGCTTGAGCAGCATCTCCACAGAAATACCCAAGTGCCTGTCAGTATGAAGTAGCATTTAGACTTTCACCAGTATTTCATCAGATCAAAGTAGAACCAAATCTGGAATCTATCCATATAAATTTACTGTGAAGAACTTCATAACAGACCCCAAGCACCACTGTGAGGAAAATAATAGTTACTTAGGAAGGATAATTTCACCCATATAATAACCGGCAACATTCAATAATTATTATCTTTTACAGGGATTTAGGTCACAGCCGTAAATAACCAGTGAAGCTGGTCCGTTTAAGGTGGACTAACTAAAAGCAAGTATCCAGTGCGACCAAGTTACACATGTATGACCAAAGGTTGGGCATCTCAATGGTACGAGACATATGTATGGGAAGGGGTAGTCAGGTTCTAGGAGGCCACAAGTGATTATCCCTCAGAGCTACCAGACATGCAAAAAATGGATTTGAAGCAGGAGTTGGGATAATGAATATGATTGCTTTGTATGGATCATTGTATTCAAACTGGCAATCCTAGATTCTTCTATATGGAAGCTGCTTTTTTGCCATGATGCTACCTGGGTTCAAACTTCAAAGGAATAAAAAAAAACCTAATATTACCTTACTAAAAGGAACGAACTTGGGAGGAATTGTTAAAAGAAAGATACTTTTCCGACGCACGTATAAATGACGCACTCTTGGACGCAATAAGAAAAATATAACCTTTGTGGGGCCGTACATAAGTTGGAGACCTATATATGATGCACACATCCAAAAGTATTTTTCTTAAAGAAAAACTTAGAGAAATGAGATCCGAAAACCAGAACCTATGGAACACCTTTTTACCTTGTCTATCATAAGTAATTAACTAGAAAAATGTCAACTAGATAATCTGTAGTCTTCTTGTTGATAAACAGATTAGCCCTGAAAAACCGAAAGTAGGACACAATGTTTTGAGTAAAATAATGCTAATCCAAGTGTGAGATAGAAATATGGATATTCACGAAAGATTAAAAAATAAAAAAGATATAAGATCGACTACCAAGAAGATAGAAGATATCCATTTGAATGAAGAGAAAAGCATTGTAGTGATAACTTCACATAACTTCATGTAAATGAGAAAGTTGGAGCAACAATGATCTTTTGTCAAGTTTTCCAAACAAGTAAATTTACCATGACGTCTGAAATAGGTAGTTCTGCGCTGATGGGCAGATTATGCGAGAAATGGCCAATATGATATCAAACTAAAGTGTATTGCTTACATCAGCTGGTAAGATAAATGGCTCACATGTATATAGTAGGTGCCACAATACTCAAAATGTGCATCATACAGACAAGACTAGAAACAAATACTGGTAATTATCCATGAAGATTATACAGGTCCACTAAACAAAGACATCGTCAAAAATATCTGGCTAGAAATGTTACCTGTCCATCTTACTCCCCAGAAGACTTGTAAGGAGTGGTAGAAGACTAGTACATATATCCAGTGTTACCACATCACTTTTTTCCATCAAAACACTAACCACGTCAGCAGATACCTGCTGGATGAGAATCCAAATATAACTACTAGCTATTGTTGGTTAACAATCACATTCCAAAGAACACTTACAGCATCATCAGACATCTTTTCCATTGCACTAATGAGACCTCTGACATCTTTCCTTTCCCATAGCCGACGAACTACCTGCAAGATTTGCATAAGCATCATAAGTTCTGCAGCTGAATCAAATGTAGCCCAGAAGTAACTTGCACTCATTCACTGATCACTGTTAGTTTCAGGCATAGAAAATATGCTATAGCTATCTAGCATCAATTCTTTCATAATCTACATGGACCTTGATGTCCCAAGTTTTTCAGTAAAGCTCATGTTTATGACCACAGAGAAAAGCTAGCCAAGCTACTTTTTCATCAAGTAATCCAAGAAAGTGCAACATAGTTATTGAACACAAAAACAGAAAGAACCTACTGCACACAGAATATGAAGATTTTCCTGCACCAACCAATTGCCTTAACACTAGTTAGTTAAAGAGTAATTTCAGAACTCTCAGTAATATCCAAGACTTAAAATCTTCTTTATTCAATATACAACTGAGATAGAAATAGTGTAATGCATATAAGCCTATTGCAAATGCTGTCTCTCTACAGTAGGATATGCTGGCTACAATATACAGATATTGCAGTTCAGTCAGCAACTATTAGTTTCTCATCGTCTGTGGTCCAATCGGAAGAAAGCAGTAACTTTTTACCAGATAAAAATGTTGGGTCAATTTCTATTTAAGTTTGATGACAGTCAATTAGAAAATGCTCGAGACAATAAAACCAACAAAACCACAACTTTCTATTTCGACTATAACTTAAACGCGATTGTATGATAAAAAAAACATAAATATCACATTCAATTAATTTGGGAAGAGTTTTGAGTTCACGGTGGACGATCAAGTCCATTAAAGACCAAAAGGACAATTTCTATTTTTACAATTAAAATATCCTTTAATATGATTTCTGATAGAGAATATGAACACCATATACAATTAAGTCAGAAGCATTTTCACATTCATAAAGAATATAAGTATACTGAGTCACTGACAAGAACTTTTAGGTGGTAAATATGCATGCTGCATGCATAAGCGAACTAAACATTATCAAGCATGGTAATTACATGCTGAAGTAGTCATGAAACCAGAAAGAAACAAAATTTGCAACACAGTCAGTGTACTTCTAGAGGCAATAATCAAAAGGTGAAACATGCATTCAGATCAAGGTTCAAAGTATCGGTATCGGAATCGGTATCGGACCATTCCTATGAGTATCGGGATCGGCGGTATCGGTAGTATCGGCGGTTTCGGATCGGAGTATCGGATTTTTTGGTATCGGAAAGCAAACAACTATTAGTAAATTATTAACATTTTAGAGAATATATTTTATACATTTATGCATAATTTAAAGTATTTTCAGTATTGTTTCTTAGTATTTTTGATATTGAATGAAATAGTAGTCATCCTTGTCGATTGATTTATATGCGATAGATAAGTTGTCCTCTTTTATATATTTTTACAACCTTACTATGCTTTTACATCCTTTCTAATTGGTCTTTTTAATTCAATTTTTTTGCCGAATTGACTGGAAAAGAGACCTCTAATGTTGGTATCGGTCAGTATCAGGTATCGGTCGGTATCGGATCGGGACATGCCAAACTGTATCGGTATCGGCCGTATCGGATCGGTATCGGCCGATACTTTAAACTATGATTCAGATAGCCACATTGGTTGCCATCTTAAAAAATAATCCAATTATGCATGTACCTGTTTATATTAGCCACTCCGACTTGCCACTATACATAGAATTAATTAGGACCAAAGATGGTATCAACTGAAACTGAAGGGCATTATTCAAGTATATTCAACTTGGGAATCAAATCTTGATCGGTACTAATGTTTAATGAATTCAACTTGAGAATCAAATTTCGACGGCATCCAGGCATGGCATGGAATAAATAGCACAACAATCTCAAGCTTCTAAAATGTTGACTGCATTCTCATCTGGTCACTTGCTTCCATCTTAAAAATTCAAATATGCATAATCCCACACACCAACTTACTTCAGGCACTCCCCCTTGGCACTATGGTAGAATAGATAGGTACCAATTATGGTACCAACTAAAACTGAACAGTGTTGTTCAATTAGATTCAACTTGAGAATCAAATCTTGATAGGTATCTAGTGTTTATTGATTTCAATGGGTGATGAAATCTCCATCTTTATAGCCGAGTGCTAAACTTGTCTGCTTTAATAGCAAGTTTCATATGAAAACAACTGGTCTGAAGTTATTTTTGAATTATTATCGAAAAAGATTGGCTTGAAGAGTTAAATTACTTGCAATTTACCAAAGCAAATGTTTCCCAGAGTACATGTGATGGAGAACCAGTACACGCACTTTGAGTTTACGGCTTTTATTTGGAGTAGGATCCAGTTGGTGAACAAAACTGATTTAAGCACTTAAATTCATAAGCATCGGCAATACAGAAATATTAACGGCGCAACTCAAAAGAAGAGATCTATAAAATGTTCTCTTTATGTGGAACCTCAACAGATTTCTTAAGAAAAATAAGTCCATTTGGTGCCCAATGATACTTGTGCATAAGAAGACGAGTATCTTATAAATAGATTATACAAGCAATAGATAAAGTTATATGAATCAAAAGCAAAGGAATAAACAATCAGCGCCTAATGTTTTGGATAAATTACTAGTTTGCCACGATTGAGGCTTTTATCGATCAAAACCAAATAGTGAAGGACTACATTTTATCAATCAAATTTAACAAACAAAGAAAAAAACGTCACCTGCAATTTGGTCAAACGAGATTGCGTTAAATTTAGGAACTGTTGGTGTTGTTCCATTAAATCAGCAATAGTGTCCCCATCACTTACAGAAACTGTTTCTTTTTCAGCAGAGGATGGACGCCCCCTCTGGTAGGAAGATGTAAAACAAGAAAAGTTAGTTTTTTTAAACCAAACCAGTAATTTCACTGCAAAGGTGAACGAAGTACAAACAGGGAGAGAGAATGGAAAGTTTGCAGAGTGACTAGATGCACAAAATGCTAGGGTCAATCCACCAGAGAGCCTAAACTTCTTAATGAATCAATATATAAAATTTAAAGAGACTCTAAGAATGCACTAGTACTATCACCCAGCTTAACCAAAACCATTCCCGAGAGTCTAGGTGATATATGTTTACTGATATGTAACAAGCACCAGTAGTTAATGTCTCCAGCGGTGACCGATACTAGCAAGGAAAGACGCACTCAATCAAACTCCTTTGGTGTCTCATGAAAATAACAGACAAAATAGAATATACGAAACTAAATTTTGTTTTCCTCAAGAGTTCTTCATTCTGAACAAAGAGACCGGCTGAGTTGAGGATTGCATTCATAAATATTACCTTTATAAGGATTAATGTTCTCAAAGGGAAGGGTCCAAAGTCTACATACTACGTAGTTATAGCTCTCAGTTTTGGGCTCTGTAATGAGCAAGCTTGGGTCGAACTTCTACAGAAGGGCCTTAACTCCACTGTCCACATATAACAGGTGGAAGTCCAAGAGTTTCCTTTACCCATGCAAGCCAATAGAAACCTACAGACTGTCTCATCTCTAGTTAATATATGCATACAAGTCTTGGAAGAACAATGATCATTTTATTATAAAGTGGGCCTTATAGTCAGTGATATTTAATTATTTATATAACAAAGTAGTTATGATATTTAATTATTATACTCAAATAATTAAATCTTAGCTTTCAGCTTAATATTTAAATAACTTACTTAATGATATTTTATTATTTACATAACTTAATTATGGTAATTCCAACCACAAATATGCTCTTTTGCTACAAAAGAGGGTGCCCTTTAACATTTACAGAAATTGGCCATGAAGACATCACCTGATATCATCTGCAACCTTTCTTACACAGACCCCCACCACTCTCTTAATAATTCTTAGTAACAAAGCTAACAATACTAGCAAAAGACAACCATATATTGATAATCGTCACTTGGGATAGGTTACTACATTTAGGTGAGTGAGCACCTTAAATAAAGTGATGGAGAGGAATATATACAGTAGATTAACAAGGGAAGGAACCTGAATTTCACCAAGATTCTATAATATGCAATGTATATGACTACAAAATGATTAACCTAAATAGGTCAATATAGTCTTTATGCTCTGTGTCAGATTTACCACAATTAATTAAAATTCATTTAATGAGCAAAACTTTATTTTTGCCAAGGTTCAAATTACTTCAAAAGCTTGGTACTTGACTCGAGGAGCACAAGGAGATGCTCAAGGAAGCAAGGAGAACCACTAGAAGAAGAGCTTGGCCTAGCCCTAGGCCCAGGAGTCCATTTGCACCATTTGAGGCAAGTATCCATTTGCTATGTCTTGTAAGAACTTAGATCTATATTAGGTTTAATGAATGCATTGTATGATAACAATTTGTGTGTTTGTATCCTGATCTTGATTATATTTCATATCCTTACATATTAATACAACTCACTATTCAAGTTTATCCTCTTTTATCCCAAATCTTAGGGTTTCATGACACTTTCGCATGTATACACACAAGCACTAGATTCATGTTTCTAACAAGTTTTATTCATGTTATTAACCACTAGTCCACTACTATGGTCTAGTTTTCACTAGAAACAAACGAAAATCGTTTTGGAGCTCAAAATTGCAAGATATAGGCTTTTGGTGAATCCCAAATCTTAGGGGATTCCCCCGGCACGCCTAGGCAGATGAATATGGAATTTGATATAAATTATCCAATATTCCAACATGATTCAAGAGTTGCCCTGCTGATTACTAAGCAAAATATTCTCTGGTAATATGGAATTTGATATAATGATATCACACTTCACTTTACATATTACATTTCATCAGTTCTTTATATGCAAACAACAAAACCTATAACGTTCCAAAGAAAAAAAAATCCATGCATGTCTTTTATTACATTGTCAAAAATTCAACCACAAGAGATAAATAAATCCATAATTAATACAATATCATAGTATAACTGTATAAACTCAATCACATTTGAGTCACTCGACTTACATTGTATTACAAATTGATACAATATGTGTATTACTGAGTGAGTGTAACACTGAGTGCATCAAATATATTAATATATTATACAAGTGCTTTACATTATATCAAATATATTATACAAGTGCAACCTGAGAAAAAAATTGTACGAAAATTCTGGACGGGGCCTAGGCGAGGCGGCTAGCTTGTCGCCTCGCCTAGCGCCCAGTACAACATAGATTATTACCGGTACGATTTCTTTCCACTTTGCGCTTGGTGGTAGGTGTAGTTGTGGGTCGCTATATTAAGTCGTCTTACAGTTATGGTATGATTCACTCTACAGTGGCATATTCATGTGCATGACTATATACACTAGTGGGCTAGTGGGCGAGGAAGGATATGAAACCATGTGGCAGTAGTCGTTCCAAGATTGAGTCACTCCCTTAGTATGATTGATTGTCATGACCTAACATTGCCTTAGAGATATATATATTGTCTTCAAGTCCAGTTGTCCAGTTACTTCACTCATGATGACAGTGTAGTTCTTTATTGAATTGTTCATTTGCTTTATGTTATACTCTATAGTTATCATTCTTTTCTCTACTATACTTAGCTTGCATGTTTGTACCGACTACCATTCCTTTGGGGTACTTAGCGTACCTGCAGTTTTAACTGACTAGACTGACTTGCATGGTAGCTACTGATGAGGAACCGATAGGGAAGGAGGATCTTCAGCCCGAGTATGCCGCAGAGGAGGTACCCTAGTACCCCGTGCTCTAATCAATGGTGCTCCTTTTCCGGTTATATCCTTTTGTGTTTTCATTAGAGGCTCATGTACCTAAATGACGGTTATTGTCATATTACTTCATACGGTTGTCACTTGTATTTTGATGAGTTCATGTACTTTACTATCGAGCTCATTCAGGACCATATGTATTATGGTTTGCAGACTATGCTACTTATGTCCTTCTTGCTATTTTTGTTTACATGGATTGAGATATAGTGTTATCATGTTTGACCTTAGGATGTTGAATGCTAGATAGACTCATACTAGTAGACATCTTATACGTATCATTTTGGGCAGGCGTCCACTTGGTGCATAGTTCGCCAACGTCACGTGTCCGGTCTCCCGTATTTTGGGAGCGGGGCATGAAAAAAACCTCACCACACCTTTGAAATTTGGTTCAGCGGCACGACCCGTACTTGAACTAAACCAAACCAAAGTCTATAATATATATATATAGGATGCTTTCAACAAATTTCAGAATGTTTCAGCCAAATTTTTAGCCAATTCAGGAAGTTTGGATCACTTTCGGGACAATCTTGTCCTGCTCAGCCGGTGGAACTTACCATGTAGAATAGTGTGTGCGAGTGTTCAGCAAGTGAAAGTCTTTATTTAGTAGCTTGGAAACCGCACAGCATTACCAAGATTCATGATGATAAGATCCACTAGTGCATTCATTAATTCACATTATGAAATCAAAGGCAAGTCACACAATGTCCTAAAAAATATAATATGCAGATGCAAACTTATCAAATGCTTGAAAAATAGTAAATCAAAATATCTAACTAGATCAATCACGTCATCATTATTAACAAGTTTAGGAGAACAGTGAAGATCAATGCACGTTAAGGAGGAACAATACCATATATGAGATGTTAGCAGTAAGCCTGGTATCTGGAGAACTGTTCGATGTCATGCATTCATAGCTCGGAGATGGTTCCTTTCTTTCCCAATTTGCAACAAGTGACCTTGTTCTCCCTGTGCAGATCTCAGAAAGTTATACAACATAGCTCAACAATACGTTCACAAACATTTACTACCAAGTAGTAGGAGCAATATATTACCTCCTTTTGGAATATCCATGGATGATGCATGTCTTGGTTTATGCACTCTAATGTTATCTAACACCAAAGAGAAGAAAAAATTCATTTTAAACCTCAATTATTCTTTAAGTCTTAATTTCATTTGCAGTTAAAACAGAGCTATCCACGTCAAGAATATCTAGAGAATTGGATGTCAACATATGACATAAAGCAGGATTTCTCTATCTGAGAATAGATATGAAGAGAAGTAACAAGATCGGCAGCAGGAACACATTTTGTAGTATATGAAAGTTAAGGTCTAACTAGCAAAATGAACATTGATATTGAGAATTGATATATAGAAATATATACTAAGTAATGAAACATGAGAATAACTGAAAAGAAAATCAATTGATAGTTAAGTGTCTTATTCACTCTTGCCCATATACCACTAGAAGAAGAATACCTACAGTTTTCACATTGATGATCCTATCTGATTTTACTTGCTCAAATATCTATAATATCTTGACCTTCCCCAGCCCCTGCGTAAGCGGGAGCCTCGTGGCACTGGAACGCCATTTTTTATATATCCATAACATCTCCCCATCCCATAAAGATCATCATTAGACAAAACAATAAACTTGCTTTCATGGTAAATCATTGTTTCCCTTCCTTTATTCAGCCAGCTCTTGGACATGACTGATGATCTATGTCATGATGTTGCATGGACAGGTACACGCACTGTTCTAAAAATCGGGATAGCGGACACCAAAGAGAAGAAAAAATTCATTTTAAACCTCAATTATTCTTTAAGTCTTAATTTCATTTGCAGTTAAAACAGAGCTATCCACGTCAAGAATATCTAGAGAATTGGATGTCAACATATGACATAAAGCAGGATTTCTCTATCTGAGAATAGATATGAAGAGAAGTAACAAGATCGGCAGCAGGAACACATTTTGTAGTATATGAAAGTTAAGGTCTAACTAGCAAAATGAACATTGATATTGAGAATTGATATATAGAAATATATACTAAGTAATGAAACATGAGAATAACTGAAAAGAAAATCAATTGATAGTTAAGTGTCTTATTCACTCTTGCCCATATACCACTAGAAGAAGAATACCTACAGTTTTCACATTGATGATCCTATCTGATTTTACTTGCTCAAATATCTATAATATCTTGACCTTCCCCAGCCCCTGCGTAAGCGGGAGCCTCGTGGCACTGGAACGCCATTTTTTATATATCCATAACATCTCCCCATCCCATAAAGATCATCATTAGACAAAACAATAAACTTGCTTTCATGGTAAATCATTGTTTCCCTTCCTTTATTCAGCCAGCTCTTGGACATGACTGATGATCTATGTCATGATGTTGCATGGACAGGTACACGCACTGTTCTAAAAATCGGGATAGCGGACACCTAGGCGGCGCCCGGTGCCCGTCCGACGCCCTACAAACTATGCATGTTATTTGGGGTATATGGGCAATTTTCAGTAGTTTTTTTTGTCAAACGCTTTTTGTGGACCACCTAGAATTAGGCGGTGCCTAGGCGGGGCTAGGCACCTGCTCGACTACCGCCTAGCAACTTTTACAAACTTGGGTACACGACAAGATAGTGTATGGTCATGGCGTCATGGCCGTGGCACCGATTTTGGCTTATCACAGTGTGTTTTGGAGTGTCTATTTCGTGTCTGGCATGGCATGGCATGGCATGGCATGGCATGGACACGGCACAGTTTTTTGGATTGTGTGCTTCCTTGGTTCCCGCAATCTATGAAGATTAATTTTACATACATATTCCACTGGAAGGTAGATTGTCTGAGATAAGCATTCTGAATCTCATATATAGAAGGAAAATTCAGGAAAATTAACTTCTAAATATACTTAAAAATGATAATAAACAGATGATGAATGAGGAGTCAACTAAAAGACAGACAAGAGCAGGCTGAGAACTGAAACATACAATTTTCATCGTTGTAACTTGTACTTGGTTCTGGTAACTGACTTATTCCAAACTTTCCTGACCCAACACATCTAGCATCATCCACATTGCTGTCACCAGCACTCGCTGGCCGATTTACACCATTGGCAGGAGAAATGAAATCCTGGTCCAAGTCCTCATTTGGTATGGTATTGTTGCCCATGAATCCAGATCCCCTATCTGAATCATTTATGATATTTGAATATTTCCTGAAATCAGTCAATTTTGACTGACCATTGTAGGGTACAGTTCTTCCACCAGCATTTTCTCTTCTAGATTCGGAGGTCAGTTCCGCTCTTGAGCTAGTTCTGGGCACAATGACAGGTACCACCTCAGACTTATTGCAAGTCTGAGGATTGTTTGTTCTGGGTACAATAACAGGTACCACATCAGATTTGTTGAAGGTTTGAGGATTGGCTGATCCGTGAGACTTTGATGAGCTTCGCTTCAGGGTTGTAGAACTAGGCTGTGATGCAGAATTTACTGTGTTCACTTTTGGACCAGGGCTTATTCCGATCCTTTGAGGAGTACCAGGAGTACTTCCAGTAGCTTTATTTGCAGAAAATGAAACAAAAATATATGAAAAAGTTAGTACCAATGTTTCTTGTGTCTTGAGCCTCAGTATTCCAGCAGCAGAAGAGGATAGGAAGAAGAAATAGCAAAAATCAGAAAGTAACTTACATGCTGCAGGCTTTGCCTCCTTAACTACAGGTTCTGAATTTTGTGAAACTGACAATCTCCCCATGCCAGCCTTTATGGTGTTCTCACCTTGCAAGGTCAAATTACCATTTGTAGTAGATTTTGATTCCGAACGAGTATTTGATCTTCCAATAGTAGCAACCGTATATGGCTCAATCTGCTGCAAATAGAAAGATCAGATATATGAAGCATCATCAACTTTCTAAATTTACATTTTAGTATCAAACTTATATTCCTTAGCATGACAATGAACATGCTAGTAAGTAGAGGAAATTTGAAGCATACCGAGACATCCACAACCCATACTCCAACACAACTTTGATTGTAAGAGCACCCTAGAAGTTTTCCCTCATGTATATTCAGATCCGACAATCTAGACCATCCTACATCCACAGAATCACGACATCTCACTGGTTCCCATGAGAAAACCTAGACACCAACATTCATACAATTCATACATGTGCAAAAAAGGATGGTGAATGTACTATGCAGCATCTTGTGACAGTAAGGAAGCTTACCTTCAAACTTTCATGCAATCCACAAAGAAGAGTTCTACCATCGGGGTTGAAGGTCATAGCACGAACGCCACTAGTCTGGAAATAAAGTTAAGCGGTCAACAAACTTGGTCAACAAACTTTTCTTAACTTTTCTTCTAATCAAGATAAAGACTAAACTAAGCAACTTTCTGTGAACGACAGCAAAATATCATGATTAATATTATATTAACCAATTTCAATCAAGGTTGTGAAAAGTGTTAGGCGCTAGTCGAACGAGCACCCGTCGCCTAGCCCACCTAGGGGGCAACGCGGCCGCCTAAATCTGGGCGGTTCAAACAATAAAAAAAATCCAAAAATTCTACTGAAAATTGTAGAAAAAGTTCATAAAACCCCCAAAATATGCATAGTCGGACGTTAGGGGGGACTAGACGGGCGCCTAGGTAGACATCGGGCGGGCATCAGGTGCCTAGCGCCTAGGCCGCGCCTAGCGCCTAGGCCGCGCCTAGCCTAGGCCGCGCCTTTTAGAACAATGATTTCAGTATTCCTCGATCCAAGTCTAGCAAGTGGATCATGTCTTTGATTAATCACAGTTGCAAGACAACTTGAAAGCAATGTTCGCAGTATCGGAGTCGATATCATACCCTTTGTATGAGTATCGGGATCGGCTGTTTCATATCAGAGTATCAAATTTTTTGGTATCAGAAAGCAAATAAATATTAAAAAAATTGAAAAAAATTAGAAAAAAAATATTTTACACAATTAGGCATAATTTTAAGTATTTTATGTGTTGTTTCTTAGTAGTTTTGAAATTTAATGAAATAATAGTCACTCTTGTTGATTGGTTTACATGCTGATTGGTTTACCTATGATATATTTGATACATTTAGATATAATTTTATATAGTATACGTTGCTTCTAGTTAGTTGTAAATGGAATAATATTAAATTATTAATATGGATGAATATTGTGAATGTACACATATACAACTTTGACAAATAATAATGGTTACAATTTATCAATAAGAAATCATATTGAACCACTATAACAATGTTACTGAATCATTGGATTGACATTATTTTTTATATTTCAATATTTTTCTTTCAATTTTCTCTACCGAATTAACTGGGCCCAACTTCGGTATCGTTCATTATCGGTAGTGATTGGTATCAGATCGGGACATGTCAAACCATATCGATATCGACCATATCGTATCGGTATCGGCCGATAGTGTTTACTATGCCTGAAAGTTGTGAACCAGAAACTTGTGCTCAATTTGCCCCCAATAGATCAGATTAATTGGCTGATTACATGGCAAACTAAACACCCCCTTATTCCCGATTTTTTTGCTCACTTGTACTGATAATAGGGTCATCAACATTATTCGAGTTAAAACATTTCATTTTTTTGTCTACTGTTCTTGAATCAATTCTATTACAAATGTCTTACATTGTACTATTTGTCATCTTTGTTTTGATTGTAATATTTTGTCCATGTTCTGTTATCGTTTCTTGTAAATTATGGATAGTGTATGACTTCTTATACTCTTGGTTTAATATGTGACATGACATCCTAGAGTTTCTATAAGTTGAAGATATTATATCATATCTTCTTATTACATTATATTATTTGTGATTTTTTTTTCGATCTTAATGTTTAGTCCATGTTCTTTTATTATTTTGTGTAAATTGGTTTTTTTTTTTTTTTTTTTTTTTTGTAAATCGTGGATAGTATACGACTCTGAGGTTCGCACTATCGTTATCAGAATCGGTTTGGAACCTTGTGAGTACTAGTATCAGAGTTTCAAGTTTTGGGTTTTAGAAACTCAAAAAATTAAAATATAGATTTGAGATATTTAGGAATAATTTTACTTATTATTTGTTGCGTAAAAGTTAGTTTTCAATGAAATAATGTTCAACATATTTAATCATTCATCTACAATAACAATTTTGTTAATGTACTGAATTTTAAAGTACACACACAATAGATAGCTTTGAGTGGAATAATTTAAGATGGATAAATGTTGTGAGTTTATAGATATACAATTTTGAGTAATGATAATTATTACAATGTTGGGATAATGAATGTTTTTGGCATACTAATAGCAAGTCGCTATTCAGCACTATGATCATTGTGAACACTTTTTCTCATTTTTTTGTTGAACCGACTAGGAAAGCGATCCCAACTTCGAAAGGACGGCATCTGCTGGTTGGTGCGCATGCGCACGTGCAGGTGGGGGGTCAATATCATATCGGACATGCCAAAGACGACACGACTGATACGTGTATCGGCTGATATGTATCGTTGTCGCCGATTATGTAAACCATGGTATGAGTACTTCGATTCTTAGTTTAATATTTGACATCTTAAGGAGTTTCCTTAGGTTGAAATCAATCTTTCCTGTTTTTGTTGTATTTTAGTCTCGAATACCCCGCCACCTTGAGGCCTCCTACGAAGCCTTTTGGTATTTTATTGCCTTATAGTAAGGCGACTCCCATGGTTATATGAATTCACCATTTAGGTGATTGTTCCGAGATCAGCGATCGTCTATCCAGGAAAATGTGTTGCAAAGATCTAGGAACACGCGTCCGTAATATGGAACGCCAACATTTCTAACATCAAAGTCTACATTTCGGCAAGAAAATACATCATCATATAGTTACTTGGGTTTCTAACTATGCTTTTAAAGGGAAGATGTTGTTCTTTATGTTACTTTTGGTTGAAGTTTTTACAGCCAGAGATGACTTAGCATCAATAATTCATTATCTAATGGACATTTCTGTTCTAATACTCTATTCAAGAGCTATCGCTATTTATCAAATCTCTTCATATCTAATGAAACGCTATTGGATCAAATGAAAAAGACATTGTTGAGAAAGAGAAAAAAGATAGCTTTTCCCAGATGAAATAAAACATTTGATTCGTGTACTTTTTCTGAAAGATATTATTGCAAGGATTTTTTGGAATTTGTGAATCTTTTTTTACTTTTGAAATTTTTATTGTGTTATATTATGGTATTTGATTAACTTTGAATCCTAAATATACATTATATACATATTAATATTTGTTCCTTCAAAAAATTTTGGGACCACGTTCTCGATAAATGTATTGCGTTCAAAAGAAGCCTACAAACATAGAACCGTGTATCGGGACCCCCACGTACCCCCCGTGTTTCGAAGCATTCCAGGTAATGATGGTGTGATCTTAACAACTTTGCCCCATAAAGTAGAAACTTAATGTCTGTGGATTAAAACCCATTGGACCATATCTTATCAAACTTAATTCACTTTTGCACTGTTATATTCTCATTTGGATACTTAAAGAAATGTGCAACTTTTGATTGCTAAAAATAAGAACTTACAAAGCACAGGATTATGATTTATGTTGTGCGTAAAACCCTTTAGTTTGTAACTTTGTATCTTATAGGTTATAAATCCTACTTAAATCATAATATACATAAAGATCAAATTTGGGCCTTTATGAAAAGATTTGATCAAAGAATCAAATAAAACTTAATTTTGACTTTCCACAAGCTAACCGTAAGCTACAAGTCAAACAACCTACCTCAGGTCCCGCAGAACCAATTAACTCAAATGTTTCGAGGTCCCAAAATTTGACAGTTCTATCAGCTGAACCTGTTAAAGTGGAGCAGCAAGTAGTCAGTGAATGTATTAGTCAAAATAGTCAAAACCATATGTGGGCATAATACAGATTTCAAAATTTTATTAAAATGATGCACCCAACAAACAATTATATGATCTGAATCCACAATATGCAAAGAACAACTTAACATGAATATAAAACCTGAAATAGATGTGGTAGAGCATGCTAGAGGTTTTCCCCAAAGATACTGTTTAACTAAAAGGTCACAAGTTTATTCAAAAATATCCTCACCGAAGGATGAACTGTACAGTTTAGAAAATATATATGATTAATATTTAATACCAAGAAATATACTAACATAAGCATTAAAGGAGTTCTTCAAAGAGCAGTTGAAAATTGATCAGCAATACCAAGTCTGAATTATCTATCAAATGCATGAAGAGAAGTGAATAAACCCTGTCTATCAACGTCCATTTAATTGCATAAATTCCTATAAATGCAAACTACCATTGAAACTTACTGAGAAGTAAACAATTTACAAGCCACGAGTTTCATTTGAAGCTCTCAAGAAGTCAAAACATTATTTACTATTGTCCAATCATGTCGAATAACTAAATCTACACATGCTTACTCTTGTGTTGCGGATATGCCTTCATAACCTTGCTTGTTGGGCGATTCTTGTAAGCTATTTTATTAGTTTACCATGTGCATAAACATACTATCACTATCACTCACCTGGGTGTTGGAAAGCTTACCTAGAAGTGCTTGGAAATTGATGGAGACCTTAAATTTAAGATCTTCTAATTCATCTTTCTTAGATTTAATTCAGATTTTTTTTATAATAAATTTGAATTTAAATCCAAATTTGAATCTAATTTTGGATTTGATTTAAATTTGAGTTAGGTTTTAGATAGGATTTTCTCTAATTTGCATAAGCCTTATCTTTTATGTGATGGGATTGTCAATCCTCTTTACTCTTTGGCTTAATGTGTCATGAGATTAATCCAATTCCTTGTATCAAATTTTATCATCTTACCTATTTGTCTAGACACTTTATAGTCTAGAGAATTTGGACTCCGAACTTAAGTTACATATCCAAAAGATAGGTATACTTACATGTCAACTTCTAGTCTAGGTTTTATGGTATTATCCTCTCATGCTCAGTGTTATAGATATCTGTGATATCGGCAGATATATCGGTTTGAGGCATAAATCGATATATATCGGCCATATATATCGTTTTCAGAAAATCGACCGACATATCAGTCGAAATCCGATATGATATCGCCTGATATCTCCCTATATTTTAAAATATCATATACTAGAGGTGAATAAGTGTTCTCGGGTCGGGTCGGGTCATATCCTACCCGTTAACTAAACGTAAACTTAAAAAGCCCTAATCTTCTCTAGAAGCCTCTCTTTGTTGAACCACAAGGAAGTCTTCTCTCTCGAGCCCGCTTGCAAGGCTACCCCCCCCCCCCCCTAAAATTTTTATATTGATATAATATTATTAATATTACTATTTTTTTATTTGTACTTATAATTTTATAATTGTTAGTTTGTTATCGTGTTATGCAATATGTTAGATATTTTTTGTTATTTAGTTTTAGCTTTTTAAGAGATTAAGAACGTTTAGTACATCTACAAATTTAAATTTGATAAGATATTTAGTATATATATAATATAATTTTTTTATATCAATATTTTAATATATCTCCGATATCCAATATCTGAAAACCCAAACCGATATGAACCATATATCCAATATCTCGACCATGACATTGTTCATAGCTATCGGTAGCCTACCGATTTAGAGGGTTGACATTATATCAAAATCCACTCATAAAAAATGTCAAATCTTTTATGGAGCTTTCTTATGCTCCGCAACCAACCCCATTGGCGAAAAGGCTGGGATGATAATGATGTTTTATCTTTTACTCGGGATATATATTTATCTTTTATTATAACTCATTACTTTTGGAAAGCAATAAAGTTTGATATTCTTTCTTTATCAATTGTGTAGGCATAAGGTTACAATCGTAGAGATGTGGGCTTCAAAAATCCTACATTTTCTACTTTTTTCCTTTTTATCAAAACTAAATCCTAATTCCTCTAGGCACTTTAACCCCAATATTACACCTATAAAACAACTGTGAATATCCATATTTTTCCTTCCGAAAACCCTACCAACCATACCATATACTTGGACCCTTCGTTTTTCCACTTTTAAACACCCTTGTATCACCCTAAAACATCCTACCTTTTTTACTAGTGTCCAGAAAATTCCAACACCCAAAATCGCACCAAAACCGTTCTAAAACCATCAAGATTCCAAAAGAAGAATATGACGAGCAAGTCTTTTTTCTGCAAACTCGAAAGATCACGAGAAGACTTAGACAAATGGGATTGCATTTAATTTACAACTCAGGGTAACACAAGGCAAATCTTCGAACTTGTGAATTATTGTGTTCGTAGCCGTCAATTTATAAGAGTTTATAAGGATTTTCTCATAGACTAGACTTGTGCTGCAGTTGTACCAAAAAATACCAAAAGTTCTGGCGGCAACAATTGTGGAGGCTGCGATTGTGCCCTGAGATGGTAGAGGCGGAGGTTGTAGAGGTTGCTATCGTGGAAAGGCACTCATGAAGATTTATGCCAAATATTCTCATTAATCCTATCAACTTTTGGTCTAGATTCATCGAAGAGAGCTTTCTGCCTTTTCGGCAAGGTTGTAGATGTTGTATGTTGAGTTCATCTCAGATTGGTTTTCTAAGTGTTGGATGTTGGAAAGATTTTTAAATATGATATCAATAAATATTGAATATTTTACATATTATATAGCCTAAATGTCCAAGATAAATCTAATTTTAATACAAATATTGAATAATTAAAGGATTAGTAATTCAAATATGGTATATATCTAGTATGACTTGAGATTAGAGTGGCCGGTGTGGAGCCTGGTTGGCCTATTTTCAAGCAACAACAGCAAATTGAGGGAGGAGAGCGAGGTTAAGGTTTCATTGAGGGATTAGTTACTGATTATGGTTTTAACCCGTTCTGAAAATCAAATCGGATCCAAAATCACAAAAGATCCGATTCTTCAAATGTCGCACGACTTCTCTAAATAATTGTAAATATCGGCCGACATATTGGAAATTTTTCGAAATATTTACTATTTTTTTAGAAAATCGTCATGAAGGACATTTGGTCTGATATGTCATTTTCATAGTTTATAGTATCGGCCGATACCGATCCAATAGGGCCGATACATTTTGGCATGTCCCGATCCGATACCGACCGATATCGATACTGACTGTACCAATATTGGAGGATCTCTTTTCATTCAATTCGGCAAAGAAAATTGAACGAAAAATACCAATCAACAAGGGTGTAAAAGCATAGTAAGATTGTAAAAGCATGTAAAAGAAAAAAAAAAATTATTGCAAGTAAACCAATTTGTAAGAGTGACTACAATTTCATTCAATTTCAAAACTACTAAGAAACAACACAGAAATACTGAAAATTATGCCTAAATATATTTTAAAAATTAATAATTTATTAATAATTATTTTCAATACCAAAAAATCCAATACTCCGATCCAAAACTGCCGAAAATATTACCGATCCCGCAATATTACCGATCCCACCGATCTTTATACTCATAGGAAGGGTCTGATACTGATACTGCGAACCTTATTTTCCCCTCAAAACTGAAATGTCGACCGACATATCGGCCATGGCAATCGACAACTACAACATTGCGTCATACAAACTCACATCTCACCCTCCCAAATTAGACAAGATAATTAAAGACGCGTTGATTGATTGTCAGCCTTTTTAAATACTTATGTTGCAATAGTTTGGGTATATTTTGTGAAATGTGCATATTATTCAAGAACGAAACAGAAATCATGACAGAGTGAACAGTACATGGAACGATGAACTATTAACACATATACAGCTAGGTGTATATTCATGAATCTTTCGAACAACTCACGAGTTTTGAACCATTTCTTGGGGGGGTTACACCTTGTGAAAAGGAACATAGTTACACCTTCGGGGATTGAACCATTTCTTTGCTTTTTGATCCCAAGATATTTTATTGCTGACATGTATAAATCATTATTGGTAATGGATGTTTCTTCGATCGAATGATATCTAATTTTAAAATACATTATCTGAATGTTATTATAATTTGAATATGCATTCATCTTATAGTTTAGAGCACTAGTTCTGCATTACTTGGGGGGTCTGGTTTCGCATTGTTTTTTTTTTCTGAAATGCATGTATCCATCTAGGGATTAATCTCTTTGCATTACAAGTTCTTAACATTATCCAACATTGCATACTTAGGGGTGGTTTGGATGAAGGTTTTGTATTCCTAGGAATTCATTTTCCAGGGGAAAGGAATTCAACATTCCCACACCCATGTTTGGTTAGATTAGGTTGGGAATATGAAAAAAAAATATTAATTTATTTAGTTTTCCATAAATACCCTTCCATGCTTCCATTGCCTAAATTTACATGTTTGGGATAGAAGCTATGCAGTTAATAACGGTTTTTTCATGATAACGGTCCAGTAGAGTTATAGATATATCATCGATATATCGGTTTTATAACGGTAAATATCGGTTTGTATTTTTAACACAATTTTTATATATGAACAATACACTTAATAGTTTTCTATTATAAAATATACAGAAAGTATACATATCGTCGAGAAATCCAAGAGATCCAAGATAAATGAGATCACTTGAGGAACTATATCTCTGAATAAGTTTGATGCATGAAGATTTTGATGGCACAAGATGTAATCTCCATTCTCCATTGATGTGAATGTCATATCATTCAATATCGGTTTTTCCGTAGCAAAATTAGAATGTCATATCATTCAATATCGATTTTTTCTGTAGCAAAACCAAAACCATGAGAAATCGATTTTTTTCTAAACCGATATTTCGAACAATATCGGCCATATCGGCCGATAATATCGGTTCCGATATTTTACCGATATTTCTGCAAAAAAATATCGGTCCAGGACCGATACCATTATATATCGGTTATATAACCGATATATAACCGTTTTTGACTGCTTAGGATAGAAGTTGAAATTTGGAAAGTAAAATAAGTTATTGCCCAAACAAAATATTCAAACAGCATTCCTAGGAAAATAGAACTATTCCCAAGGGGGACATTAGGAATTACTTTCCCACAACAATGGAATATGAAGCCCCTCATATTCCCCCATGATTTCCAATCCTAGACATACCAAACAAAGGTAAGGAAACTAAAACCCATTCCTAAGCCTCCAAAACTTGAACCAAACGCCCCCTTAGGGTTTACTAGAATCATTCAGGTTGCTATCTAGAAATTCAGTGTTTGTCGCTTAGCATCTGTTTTCTTGAGGTAAATATATTTGAAATTAGATGCACTAAAAGTTTGGTCATGTGTTGATTGGCTAGGGTGCACTGGCATATTACCAAGAAATGGAGCTCAGAGATGTTAATAGATAGATTCAGTCTAAATGCATTTATCTTGCTCCTTTCTCACGAGGGAAAGCCTAAAGAAGCCTTACAACAACACATGAGACAGATGGGAAATGGGGAAATGAGCATTAGTAATGTCTCAAGTCTCGTCAATGCGACAAAAAGACAAATATATGATAATAGACATCATATGACTGAAAATGGAAAACAAAAAACCTCAAATAAGTAGCTATCAAACTTGATCTGCCCAAATACAGGGGAGTCCTAGAGTTAGCCATCCATATTGTCATATTTCCATCAATCTATTATCTGAAACTTAAGCCATTGATGTGAACATTCAAAAAATTATGATTCTCGTTCAATTGTATGTGAGAGCATATGCCATCTTTTGTGTAAGATCTTGGTTGCCACAAACTACCAATCAACTAGTTAGCAATTGCAAGATTCTAGGCATCCACAATGACATGTTCCATACAAATGTAGAATGGTGGTGGCAGTTGGGAACCATTTTTAATCTTCTTATAGTCTTCCATTAATTTCCTATCTGAAAGTTATGAAATGTGCAATGATACTACTAGGTTATCGTATATTGATTAAGATATTCTAGTCGGAAGCAAATTTCAGAATAGAAGTGTCAGAAGCCGGTGGTCTTAAAGAGTTAAAACTCGAGTTGCATGTCAGTTTAGGGCGTTCTACTTCTAATACACATTTCAATGGCCTTTTTCGGACTAAAGAACTGGTATGGTCTCTATTGTGGTAAAAAAAACCACTAGGTTAAATTCTAAAGAATGGATTAGACGGACATATTTTATCTTACTAGCAGACCATTTAATGGCTTCTGGGTATCCTTGGAAGCCTTGTAGATGTCTTTAAGTAAAAGTGAGTCATATGCAGGAATCTGGATAGTAAGTATTGTGATCAATAGAGGTCATCTTTGGTGATATATTTCTTCCTGTTATACACAATTTCTTTAGGATCTCCATAGTTTATTTCTCTTTTACTTCAGCTTTTACATGTTTAGGAGTTGCCTTCTTTTGGACCCAGTCTGGCCTAAAGTAATCTGAATGGCAAAGAAAGAAACCGTTTGATGTTTAGAAGCGAAGTCTGAAGATAGTGGCATAGTGCTCTGGTTTGTTAATTGTTTGAGGGCTGATTGTTGATGTTGGCTTGTGTGATTCATAGCATTGAATAGAGTGTACAAGTATATCAATGGACAGAAAATGTTGGTATTTACTTACATGTATGACAAGGCTGATTTTGTCACTAAATCAAGTTTGATTGAATATTACCACTCTTCATTCACATACAGAAAAAGCAGGTCAAAAGAAAGGTGACTAAGTCATTTTTCCCCTTGTCACTTATGAGCTACATGCAATCAGAATAAAGTGGTTTTTCCAATATAGAAAAGTATTTTGTGGAATCTCACCTGTTGCTAAAAGAAACTCATGGGGATGGAAATCAATGCACTGGACCTGTCCCTCATGACACTTGAAATTGTGCAGCAGCTTCCCAGCAGTCAGATCCCAGAGCTGTATATACAAAATATAAATCAATATTTACTGGAGATGAAAGAACCATACATCACTCATACAAAGATTTGTGCTGAAAAAGTGATCAGAAGATTGGAGCCAATGCTGTCAATGCTGAATAGATTTAGTGGGGAAAAAAATGTATTACCTTCACAGTGTTGTCTTCACCACCCGAAACAACCCATCGACCATCAGGGGTGAATCTAATAGCATTAACCCCTCGGGTGTGACCTTTATATGTATGAATACACCCCTTCCTCCTAATATCCCATATCTTGAGATTTGTATCCAATGACCCAGAAGCAAAGAACTCCCCAAATGGATGAAAGTCGACCGATATACAATTCGACCTATGTCCGGTAAGAGTTCGAACAACTATACGAAAACAAAACAAAAGTCAACTTACACAATCTTTCAACTATTTCATTCATACTCATTTGCCAAGTTCAGCGAAGAAACGTACTCTTTGCCTCCTCCAGATCCCACAACTTTATAGTTCCACTAGCCGCTCCGGCAGCCACCAAGACCTCTCCGGAGTCGAAACTTACCGACTCGATTGCGCTCGTGTGACCAGATAGACTCTGCAAATATTTCCCCAATAAAATGTAATAGAACCTCTCTCTTCTTTCCGAAAAACATACTAAATTACACAAATTTTGAGTTTTGATATAAACCTACCAATATGGCATTAGGTTTTCCAATTGCCCAGAGATTGACCTTGTGATCTTCCCCACCGGTGACGAGAACCCGCGAAGTCCGCCGACCGATCCTGAGGCAGTTGACATTGGAAGAATGTGCTACGAATTCCTCTAGATTCAAATTTTGTCAAGAAAATCCCAAATCTAACACTCCAAGCCCTAAAATAACCAAACCCAGAAACAAAAAAATTGCAACTTTCCACCCTAAATCCAATCAAATCTCAATTTTCAGTCGGAACCCGAAGAACGAGCTAGAACTCCCCCAAAATAACAAAAACCCAGAAATAAAAATCTCAACTTTCCACCAAAAATCCCAACTGTCAGTTGGAATCAGAAGAATGAGCTAGAAATTCCCAAATATAAGCAATAGCCAGACGAATTCTGGAGCTTAAAAAAACCTAAATCGGTACAAATTAGGAAACTTGCACGGAAACAAAAGGATACGTAGCTTGTAGGCGCGCTTGGTGGTAGCCATGCAGTGCAGATCGAAAAAACCCTAGATTCCAATCCAAACCCTACCTTTCTCATTTCAGACCGGCCTTATTCCGGCCTCCACCGATCCCAAAGCGCGAGAAAACAGCCATTTCTTTATTCTAGAGAGAGAAAGTGAGAGTTCTAGAGAGAGAAAATGCAAGAGGAAGAAGGACAGCAGCAGCTATTTTTTCTAAGAAAAAGGAAAAGAAAGAGTGTATTATTATGACCAAGTAGTAGTGGGTTTAGGAGGGGAATGGCTGGTTTGGTTCCAAAATATTCCCCACCTTTCTTTTTCTCTCTTTTTCAAACTTAATTCATTTCCCGTCTTTTTCCTCTGGTTCAAACTATGCCCAAAAATCTTTATTGGTGTGGCATCTCTCTCTCGTGCTTGTCATGTTGAGTGCTGCCTCCCACCATTTTGCTACGTTTGACCTACTAGGGGGATTAGGTACCAATCCCTAATTTCATCACTATATGACACTTTCATTAAGGACCTGTTTGGTACAACAAAATTCGGCTGAATTTTGCAGATTTGGGTGAAAGTGGAAAAACTTTTGCGAGTTCTTGTGTTTGGCTTGCTTGGGTGAAAGTGGCTAAAAGTGGTGACATGACTCATTTACGGTTCTTGTCTCCCTCATTATTCATGCACTTTTACCACCGATTTTTTTTTGTTGAAAGTGGACGAAAGTCTTGCTGCTGCAGGAGAGAGAAAGTGAAGTTTCTTCCAAAAACAATTTGGAGAGGAAGAGGCAAAAGTCCTCAACCATATTCTTACTTGTCATCACCCCCCAACCGACTCTCCCGCAACTCTTCTACTCTGTAAGAAAAAAAAATTGAGTACATTCATTATTTCTCTTTTTGCTGCAATTTTTGTGAAGATCTGGGGTTTTCGATCTTAGATCTTGGCGTACTATATTGATTGAAACGTTAGAATGACGTACTATGTTGTGTCGAAGGGGAGGGTTCCTGGGGTCTACACTCAGTGGTCGCATGCAAGTTAATGGCTTCAAAGAAAATTGTTATTTCAAGTGCAAAAATAGAGAGGAGGCTATGAGCTGTCACGCCCCAGAACCAAAATACTAGAGAGCAGAGGCGGACAAAGCCAGTTACGTACACAAGAGTACTCAATACTCCGAGATACGGTCACGACAGTCTAGACATGTGAGGGTTTACTCTACAATCCAACAGTAGGTGTCTCAATCTCAAGCAAACAACAAGTTACAAGATGTATAATAACCAAACATATAATAGTAAGGCGTCACAAACTATACATACACAGATGATCATGAAGCTAGTTACAAAATAAAGAACTAGCAAGAGTACAATATTACATGATCAGCTCTAACTATAGTCTAGAATATGCTTTACATGTAGGTCCGCAAGCTAGAATATCAAGTTCTAAAACAAGAGTTAAATACGTGCTCGGTAGCTAAACGCCTCAAAAGTATAAGTACAAGATCAGGTGGGTGATGAAGAAGAAATTCACTCATGTCTTCGGGTGCTCCTGGTGTTCACCATCTTGAGGCGGAAAGTACGGAAGATCTTGCGGTCCTGCTCCAAAATCTGGTCATACAAAATCAGTGGGGTCAGACCCAAAACAGTAAGTACCACAAAGGAGCCAACTTTGGAAATAAAATCAACATGCAGACAAATCAGTAAGAAAATAGCACAAGGAACAGTAAAATAAGTGCAGCATGTAAAATAATAGTTAAGCAATTCTGGAATATTTAAACAAGGATATCTGAAATCGGTACTCAGATTACAGTTTTTGGATCAATTGTTAAATAAATCAGGACATGACTAGAATAGACTGGAAATTAAGAAATTACGGCCAATCATGCCCTATGACTTGCTATCATTAGCTAACTAGGATTATCACAATCATAGTTACTAACACATGCAGTTTGAGATTTCATACAGCCACATGCCCTGCAGACTATCCGGGTTGTCCAGGCATAATGATACATATAATAGATTATAGCAGGTATAGTAATTTACAAGTAAATGCAATACTCGACGGTGTACTAGAAGTGTGTCGCTCACGACGGAGAGCTCCAAATCCATCAGGTGTCGCTGGGATACCGGGGTTACATGTAGCCAAAAAATCTCTCTGGATGCCACGAATTCATTATTCTAGTTATTATCCTGGGCAAGTTATGAAGAATTCCTTACCGTGGTGCTCAGAAATTTGCCATAAACATGATGTAGGACAGGACAGGATAATAGCTTGACAAGTACATTCAGGGTAGGACAGTAGCTTGTCAAAAATCAGGTTATAAGCAATTTAGGAAAAGCTTGCATTTATAGCAATTTAGGTTACAGTTTTTGGATCAGTTGTTAAATAAATCAGGACAAGACTAGACTAGACTGAAAATCAAGCAATCACGGCCAATCATGCCCTACAGCTTGCTATCATTAGCTAATTAGGGTTATCACAGTCCTAGTTACTAACACATGCAGTTTGAGATTCCGTACAGCTACATGCCCTGCAGACTATCCGGGTTATCCAAGCGTAAGGATACATATAATAGATTATATTATGTATAGTAATTTACAGGTAAATGCATCACTTGACGGCTTACTGGAAGTGTGCCCCTAACGACGGAGAGCTCCAAATCCATCAGGTGTCACTGGGATACCGGGATTGCATATAGCCAAAAATCTCTCTATATACCCTTAATTTATTATTCTAATTGTTATCCTGGTAAGTTATGAAAAATTCATAACCGTGGTGCTCAGGAATTTATCTTAGACAAGATGTAGGACAGGACAGTAGCTTGACAAGTACATTTAGGACAGAAGCAAGCAAATCAACCACGAGAATTTATCTTATCAATTCAAGCATTTCACTTCAGGGAATTCTAGCATGTCAGTAGTGCGCTTCGTCGAGCCATTATGAGAAATATCGGTACATGTCAGGTTAACTCGATATGACAAGCTATTATGTGGAATATCAGTGCAAGTCTGGTATCGAAAGTTCAAGATTAACAGTGTCAATACAATCCATGTTCAATTCTAGCATGTTAGGAGTATGCTTCGTCGAGCCACTATCAGGAGTATCAGTGCAGGTCATGTGTCAGGAGTTCAAGATTAACAATGTCAATACAATCCATGATCAGGGAATTCCAAGTTCTGGCAGGTTGTCACAAATCCGGTTATAAGCAATTTAGGAAAAGCTTGAATTCGTAACAATTAAACAGAAATAGGCTAAACAATAAAAATAATTAAACCATAAGAGAAAAAATCATAAGTTAAGCCACTACAAGTATCATAGGCACATGGGGTAATCTGGATGCATGCAAGAGCTGACCGCATGCAAGAGTTGGCCGCATGCAGCACACTGGCCGCATGAAAAATACAAAGTCCACTCTTCGGGACAAGGTGAGTGACAAGCAATAAATGCAAAGTCAGGAAAGTGACTGATGTGATTGGCCGTGTAAGAGAAGTGACCGATGTGACTGACCAAGAAATGGAGTCAGAAGGAAAAAACAAAATCATGGAAATTTATGCCAAGGCGTTGCTGAGTCATACATTCAAAAAAGAGGGAAGCATAGCTCCGGGCCGCATGGACGACTTCAGCCGCATGCTCCTCTTGGTCTCATATACACTTGGCCGCATAAAATCTTTTGAACTTAGAGAACTTTTATTCGTTCAAGTTCCATATATTTTGCCAAGGGGCGCATGTGCAGATTCAGTCAAGCATCCAATAAAATGGCCGCATGCTGACTTGGAGCGAGAAGTCCAGGCCGCTTGCCAAGCGGGACGCATGGAACTGCTTCATCCCAGAACAACAAGTTTTAGCCGTGAAAAAGCTCCAAAGTCTGAAAACTTATTTTCTCCATGAATTTCTCATTTCAAGTCTGAATCCAGCAAAGCAAAATCTCATGAAATCAAGTTCTCATCAACATGGAACTACTAGTTTTGGAAAATATCAAGTTTTAAGAGATCAAAACCAAGTAAACTCTTGGAAACTCCAAACTTGAAACTTAGATCTACTCCAACCAAGGCATCAAAACTGAAAATGGCAAGAAGTAAACATGAAGAGCATTTCATAAAGCACAATATAGACTAATAAAATGTAAGAGTGGTTAAAAGTACAAGTTCTTCCTCATTGGCAAGATATACTTGTCTAAACCCACTACTAAGCTACTACTACTACCACCAAAGGGAATGTGGAGGCCGACCTCAGGCTGCTCTCGGTTAGGGAGAGCAGAGGGAAGAGGAAGAAGTGTAACCTCTGGTTTCTAGATTTACAAAACTCTTAGAATTTTAAGTTTTATTTAAGTTTTTTTAAACATTATTCTTATTTATTTTCAAATTATGAATAAGAGTTATATATATTGTGGCATGAAAAGTTTTTTTGTACAAAAGATTTGTTCAGAAATAAATTATTTTCATAAAGATAGAAATTATTTAGAAAATAATTGTTACTACTTCGTTTTAGAATGGTTTAAAATTAATTATCTTTGGCAAATAAAAGATTTCTATAGTAATATGATTAGTTTGGACTTATGAAATTATTTGGTTTTATTGGATTCCTTTGGAAGTTTCCAAGAATATTCTTTCCCTCTTAGATAATTACCATGATACCATTTTTGACTTGGGAAGCAAGTCCCAATTTCTTTATAAGGAAAGTAATTCTTTGTTTCCTTTTCCATTCATTTTTAACCCCAATTTTCAAAGCCAATAACCATTCCACCACCAAAGTCACCACCACCACCAAACACCATCACCACTGTGACGAGCCTGTGTCGGCCTGTGCCCATGTGTCCAACCATCATATTTCTTGTATCAACCCGTGTCAGGCCTCGGGTCCAACCCCGGGTGTCGTATTCCCATTATGTGCCCATCCATTCATCCACAATACAACCAGCTCTGTTTTTGACACGTCTCCAATGACCGTGTCCACACTGTCGAGACAGTACATCCAATTCCACATACATTACTCCCATTTTTGTGTCCGACACGACACAATCACCTCCACAAAACCAAAAATTAAACTGACAGCAAAACCTTAAACCTAGTCCTCACCGAAGCATCGACGCCGTCGTTGTCACGCCCCGATCTCCCGCAGGCTAATCGGCCGTCCCCGCTAGGCGAGAATCACCGTGCCAGTGCTCCTACGGGACGATCGCTTGACCTATCTGGGCGTGATGTCGCACGAGCATGAGCCGCGCCTGTGCAAGGTCATGGTTCATTGGCTGGCGGTAAGAGGTCTAAGCCACAGAGTCGCACAGATTGTCCGAGTGCAGCAGAATTATAAACGCATATGAGATTGGTAACAAGTTCACTGAGTCGACAATAGCGGAAGCATTAAATAACATAAGTTGAAGTAAAACAAACTCTTTATTGATATAAACAAATGTTACAGGCAGCGCTATGACGATATTATAATTTGCTCACGCCTCTCTCTCTGAAACAATAAAAGCGTGCAAAGTGGTTACATTTATGGAATGATGTATAGGCGATGTTCCAATATTATGTCTTGTATATGTACTTCAGTTCCAGACGCAACGCTCCAAGGCTCCAGAGTGAATCTCCCCGCCTTAGCACGCACGAAGGAGGCATCCGCACCGAATGATATTCTTCCGCACCCTGCAAACAATCTGGTGGATTATCAGTACATGAATGCACTGGTGGGGAGGCTACTCGCCCGCTCGACAAATCCAAATATGTTCAATAGGATCCGTGCACCATCTATTATGTTGTCTTTCTAGTTGCCTTAGGATCAATTTTATGGCAGGGATTGAATAGCCTAACTCGTATGGCAGTGCGTCATGCGATATTAGAGGAAACACGGTGAGACTTACCAACTTACCATTTGTCCTTCCATGTCCAAGGCAAACTAAGTTAATTCAAGCACAAGCATGTATAAACATTCAGGGGCAATAACATATGCAAACACTGTGTTGTGAGCGAGATTACGCTTTGGGTGCACGAGTTACACGAAATATCAGGTGTGTTGCATAAGATGTTGAATTGTTCAATTGATGTACAAGTATCTTATATCCATGATCATTCAGGCATTTCCGATATTCTTGACCTGATGCAATGACTCGCACACGGATAGCCGCTAAGCGAGGATGACTTAACTATATGAATAATTGTCGCTGGCATAGCCATAAAGGACAGTGTAGTACAAGAATGAAATGACAAGGAACGCAAGGATCAGGAGTGCTACAGGTCATTCCATTCGAAACAATGCGACTACGTTAGTCGAAGAGCGAGATTTACGTGAAGGATAGTTTACATGCGCTACACGCCATCCTGCCCAAAATATGCAAACTAACATGTGTTCTGCCCAGATCGGATCGGCCCTAGTGCCCCGAAGACCGTCCTCAGGAACAGAGATCCAAAAATCTCACTTGTTAACAAGTTGTCAACGACATGCAAGTCTTGGGTCATTCTATTTTCACACAACTTGACTTGATAATCCATGGTTCTTGTTCTGAACGAGATTTGCTCCGCGAGTTGTGATTCTTGCTTTCTTGCTTGACATGATTCTCGTTCAATTGTAAACTTGACTTGATTCTCGTTCAGTAAACAACTTGCCTTGGTGCATTCCCCTGGTTTGGGGACTGCCTTGGTGACCTGACGGTCCCGGATGCTTGCAGGTTTAGACATGCACGAAACAACCATTGGGTAGTCTTCCGAGGAGAACTATATGAATGCATGACATGAATAGCATACCACAGTCTTGGCATAGTTTATGCGACAAGCATTGAAATGAGGCAATAAATACAAGTTAACATATAAGCAGACAAGCATGCATTCATAAGAAAACATAAGCATTTACGTTGGCTCGGGCTCGAAGGTAAGTCGAGGATTGAAACCATAAAGGGACTTACCGGGTGACATGATCTCGAGTCGTGCAGTGTAGCAAGTGAAACAGTGCACTGCAGAATATACAAATATCGTTCAGCTCGAGGCATAACGGGGTCTAGTTGCACAAGGCAAAGGTAGCATGCGAGGGTCCGATGAAAAGCAATATTTTATTTCCATGTTCTAACACAAGCAATACAAGTTGGAATTATTCCCTTAACTAGGTGTATTGTATTCTTATTAGCATACAGGGGGTGATTCACCTAGCGACTAGCATGAAACATCCATATTTTAAGTTTGCTGGCTAAGCAAAGATAAGTTCATCGTAGCCACCCACCTTAGCGATAATTTGCCTCGGTTGAGCGATACTCCGAGCGAGCCTCTGAAAGCCTAAGCCAAAATCCTTAAGGAACAAGTCTGGAAATCCTCTTGCCTCAAACGAGTATTCTCGCCGAAGCAAAGCGGGTTGGAACATTACACATTTGCCGTTTGAATCGGCAGTCCGCTTGAGCGGAACGGGTTGTTACATCATACACCACTCAGAAAAAGTCTTATCCTCGAGACTTACTGAGGGCAGGTCGGTCTATCGTACTATCGAATCTATCCATACGTAGCAATCGGTACCACTAAATTTGTTTGAACACAATCTTCTACTCGATCCTTACGTCGTGTTGCGTGTATGCTAAATTAGTCTCATTTGAGCCTTAGCGCAGGATATGTTGCTTAACGCAGGGTCTGTTTCAATCCATCGTGGATGATGATCTAAAGTTGAGGCCAACTTATACAAGTCGTTATACTTGTTCCGACAGATATTCACTTATACTAGCGTCGAGATCTGCATATCGCGAGTCTGGATCGTACGCATATTCGAAGTGCCCCGCAAACATATGCATGTCAACCAACTTGGCGATAGCGAAGTCTTAGCACTCGAGTTTCACATCTCATTGAGTCTTGGATCGTTCACACGTTCAAGGCATCCCTCAAACACATGCATTCAACCAAACTTAGTGTCATGCCCCAGTTCCAAAATACGTAGGACTAGGAATACGTAATACGCCAGCCGTATGTATACGAACTCCAATATATGGAAACCATATACACACGTACGCTGTACATGAATATCCAATCCACCAGTGGTAATATACTGTCAACAAGTCACACGCAATCTATATCTCATCTACAGCACAAATAAATAAATAAATAGGAATAAATAACTGAATATCAAATAGGAAGTCTCAAAGTATGATAGTCGGATGGAAACAAATCCAATACAAATTGACTATACTAAAACTACTAAAGAGAGAAGAGAATCAAACTCTAATATAAGAATAATGTCCAAAAAAAAATAGCAACTAGAATCTCTAACAGCTGCAATAAATCAATAATACTTCGAGGGTAAGACCTCCTCAGTCTGATAAGAAGCGTCAGGTCCGGGTCCGTACTCCTGTGGATACTCTTGCCCGTCTATATCTAGAAAGGTACCAGGTCCTCAGAGGGACGTAACAAGATGCATATAAACATGCCAATAAAGTACTGAAAATAAACATCAAATGGGGTCGCCTAACCGTCTAAGTGAATGCACGTTGAGAACAACTTTCCAACAAGTGGGCTATCTGGCTAAAATGGGATTGACATTATTCTCTTGGAGATTCAGGGGCCTACAAAGCATGTCATCTTTTGAACGGGAGAGGCCGCCTGATAATATATAATATATAGGGTCATCACCGCCCATATCTCCGGCGGAGCATCCGGGTTACAAAAGGAAAGTGCAAAGGAGCCCAAATGCCTTACTTGTTGTTCTTCCCACCCCATGCTATAATCATGTCACATCCATGACACGATAAAATCTCTAAATAACTGCCAGGTCTACTAGCATGCAAAGTTTCTATCGGTAGTTATCCCTATCCGTCGCACGACCTATACGTATCAGTGGCCAGCCGAATACGCAAGTCCGTGTCCTACATGTGACTCACACTCATGTAAGAATAGTGTCATATCCAATGAAACATAATAATGCCTCATGATAAAGGGGTGGTCTCATAAAGTAGGTCCAATGGATATACATAATAAAAACAGAATACGACGACACCGTCGTTGTACCCAAGTTTCCTTGGACGCGCAGTTTATATAACAGTTTAAAACATATAAACTAAAACAAGCAGAAATAAGACATGCATGCATCATATGGAATGTAATCATAGAACAATGGTAAGGTATACTTGCCTGGCAAGCAATCTGCATAGAGTAAGCGTCGGCCTCTGAATAAACGTCTCCGGATGCTAAAATAGATATCACCAATATTTCCAGAATCAGCAAGATATCTAGAAAATACTACCCTTTCGTCCAATTTGGACACAGGGGCAAAACAGTAATTTCGGGTCAAAGCGGGGTCCACATGTGGCCCACTTTGCACCGAAAAGCATGCCAGGGATAAAGGTCTCTAAATGGGACAAATTATAGGTCAAACAAATTCTAAATGTTATTACGAACTCAACGGTATGTCCAATTTTAGATTCCGGTGAGCCGAACACAATTTCGCCCAAAAAGTCAACCATGGGGCCCGCAAGTAGGCGGCTTGGTCAACTGTCTCAGAATTGCGTAAAACTTGGGTCACAGGACCAGCGGGATACCATGAGTCCAATGACGCAAGTTTTGTCATATTTTGACGAGCGTACACTAAATGGCGCAGGATTTTACAAAAGTCACGATATGGGGACTTTTTACGGACACGGGCTGATTCCGACGCGCATACGCGTCCAAATCAGTTTTTGCGAGAGCCCACACGTCTGGGTATACCGTGCGCGCTTTTGGTGATCTTGGTATACGACGGGGCGGTCCCGTTTGGCGGAGCGCGCTCCGTATCACAAATTTTAGAGTTTTGAAAACAGGTTTTCCGTAATTTTTAACCCAGAATAATTCAACGTACAACATCAAATAAAATAATATAATTGACAAAAATTAATCTCGGTAAGGTGGTCTTTCCATAGCAAAAAGAAAAACTAAGTTCGGATCTCTGTGGTGGGAGATACGAGTCCTTAAACATGGGTAGTTACAATAATTTTTCTGAGAATAAAAGTTATCGTTTTTCTCCAACTTGGTCTCTGTTTTCGCCTAGGGTTACGCACTGTTCGAAGTAAACTAATACACAGTATTGAGAGAGGGATAGGTCATGAACATATCGGTGAAAATGGGGTCGAGTTTGGTCGAGCGATGGTGCAGGAATCGAGATGTGAACAGGGCTTCATTGTAGTCAAATTCTGCAGTGTACACGCGTGGCGTGGTCGTGGACGGCGGACGCGGTGGTGCTGCGACGCGGTGCTCCGGTGGCAGCGGTCGATGTCAGGTCAGCGTCGGGGCTGGGAAGTTGGCGTCGACTAAGGGCGGATGGTAAATTTGAAGTTAGGGTTAGGGTTTGCTCAATGAAGTTACATATATATATATAGAAAGGGCGCGGGGAGGGGGGTGTATTCCGCGGCTGCTGCTGCTGTTGGTTTCCTCTAGCGGGCCGGGTTTAGGTACTAGCGAGTAGGGGTCTTAGCGGGTAGGGTAGTATTTAAGGTTTTGATTATAGTTTTTAATTTCTTTTTCTTATTCCTTTTTTTATTCTATTCTTTTCTATTTCTTTTATTTTTATTTTATTTTCTATTTCTTTTAATTAGCTAATGATTACTATAAATTAATTAAATAATTAATTAATTAAATACTTAATACGGTTTTTTAATATTAGGGGTTTTATATTCTACCCAACTTACAAAAATTTCGTCCTCGAAATTAAAACTAAGCCACGATAGAAAGTCAAGGATGGTATAAGGTATAAATGAACAAAATAAATTCATACCTTGGTCTACGAATAGGTAAGGAAAATATTTGCGCATGTCATCCTCGCGCTCCCAAGTGGATTCTCCTGGCGCGCCATGCTTCCATGCCATATAAACCAAAGGAATAGACTGGTTCCTCAACACTTTCTATCGACGATCAAGGATTTCCATGGGTTGTTCTAAGTATGACAAGCTCGGCCCAATGGTGATCTCAGAATGGTCGAGAACATGACTGCTATCTGCCACATATTGCCTAAGTTGCGACACATGGAATACATCTTGTACTCCCTCAAGTGAAGGTGGTAGTACGAGTCGATATGCCACTTCTCCCACACTCTCTAGCACGTCGAATGGTCCAATGTACCTTGGACTCAACTTGCCACGCCCTCCGAATCGAATGGTGCCTCTAGTTGGTGATATCCTCAAGAAGACATGATCGCCCTCTTTGAACTCCAAGGGACGATGATGAAGGTCTGCCCACTGTTTCTGCCTGTCTTGCGCTGCTCGCAAGTGCCCTTGTATCTTCTTCACTGTCTCAACGGTGTTGACTACCAACTCTGGTCTCAGAATCTGACGTTCTCCCATGTCACTCCAACATACGGGAGACCTACACTTTCTTCCATACAATGCTTCAAACGGAGCCATCTGGATGCTCGCTTGATAGCTATTAAGAAAACTCCACAAGATGTAGGTGGTCCTCCCATAATCCTCTAAAGTCTAACATACAAGCCCTCAACATATCCTCCAGTATCTGAATGGTACGCTCAGACTGCCCATCTGTCTGTGGGTGATAAGATGTACTAAACTTCAGACGAGTCCTAAAACTCTTTTGCATGCTTCTCCAAAAGTGTGATGTAAAATGTGAATCCCTGTCTGACACAATGTTGAGTCGTATGCCGTGCAATCTCACAATTTGTCTCATGTATAAGTCAGCCAAAGCTTCTGTAGACTGGCCAACTCTAAAAGGTAAGAAATGTGCTGACTTGGTGAGTCGGTCCACTATTACCCATACTGCATCTCTTTCACTTGGACTCTTTGGAAAACCCGTGACGAAGTCCATAGTGATGTGCTCCCACTTTCACTCTGGAATCGAAAGTGGTTGCAATAACCCTGCTGTTCTCTGATGCTCCGCCTTTACCTGCTGACATACTAGACATTTGGCTACAAAGCGAGCTATCTCTCTTTTCATCCTATGCCACCAAAAGTATTGTCGTAAGTTACGGTACATCTTGGTGCCTCCAAGATGAATAGAATATATCGAACTATGAGCTTCTGCCATCAGCTCTTGTCGAATCTCTCCGTTGGGAACATATAGACGATCACCACATCGTAATGTCCCATCATCATGAATGCACAATCATGTCTGCTCTCTGGCCTCTGTCCTTTCTTTCAATCTCCTGAATCTGGCGTCCGTAGGCAAAGCTGCCTTGATCCTCTCTACTAGTGATGATTGTACTTGCAAGTTGGCTAATGTCCCATCTGCTCCAGGTAATATCACTTCAATGCCAAGCTCTTGCAAGTCCTCCAATAATTCTCTCTGTGTCGTCAAGAAGTAAGCTGCTGGTTTTTGGCTTAACGCGTCTGCTACAACGTTAGTCTTGCCTGGGTGATAATATAGCTCTATGTCAAAATCTTTTATCAACTCAAGCCATCAACGTTATCTCATATTTAACTCCTTCCGCGTGAAGACATACTTGAGGCTTTTGTGGTCAGTATAGATCTCCACTCATTCCTCATATAAGTAATGTCTCCATAGCTTCAGAGCAAAAACAACGGCTGCAAGTTCCATGAGTCGAATAATTCTTCTCATGCACTCGAAACTGTCTAGATGCATATGCAATCACCTTGCCATGCTGCATCAACACGCATCCCAAGCCTTTTCCTAACGCGTTATTGTAAATCACATAACCTCCTGATCCTGATGGAATAGTAAATACTGGTGCTGTAGTCAGTCGCTTGTTCAACTCTTCATAAGCGGCTTGACACTCGCCGGTCCATATGAATTCTTGATCCTTGCATGTCAACTGAGTCATAGGTGCTGCTTTCCTTGAGAAGTTCTCCACGAACCGTCGATAATATCCCGCAAGTCCAAGAAAACTTCTCACCTCCGATGCTGATTTAGGAACGGGCCATGTCTCAACTGCCGAGATTTTCTTTAGATCAACAGAAATACCATCTCCCGTAACAACATGTCCAAGAAATAAGACTCTATCAAAAAAGAACTCACATTTACTGAGCTTTGCATATAAATGCTCTCTTCTCAATGTCTCTAGAATAATCCGTAGGTGCTTCTCGTGCTCCTCGTGGCTCTTCGAATAGACAAGTATGTCATCTATGAAGACGACCACGAACTGGTCCAAATACTGGTGGAATACTCGATTCATTAAGTCCATAAAGATAACTGGAGCATTGGTCAATTCAAATGGCATGACCAGAAACTCGTAGTGCCCATATCTTATCCGAAATGCGGTTTTTGGATTGTCTTGCTTCTGTACCTTCACCTGGTGATATCCCGATCTCAAATCTATCTTTGAGAACACCTTGGCTCCACTAAGATGATCAAATAAGTCATTAATGATTGGCAATGGGTATTTATTCTTTACAGTCACTACATTCAAGGCTCTGTAGTCAATGCACATACGCACTGACCCATCCTTCTTTGGTACAAACAACACTGGTGCTCCCCAGGGTGATGCACTTGGTCGGATGAAATATTTCTCTTCTAGTTCTTTCAACTGTGCCTTCAGCTCATCCATCTCCTTCTTCGCCAATATGTAAACATGTGATGCTATGGGTGCTGCTTCAGGTGTTAATTTAATTAAGAATTCTATGTCTCTGTCTAGTGGTAGTCCTGGCAGTTCCTCTGGAAAGACATCTTAAAATTCTGAAATGATGGGGTGATAGATAACGTTGTCCATTGCAAGCTGAACACCATCAAGGGCTTCCGTGGATCCTCGTGCAAACTCAAGTTCCGACTGGCCTGGTACCTTAAAAAGAATGCTTCCTCCAAAGTAGTCAAAGAAAGCGTGGTACTTGCTTAGCCAGTCCATTCCAAGCACAATATCAAAAGTTGGCATAGGAAGGACTAAGAGTCGGGCATTCATCTCTCTGCCACGAATCACTACAGGACACGATCTACAAATCCGACTCACAGGTACAACTCCTCCTCCGGTAAGAATTCTAACACAACTAGGTAAAGGTGTAGTGGCAATATTGTGTTTGGCAATAAAACTAGAAGATATGAACGAGTGGGTGGCTCCCGTATCAAACAATATCACAGCAGAAAAAGTAAAAGCAAGAGTAATACCTGCTATGACATCAATCTCCTGATCCATGTCATCCACTTCTAGTGCAAAAGCTTGCTCATTCCCATGTGGTAATCCCTGACTGGCCCTCATGTACTGATTCTCCTGAGTAGGTAGCGGTGGTCCTTGCTGAAATCCTCCTGCTACTGGGGGTCGAGGTGCTCCTGGTATAGTCATCTGCTGAGCTAGCTTCGGTGCTGGAAGCGCTAGCCTCTGTACTAGCGGTGGAAGTGTCAATGTCTGCTATATTGGACAGTCTCTCACCAAATGCTGTCCGGAACCACACCTCATACATTGTCCTAAGCGGTTCTGACAGTCTCTCATAATATGTCCGCGTCTCCCACAATAATTACATTGGGGCTTCTCCAGAATCTGGTACGGTCCTGCTCTGTGCTGATACTGTTGTTCCTGTGCCAAAGGACGTCTGATAGGCCCTCCTTGTTGTGTCCTTGCTGGTCCTGGTTGTGTCCATGCTGGTCCTTGTTATGTCCTCGGTTGACCACCTTTTCCCCTGTTGATGGTCTCTTGTAATCTAGCTTCTGTCAGTAATTCGACATAAGAGATCCGGGACTGTGTGCTAGTGCAGTGTTGGAGCTCCTGAGTCAGTCCAAGTTGAAACCTCTTAGCCTTCACCAAGTCATTCAGTATCAGGGCAGTGCCATATTTACTGAGGCGACTAAACTTTGCATCATACTTATCAACTGTTCTGTTCTCCTGCTCCAGATGAAGAAACTGATCGTACAATGCATCCCTTATGGTATCCGAAAAGTACTTCCTCTCAAAGCACTCCAAGAATTATTTCCAAGTCTGATACGTACCCAACTGGCGCTCCACTGATTCCCACCAGTGATGGGCATTACCATCTAGCAGCGTCCTTACGCCTGTTATCCATAGATATGTAGGTAGCTGCGATGCTTCTAATAACTTCTGAGTGTGGGTAATCCAGTTTGTAGTCTCCTCTGGGCTCTCAGTGCCTTTATGCAACTTCAGACCCATCTATATAAAGTCCTTTACTGAACCAACTCTAGCTTGAGGTACTGGAACTAGTGCTTGAGCTAGTACAGTAGCCTGTGTAGCCATTCTCTCAAGTGCTGCCAGAAATTCTTGCCTCTGCTCTGCTGCTTGCTGCCTCTGCTCTACAGCTAGTGCGATTGCCTGCTGTCTCTGTTTCTGCATCATTATTTGGAAGAATTGGAACAGCTGTGTCTGGCCATCCGGTGGTGCCGATGATGTTGGAAGGGTCCCATTAGGTGAAGCTGAAGGATTAGATGGAACTGGATTGTGAGTCTGTCCATCTGGCCCCGGAAGTATAGGAGTCGTCGAGGTCTCTCCTTGAGTTTGGCCATTGACTCCATAAGGTGTGTCGCCATCGGCGGCAGTACATCCACTACGCATATACATCTCTCTACAGGTGGACGAAACGATTAGAAGGAGCACAGGAATCAAACAGGATGCAAGCATTTAAATAGGATAATTGAAAAGGAAGATGAGTTTTAGTCAATAGTGGATGAGATCCTATACTCTATTCCTATACGCAGGCTTGTTTGGTACAGTAACGTAACTGAAATAATATATTCTCGACATGCATGGGCCACCACTAAAAACATATCACGCCCCAATCCTAAAATACGTAGGACTAGGAATACGTAACACGTCAGCCGTATGTATACGAACTCCAATATATAGAAACCATATACACACGTACGCTGTACATGAATATCTAATCCACTAGTGGTAATATATTGTCAACAAGTCACACGCAATCTATATCTCATCCACAGCACAAATAAATAAATAAATGAGAATAAATAACTGAATATCAAATAGGAAGTCTCAAAGTATGATAGTCGGATGGAAACAAATCCACTACAAATCGACTATACTAAAACTACTAAAGAGAGAAGAGAATCAAACTCTAATATAAGAATAATGTCCAAAAAGAAATAGCAACTAGAATCTCTAATAGTTGCAATGAATCAATGATACTCCGAGGGTAAGACATCCTTAGTCTGATAAGAAGCGTCAGGTCCAGGTCCGTACTCCTGTGGATACTCCTGCCCGTCTATATCAAGGATACAGAATCAGAAACCACGACCTCTGAATAAACGTCTCCGGATGCTAAAATAGACATCATCAACATTTTCGGAATCAGCGATATAGCTAAAAAATACTACCTTTTCGTCCAATTTGGACACAGGGGCAAAACGGTAATTTTGGGTCAAAACGGGGTCCACATATGGCCCATTTTGCACCAAAAAGCGTGTCAGGGATACAGGTCTCTAAATGGGACAAATTATAGGTCAAACAAATTTTAAATGTCATTACGAACTCAACGGTATGTCCAATTTTGGATTCCGGTGAGCCGAACACAATTTTGCCCAAAAAGCGCAAGTAGGCAGCTTGGTCAACTGTCTCAGAATTATGTGAAAATTGGGTCACAGGACCAGCGCGATATTACGAGTCCAATGACGCAAGTTTTGTCACATTCTGACGAGCGTACACTAAATGGCGCAGGGTTTTACAAAAGTTGCGATATTGGGACTTTTCACGGACACGGGCTTATTTCGACGCGCACACACATCCGAATCAATTTTTGCGAGTACTCACACATCTTGGTATACCGTGCACGCCTTTCGGTGCACTTAGTACATGACGAGGCGGTCCCGTTTGGCGGGGCACGCTCCATATCATAAATTTTAGAGTTTTAAAAACAGGTTTTCCGTAATTTTTAACCCAGAATAATTCAGCGTATAACATCAAATAAAATAATATAATTGACATAAATTAATCTCGGTTAGGTGGTCTTTCCTCAGCAAAAAGAAAAACTAAATTCGGATCTCTGTGGTGGGAGATACAAGTCCTTAAACATGGGTAGTTACAACAGTTTTTCTGAGAATAAAAGTTATCATTTTTCTCCAACTTGGTCTCTATTTTCGCCTAGGGTTACACGCTGTTCGAAGTAAACTAATACACAGTATTGGGAGAGGGATAGGTCGTGAACATACCGGTGAAGACGGGGTCGAGTTTGGTCCAGCGATGATGCATGAATCGAGGCATGAACAGGGCTTCGCTACAGTCAAATTCTGCAGTGTACGCGGGTGGCGTGGTCGTGGACGGCGGACGCGGTGGTGCTGCAGCGTGGTGCTCCGGTGGCGGCGGTCGACGTCAGGTTGGCGTCGGGGCTGGGAAGTCAGCGTCGGCTCAGGGTGGATGGTAAATTTGAAGTTAGGGTTAGGGTTTGCTCAATGATGTTACATATATATATATATATATATAGAAAGGGCGCGCGGGGGGGGGGGGGGGTGTATTCCGCGGCTGCTGCTATTAGTTTCCTCTAGCGGGCCGGGTTTAGGTACTAGCGAGTAGGGGTCTTAGCGGGTAGGGTAGTATTTAGGGTTTTGATTATAGTTTTTAATTTCTTTTTCTTATTCCTTTTTCTATTCTATTCTTTTCTATTTCTTTTCTTTCTATTTTCTTTTCTATTTCTTTTAATTAGCTAATGTTTACTATAAATCAATTAAATACTTAATACGGTTTTTTAAGATTAGGGGTTTTACACTTAAAGATAGTGAAATCGGACAAGCTACTTGCGAAAATCTCAAAGGTTCGTTTTATGATTCACAAGGATACTTCCGATAGGGTCAATCAAATTTTCATATCAATTTCCATTCTAACTCAATCTCAAGTATTTGCACTACCGTTAAGCACGATCTATCTGATTTAACCGACTAGCGTCCATCCGTTCAGGTCAAACATAATACACATTATCGTTCCCAAGTCTAAACCTAAGTCGTGCAGCCCCAGTTATATAGCTTGTTCAAGCAATATGGTAAGGTCGGTTACACAGGTTCGTTCACTCGGCACAAGATCGTCTGCCTAATTGCTAGGTCAGCTCATAAGGTCATAAGTACAAGTTCAAATACACGATTCATCGTGCAAATTTGTCGCATGATGCTCGCCCCAATTCCTAAGGTCAAACAATTGTTCATTTACACGCGGTATTCTACCCAAGCTCGTTTTACTCAGATTTTTAAACATCGAGCACATATTTTTTTACTCTCAATAACACATTCTTTTGCACGGGGGACGAGTCCGTTCAGTTAAATCCACAATATTTAAGATGCAGGATAAGCCTAGTGATTTACATAGTCTATCTCTTTAAGTATGTTTTGATATAATCCTTATCCATACCAAGTCTAGACCACCAAGCCAAGATTCAGTTCTAAACCTTTAGATTATAATTTTAAGTTGTCCAACCTGATTCACGTATCCGTTTACGAAACCCTCAAGCGTGATTTATTCCAGGTTCTAGGCTAACTTATCCATCAAAATATTTTTGATTACTTACATTTCAAATTCGTCTTTTCATGTCGAACCAAAAGTCAAGACGATCCATAAATTGTCATGCTCTGGTCTCCCGCAAGTTCGATCATCCTCGTTGGACGTGAGTTCACCATGTCAACGCTCCCACTGGATAATAGTCCTGTCACGCCCCAGTCCCAAAATACGAAGGACCAGGACACGTAAGCATGCCAGCCGCATGTATATGGCAACTCCAATATATAGAAACCATAACACATGCGTACGCTGTATCATGAACAATAATTAATAAGTGGTATATATTTACCATAAGTCACAGGGCATAACTAAATCTCATCCACAAAAATCAAATAGACATAAATAACCAATATCTATGAAACTAGATCTCAATATAAAGTATCTAATGATGGTAGTCGGATGGAAACAAATCCACTACCGAACTAGAATATAGAATAAATAAGATAAATACAATATAAGTACAACATCTAACAATCACGAAGCTCGAAGAGAAAACCTCCTCGAAATATACGTAGCAAGTCTGGATCTGCGCTCCTGCGAATACTCATGAACATCTACACCTGGAAAGGGACCAGGTCCTCAGAGGGACATAACAAGATACATAGAAGCATGCCATAAAGTAAATACTGTAAAAACTCGAGGGTGAAGTAACCAGCTAAGTGAAATACACTTTGAAGACAACCTTGGTACGTATGGGTAGGTGAAAGATATAAAGCGTAGCGTCGAGCCATAGGCTAGTTCCTGGCATTAGCTGTAAACTGGATGCCAGGAGTATATGCTGACTACATCACCGATCATGATAGCGCGCAGCTAGTAACCTCTGCCAGATGTATCGACAAGCATATACGCCCATAACCGGGTAACACTAGCCCATAACCGGGTAACACTAAGGCTCACAGCCCCGCAGTTTACTCTGAAACTACGGTAACCAATTGTCTGTCCCATACGCCTACTAATTGTCTTCCCCGTCTAATGGCAATGTACATCGTCTTCATTATCACTATCATCCACATCGTCATCCTGGTCCTTCGTATTTTGGGACTGGGGCGTGACATGTTTTTATGGTGGCCCATGTAGGTCAAGAGCATATTGTCTTGGTTATGTTACTGTACCGAGCAAGCCTCCACCTAGGAATAGAGTATATGATCTTATCGACAATTGACTATGATTTACCTTCCTTCCAATCTATTCTATTTGAATAATTGTATCTTGCTTGATTCATGTGCTTCCCTATTAGTTCCTCAAGTATAGCCCCTGCTAGAATATAGGAATCCCTGTTGTTAGGATGATAATTAGGGTAACACACCTACTAAGGATACAACTAGTAGGCGTATGGGACATACATTTGGTTCAAGCGGATTGGCAGCGGGGAACACACCTCCATCAGAGTAATTGCATCTGATGGAGGTGTGTTACCCTAATTATCCCAGCCCTCGCTGGACCACCCGCCTCGGCCGTCGACGCTTCCCCGCTGCCAATCCTTGTTGTCAAGATGCTTCCCCGCAGTTTACTCTGAAACTATGGCAATCAATTATCTGTCCCATACGCCTACTAATTGTGCTGCTCCGGCTATGCTCAGGCGGCCATGGAGAAGTCGAGTAGGGAGGAAGGAGGTTGAGGGGGAGGCAATGGTGGAGGCAGCTGTGGTGATGAAGTCGTCATGGGCGGTGGCTGGGATGTCCGGCGGGATGTAGGCTATCGTTGAAGGAAGGAGAGAAACGTGGAGGTGGTGATGGTGGTTCAGTTGCTGTATTGTGTCCAACGGTGTGGACACCTCCATGCACTTTTGCATAAAAGTACCCAAAAATTAGAAAATTGCACAAAGATGGAAATTGAGTTTTATTTAATTAAAATTAATGCGCAAGGTGTTCTTGAATTAATTAGAAGTACATGGGGATAAAATTAGGTGGGACACAAGTATCATGGACATAAAGGGCTCAGAGTAGAATATTATCAAAATTCGGGTCATACAAAATGGGTCAAGATTGTGTCTCCAATTTCGATTGAAACGCACAGGGGTACAAAGTTGAATTTATTTAGAATTAAATACTAACGTTTGCGACGAATGTTGTGTGACTAAAATGTAGCACAAGAAAGCATAATTATAAGTTATACCAAGGTCAGAATGGTAGGCGAGCACGTCTAGGACAAGGTTGTAAAATTTGTAGGTAGACAGTGGCTAGTGTAGTGCTCCAATTATTGAAGCAACGGTAAGGCGGGCTAAGTGATATAAATATTGCATAATTAAATAAAATATCGTGTTCTAATTCTAATTGGGTTCAAACTAGCCCTAGTTTCACTATCTAATCCAAGTAAGACTAATTTTGGGTGAGGGGGTTTACACGTCCTAACCCGGGCATGATGCATATACGAGCATACAGTTACGCTCGCACAAGGCAAGAACATTTGAATATTATGGTTATCTTCGACACGATTGAGACACCTTATATTTCTACCTTGCTCCATCCAAGTTATATATATCATCGAGTCAAGTCCGTTCATGCAGTGATTATTATTCATCTAGTAAAATCATTCAACTTCACTGTTACCGTTTGGTAAATCCATAGTCTTACTTCTATAGCATTTTCTCAAGCAACTAGTTTCAAATATTCAAACTCAAGTCTATTCCATCTTTTGACATGTTCCATTCATCGAGTTCGTTTAGAATAATCATCGAACATATTCCCGTGAGTCTGATCATCCTCGCCGTACGTGAAATCACCACGCCGGCGCTCCCGCAGGATAACCGTTCTCGTTGGGACTGATTTCGAGAGTTATCATTTCCAAACTTGAGTTCAAGATCGTTCTTCCAAACTCTAAGCCAAATCCATTATCATTCATCTCTTTCCTCAAAACACAATATTCATTTTGGGTTAATTTCTATTCGAGCGATATTGTATTCAAGTTCAGTTTGTTTGTTTCAATTCAAAATTGCTCGCATAATTCTTCAAGTTTCCAACAAGTTTTCCTTAACCAAGATATTGATTTCCAATTTCTTGAATCTCTATTCGATATAAGCCTTATCGTTTATTCAAGATATTTCCAAATTTGTTCAATCCAACTATCGCACGAGACTTATGAATCCGTTTGGGATATTTCTAAATGATCCATACACCACTCGGAATTGAGTCATCCAATCAAATCCTCAATCGATTTGTATCTTCCGACATAAAATATCGTTTGAGCTATTTCCCAAAATCCAAGCATAATTCTTTATGTTCGCCTAAGCGATAAATCCGATAATGTTCTATCGGTTGGCATTCTAAGTCTGACTTGTCTTATTCCTGAACAATATTTCAATATCGTTGCAACTTAGCTTGCACCAAAGGGTCTTGGTGTACGATACTCAGCACAACTTAGCCAAAAGGCCATATGCAAAGCTAACCGTTCGGGACAATATTCGATTTCGTACTAACCAAATGGGTAATCACGTATAGGTATTTCGGGTTTGCACATAACATGTAATTTCTAGCACGAGTCTAATCCCAAAGGGTCTATCATAGGTTGGCACAAAGGCCTAAGCATCACAATTTTGCACAAGTAATCACATCATTCAAATGCATATTTTGAAAGTATTTAGAGTCATTGTTGGAACATTCCGTTTGGGACAGTGAGAGAGAGTGTGTGCACATAACCCACGAACGAGCTTTCAAAACTGAGAAAATTGAAACGAAGTCCAAAGGCGTATAAGCCAAGCTCTAATACCAATCTGTCATGCCCCGATCTCCCGCAGGCTAATCAGCCATCCCCGCTAGGAGAGAATCACCGCGCCAGCGCTCCCGCGGGACGATCGCTTGACCCATCTGGGCATGATGCCGCACGAGTGTAAGCCTCGCTCTTACAAGACCGTTGCTCATTGGCTGGCGGTAAGAGGTCTAAGCCACAGAATTGCACAGATTATTCGAGTACAACAAATTATAAATGCATAGACGATTGGTAACAAGTTCACTGAGTAGACAATAGCAGAAGCATTGAATAACACAAGTTAAAGTAAAACAAACTCTTTATTGATATAAACAAGTGTTACAGGCGGCGCTAGACTGAGATTACAATTCGCTCAAGCCTCTCTCTCTGAAACAATAAAAGCATGCTAAGTGGCTACATTTGTGGAATGATGTATAGGCGATGTTCCAATATTATGACTTGTATATGTGCTTCAGTTCCGGACGGAACGCTCCGAGGCTCCAGAGTGAATGTACCCGCCTTAGCACGCACGAAGGAGGCATCCGCACCGAACGAGGTTCTTCTGTACCCTGCAAACAATCTTGTTGATTATCAGTACATGAATGCACTGATGGGGAGGCTACTCGCCCGCTCGACAAATCCAAACACGTTCAATAGGTTCCGTGCACCATCTATTATGTTGTCTTTCTAATTGCCTTAGGATCAGTTTTATGGCAGGGATTGAATAACCCAACTCGTATGGCAGTGCGCCGTACGATATTAGACGAAACACGATAAGACTTACCAACTTACCATTTGTCCTTTCTTATCCAAGGCAAACCAAGTTAATTCAAGCACAAGCATGTATAAATATTCAAGGGCAATAGCATATGCAAACACTGTGTTGTGAGCGAGATTATGCTTCGGGTGCACGAGTTACACGAAATATCAGGTGTGTTGCATAAGATGTTGAAATATTCAATTAATGTACAAGTATCTTATATCCATGATCGTTCAGGCATTTTCGATATTCTTGACCCGATGCAATGACTCGCACGCGGATAGCCGCTAAGCGAGGATGACTTAATAATATGAACAGTTATCGCTGGAATAGCCATAAAGGATAATGTAGTACAAGAATGAAATGACAAGCAATGCAAGGATCTGAAGTGCTACAGGCCATTCCATCCAAAATAATACGACTACGTTAGTCGAAGAGCGAGAATGACGTGAAGGATAGTTTACAGGCGCTATACGCCATCCTGTCCGAAACATGCAGACTAACATGTGTTTCGTCCGGATCGGATCGGCCCCAGTTGTCTTTGACATTCAAGTCTTGGGTCATTCCATTTTCACACAACTTGACTTGATAATCCATGGTTCTTGTTCTGAACGAGATTTGCTCCGTGAGCTGTAATTCTTCTATTCTTGCTTGACATGATTCTCATTCAGTTGTAAACTTGACTTGATTCTCGTTCAGTGAATAACTTGCCTTGATGCATTCCCCTAGTTTGGGGACTACCTTGGTGACCTAACGGTCATGGATGCTTGTAGGTTTAGACATGCACAGAACTACCATTGGGTAGTCTTCCGAGGAGAACTAAATAAATGCATGACATGAATAGCATACCACGATCTTGGCATAGTTTATGCGACAAGCATTGAAATGAGGCAATAAATACAAGTTAACATATAAGCAGACAAGCATGCATTCATAAGAAAACATAAGCATTTACGTTAGCTCGGGCCCGAAGGTAAGGCAATGAGTAAAACCGTAAAGGGACTTACCGGGCGACATGATCTCGGATCGTACAGTGTAGCAAGTAAAATAGTGCACTGTAGAATATACAAATATCGTTCAGCTCGAGGCATAACGGGGTCTAGTTGCACAAGGCAAATGTAGTATGCGAGGGTCCCATTATAAGCAATGTTTCATTTCCATGTTCTAACATAAGCAATACAAGTTGGGATTATTCCCTTAACTAGGTGTGTTGTATTCTTATTAGCATGCAGGGGGGTTTAACCATCGACTAGCATGAAACATCCATATTTTAAGTGTGTTGGCTAAGCAAAGACAAGTTCATCGTAGTCACCCACCTTAGCGATAATTTGCCTCGGTTGAGCGATACTCCAAGCGAGCCTCTGAAAGCCTAAGACGAACTCCTGAAGGGACAAGTCTAGAAATCCTCTTGCCTCAAACGAGTATTCTCGCTGAAGCAAAGCGGGTTGGGACGTTACACTTTTGCCGTTTGAATCGGCTGTCCGCTTGAGTGGAATGGGTTGTTACAGTTGTCGCCTTTGCCCGCCTCGTCGAACAGATCCGTCAAGGTTCCACTTTCCTCCACCATGCGTCGACGATGCCGAACCGTGAGCCTCAGATTCGGAGTCAATATCACCAGATCTGGCAGTTCCTCGGTTGACCCTGCCTTCCCGATCTCCTCTCCGACCGCCTGAGGATTTCCAATACTGGTGCCACCTCGCTCCAGGGTTAGCCATCGCCTGCCAGAACCAGTAATCCTTTTTCGTTCGGGCGAGCACGGTTGACAGAGTCACAACCGTCCTAGCAGCACTACGACCCAGATCCAGCCCTCCGGAGCAGATCCGTCGCAACGCCTGCCGGTTCCAGCCGTGCGGTACTATTTCATAGATCCGCCGCCACTCTAGTATCCTTCGCCAGAGCTTAGCCTCGGTTGCCCTCCCAGTCGACGAAGCCCAACCCCCACGGTGATCTCTCTTTCTCTTCGTTCTTTCCTTCTTCATCTTTCCCAACTCTTTTGGGATTTTAGGTTTTAGTGGTTATATGATAGTTATTAGGTTTTAGATAATATCATATATAGTTTAATTATTAGATATAATTTAATGGTTTTGTTAATAGGTTTTGATATAAAAAGAATTGGGAATAGACTTAAAGGCTTTTCATTTAGCATTAAAATAAAGGTTATATATAAATACCTACAAGTATATTTCTAATATTTAGCTTGAGGATTATTTTAGACTTTTGGAAGCATTATTATGGTCTTAATATATTAAATGGCCTTATTTAAGTAGGTATTTTCTAAATATTCATTTTCTCTCCTAAAAGGATTTTCTTATATAAATGTACATTTTGGGTTTGGGATTAGTAGGTTTTCCTTGATAAATAATCGACCATCTTCTTAACATAACTTGATTTCTTTTAACTTAGCTAATTTGTGCATTTTTATTATCTCTGTGTATACCATTGAGAACCCGGTATCGTCATCTCGATTATTATGCTGAACTTTGATCATGGGCTTCTTTATATCATTCATAGCTATTTGGACTGCTCTAAATTTATTTTGACTAACCGTTACATTATTTGGGATCATCTAGAGAAGTGTGGCTGTTGTACCATTCCGTGTCGACACGTTCGTGTTGCGCACGTTGACTTCAACCAAATTGAGGCAAGTACATTCTTTGACAATTTCTATTATTTTGATGATTACTAGGATTCTAGTTGTAGTTTATACTTGATCCCAATACAGTGGATATACGGGCTACTATCATAGATACCGGTCATGAGGAGTCATGATTGGATCTATTGTACTGGCCGGAGACGGGAAAGTATTAGTTGATTATATGATCATACCCCACTGTCATGACCCACACCCGATGTAGGGGCACGAGTAGTGAACAACGCCCAACCTATGCCACAACATCGACGGTAGAACATTATTTGGATAATCTATCTAACTAATAACCAAGATATAATAATACCACCAATATAGTATGAATACTCAATCACAGATCTATAAGATGTAACAATCACACGAATATGATAAAAGAATAGAAAAGTCACAATACAGCTCAAGAGACAAATAATATCCAATGACTCATATCAAAGAAATACTAATAACAATATTAGAGACAAATCTAGTACAAAAGAATCTAACTACTGTGCTACGAGTCCTGGGTCATCTGTCTCAGTCGGGATGAGACCCTCCTGAACCAAGGTCTCTAGCTCTAAGCCTACGACGTCCTGAGGCCCATAGTGAGTAGGTTACCACTTCTCATTATCATTTGGGAAAAATATATCCAGTCAGGAAATGAGCAAAGTACATCTTTATCAGCAGTTCTAATAAATGATATAAACTATGTAACAGTAAATATAGCGAATATGCAAGATGCAATATAAAGGTACAAGAGATATGCAATTAAGAAATACTGGAAATAAATACAAGAATGAGCATCATAGGAATGAACAGGAAAATACTACTACTAAGTGAGTGAGTACCAACTTTAACATGTTATCATCTTGGGAACTTGCACAATGATTATGGCCAGGTTAATCATACATGCGGTGTATGATTAATACTATTAAAGGAACAAGACATGCACACGGAGGGTATGATCACATATCTACACTACATACTCCCCGCCCCCGACTGGTATAGTGGATCCAACCATGGTACGTTATGACACGGGATTCTCTGGGTAGGTAGCAAGTCTCCCAAAGAATCAATGTCTGTACATGTACAAGAAAAACAAGAAACAAGGCTTGCACAAGGCACACATAAATACAAAGGAATAATATCTCATGACGAGATCCGGATATACCAATCAGTGTAACCATCGTATCAAGAAATCAATGATATCTATAATAAATACAAGAGATAGAGAGGATATCATAAATGAGAAACTTATCAGAGAATGTACTTGCCTGAAATTCGGTGAACAGTATCAAAGATGTCCGGTACGGTACCTCAAAGACCTAAATATGGAATATTACATCAATACAAAGTTTGGAATAAAAATAAGTTAAACTTGTCAACTTCTAGGTCATAAAGTCATTTTAAAGTCAAAACAGTCAAACTAGGTCAACTCTAGGTCAAACTTGGTCAAACTAGCTATTTCTAGGTCGTATGAGTCTATTTCTAGGATATTGGGTCCATACACTATGTAACTAGGCCATACTAGTTATACTATGATACTAGAAAATTAACAAGATATTGTATCATAAGATACGCAATTTATTAGATATAAAAATATTATAATATGTATACAAACAATAATATATAATACTCCTAACTAAACTAATGCTAAGTGGATACCATGGCTTCCAACCAAAAGCGGTATCAGACCACCTACATTTCCATCTTGATGTGCAAACTCAATACCTTGAGTAAAACCAAATACCTTGACATTACCTTGGTTTCATAAGGTTATTCAATATCTAACTTATAACTACTACCCATACAACTCACTATACATTAATATGTATTTAAACTTATAAAAATACTATACTAAACTATATACTAAAATACACCTTCGGATATTCAATACCCGTACATACGATATCTCCACTCTCATTACCTTGGTGTACCTCAAGGTAATCTAGAAATAATACTAACTAATATTAACTAATACTTATGTATATATAAATCTCAAATATAATATATACCAATTTATTTACAATATATACATAAACTACTAGCTTATTAATATAAACTAATTAATCTTATATATATTACTAGCTTATCAATATAAATTAACTAGCTTACTATTAATCATCGGACGAAGATGATGACGTGAACATGCAATAATTGTATCAAACTGTTGCCAAAATACAGGTGGCAACTATTCACTTTTCTTTATAAAAGGAAGAATCTCTTTATTTCTGTGGCCGACAATGGTGGACCCCACGACAATCACTTTTGGCGCAAAAGGAATCCCTTTCCAAAAGAATTTCTTTGTGGAGTAGCCCACATTACTTTTGGTACAAATGCCTTCGCAACATGTAAAAGATATGATTTAAAGGAATAAAGTAAAAGACGACGTTGATGTGTACTAGCCTTGACATGGATAAGAAGGAATCTTTAACCTGCTTCTGTCAGTTCTTCTCATCTGCAGCTGCCGGTTGCTCTGCCTATCACTATATGATGATTGTAATATAAATAGAGGTTCATACCTCTGCATATGTATGCAAGTTTTACTTGTTTTTAGAAGCTTTGTGTGTTTGCGTGTTATCTTCTCCTGTACTAGTTTTACTACTTATCAATAAAAGTTTGCAATTCCACATAAAAGACTCTCTTCTCATCCTCTTTATAAGAGCCCTCTTCCTGGTTTCTACTTTTGGTAGCCATATTATAGGCTTCAGTATGAGTCTGAATATGAGTAGTTACCTTATCTGACTCTTCTCTAAGTTTATCTATAATTCTATTTTTTTATTGCAGGACTGATATTATCAGTTAATAGGGCTTCAATAATATCTTTTTTCTCATTAAGAGTTAAGGTATTTATTGATAACCCATTCATTTCTACTATATATTTATAGTAGTTAATGTCTTTGTCTGCAACGCATTCGTTACAGTTATAATTCTCATCACATTCATTGACTGAATCATTAGTAGTCTCATCATTGGATGAGCTTTCTTCATAGTCTGAATCAATCATTAACTTATAAAGAGTCTTTCGGCGCAAAAGGAATCCCTTTCCAAAAGAATTTCTTTATGGAGGAACCCACGTTACTTTTGGTACAAATGCCTTCGTAATGTGTAAAAGATATGATTTAAAAGAATAAAGTAAAAGACGACGTTGACATGAACTTACCTTGACGTGGATAAGAAGGAATCTTTAACCTGCTTTTGTCAGTTCTTCTCACCTGCAGCTGCCGGTTGCTCTGCCTATCACTATAGGATGATTGTAATATAAATAGAGGTTTATACCTCTGTATATGGATGCGAGTTTTACCTGTTTTTAGAAGCTTTGTGTGTTTGTGTGTTATCTTCTCCTGTACTAGTTTTACTACTTATCAATAAAAGTTTACAATTCCACATAAAAGACTCTCTTTTCATCCTCTTTACAAGAGCCCTCTTCCTGGTTTCTACTTTTGGTATCAGAGCTATGTTTATGGCTCGAGGCTGAGGTAATTCTACTTCTTCACAGGCATATAATCTGATGGCATAGTTATTATTTTCTTGTTATGTTTCTGTTATGGTTTTTACTATGATAAAGCTGTTGCCTTAGTTAACCACGATAGAGTTAGAGTTTGTCGAAGCAATGTGTCTTCTACCTAGTGGGACATCATCTAAGTCGCGTAGCCTTGTTATACCGTGATGGCAGATGATGGCATAAATCGTTGACAACCGTGCTAGGTCTTTACTATCGTTAGATATATCTGAAGCTACTAAAGTAGTTAGCCAGGACAATAGAGTTTTCATAATAATTACTATTAACCGTTTTATAACTCGATTATAATAACTTCATCATTATGCATGCAAGTGATAGAAGTAGAACCTCATTATGCTAATGCGCAAAGAATGAGCAATTTGTTTTAATAAGAAAGGGTAAATCTATTAAGAATGCTCAGAATTTTGAGTATCCCTCTGAATTAGAGGGATTAAACAAATGGACAATTCCTAAAGTAAAGCCAAAAGAAATTTACCAACTTGGTACTTTTGAATTTAAATCATCTATTTCCATTAAGACAATGGAAAGAACTGTTTCTGTTAATAACACAGAACACTCCTTTAAGCTAATAAGCGAAGAGGATATTGGACATGTTAGTGATGCCTACAATTACTTCCATATTGGACTAATACAGGTTGCATTTAAACCTTTAACACTACCAGAATTAAATACATCAATAATGACATATCTTAGAGATGCCAGATGTTTAGATTGGAGTCAATCTCTAATGGGAGTAATGCAAACTAGTGTTTGTCACGGCCCATTCTATTTTAATGTATACCCTAATTTAACTCTGTCAATGATAGACACTCATCTATATGAGTCAGTAACCTTGAATCTAAAAACATATGGTTATAATTTTCTTCCTGGATCCGAAACTATATCAGTAATCTATAAGATCCATTATAAGGTAATGAATAACATTGCCCCGAATGCAAAGCATATTACCAAACCTGGTAAAACTACTTTCATAGAAATAAATTTGTTGACATCCAAAGTAGCCACGAATAGAATAATTCGATGGGATAAAATTAATTTCCCAAAATAATGGATTCTGAATCAAGCTGTGTTACCACAACCAATTATGGACACAGAAATTGATCAGATAATTCAGACTCATGATGGAGAAGTCGAAGTACGATTTGCTCTACATGATATTTCTCGACTATCTATATCAAGTCAAAAATATTTGCCCTCTATAATTGGGTTAACTTCTTCTAATAAATAAGAAGTAAATAAAATTCAAATCACTGATGATGCAATAGCACATCCCTTATACAAGACAAAGAGCAAAATAGGCTCACCGACAATGTCGAAAATAGAATTTACTTCTATTTAATGGGTTTTATAACCAATCAAGAAACTCGGGATATTCTCAATAGAATGTACTATGACAACATTGAATTTAGAAAATGGTTTGAAAAAACCTATTATATTGAAGAAAGGTATAAATTAAAAGATAAATTCTATAATCATCTAGAAAAGAAAAGGAGGATAATACTTTTCGCTGATTGGTTTATCAAAATTATGTGGATACAGAATGAAAACATATTAATGTATTAGAGGAATATTATAAAGTCTGGAATACTGATACAGGATCAAGTAGCGGTATAACCAGATTAATGTATCCCCCAAATGAGTCAATTAAATTCACTGTCAAAAATATGACAAAAAAAATTGATGCTGTTTCTTTTGTCAAAACTATTGATAGTAAGGAAACAATTATAAAAGAACTTCAAAAAGCCTTATGGCAGAATAATTATACAAATGTTTTTATCCAAGTTATGGGTCAACAATTGACCAGAATTGAATATGCTTTGGATAAATTATTGTAGAAATTTAATGCAATTAAATATTTGGATCTTTCAAGGAAATCCTCTCTGAAAGAAACTACTAATATTTCTTTAAAGCCTCCTACTGAGATAAAAGAATTCAAAGTCACTAAAATTCCTGAGGTGACTAAAGAGGACATTAAAGAGCTAATAGCTCAGTTTAAGAAAAGTAATCTTCAGACTATTAATGCTGAAGAAAGGGAATTGCAAGAGCTAATAGCTTATGCAAAGCAAAAATTTACTACTATTAGTAATAATACTAATGTAAATAAATCTGCCATTGATAATCTTTCTCAAAGAATTCAGGTTATTAATGGACAATCATCTCATGCTGCTTCTGAAATATCAGAAGATGATCAACAAGTTGAAGATTCAATTGATAAGGAAGAAATTAATCCCCATCAGATTGAGCATCTCCAAAAATCATTTGTTAAGGCTAAAATAAATAATCCTCAAATTCAAGCAATGAAATATGGTAAACCTAATTTGATAAAATATTATTATCAAAGGCCTACTCCCACTGATGTACTATTTGAAGAAAATGATACAATAGTACAAAATTATTATAGTCTTGGAGAAATCTCTGAATGGAACATAGATGGTCTCACAGATAAACAAATTCATGATCAATTACATCGAATGATAATTTATTCTAATGTTGCTAGGGCTGTTGGAAATTTTGACAAAGATACTGCCCAATTTATTACTTGTGGTTTTAACGAAATTCTAAGTGGTTGGTGGACTAATTGTCTAACTGATACCCAGAGACAGGAAGTTTTAAATGCCATAAAAATAGAGACAAATCTAAAAAAATAATACTTAGACTACTAAGTCTGATGCAGTCTACACCTTGATTATTACGATCTAGGAACACTTTACAGGAAGAATCTTCAACCATGGAGAAAGAGTAAGAACTCTTCTTCAAAACTTAAGGTGTCCAACTCTTACTCACTTTAGATGGTATAAAAATACTTTATTAAGTCGAGTAATGTTACTTGGTGATGCAAATGATGATCACTGGAAGTCAAAATTTATTGATGGACTCCCTAATCTCTTTGCAGAAAGAATAAGACAGGGATTGAGATACCAAAATAATGGTATTATTCCTTATACTAATTACACTTATGGAAATTTAATTAATAAATGTATTGAAGAAGGTTTAGCTTTATGTAATGACTTAAAGCTAAGACATCAACTGAAAACTCAGAGAATCTCTGAGAAAAGGCAACTAGGAGAATTATGTGACCAATATGCAATGGATACTTTCAAACCTCTAAATATAAAGGATTAAAAGAAAGTAAAAGAATATAAAGACTATAAGAAGCCTTATAAAAGAAAAAAATTCCTTTAAGAAGGCAAGATCGTACTGTTAATAAGGACAGTAAGAATAAAAAGAAGAAATCTTCTAAGAAGAATAATATTATTAAATGCTACAAATGTGGTAAATTAGGCCACTATGTCAATAAATATTTCACTAAAAAGAAATGAGAAGAGATTAAAGATGAAGGGTTAAGAAAGACTCTTTATAAGTTAATGATTGATTCAGACTATGAAGAAAGCTCATCCAATGATGAGACTACTGATGATTCAGTTAATGAATGTGATAAGAATTATAACTATAACGAATACATTGCAGACAAAGACATTAACTACTATAAATCTATAGTAGAAATGAATGGGTTATCAATAAATACCTTAACTCTTAATGAGAAAAAAGATATTATTGAAGCCCTATTAACTGATAATTTCAGTCCTGCAATAAAAAATAGAATTATAGATGAACTTGGAAAAGAGTCAGATAAGGTAACTACTCCTATTCAGACTCCTACTGAAGCCTATAATATGGCTAAAGTAATTTCTAGATATAGAAGCAGACAAGTTAAACCTGTTACTATACAGGAACTTCAGTTTGAAATAAAAACTTTAAAAATTGAGTTTAAAAATTTTAAAACTCAAGATCAGCAAATCCAAAGAAGACTGGATAAGCTAGAACTAGATAATATATCTAAAAATACAGCTAGACTAATAGAAACTGGTGAATCCTTTGATAGTTCTTTTTATTTTAAAGAACAAGAAGGAGACAATCAGTTTGTTCAAATAGAATGAGAAATAATTTTCTGTAAAAAATAAATTTATTTATTACCCATAAATGGTATATTAAAATAAATTTACCCATTAATAATGAGTATTACATAAATAATTTAATTGCACTTGTTGACAATAGTACATATTTGAATTATGTCAAGGAGGGAGTTGTTCTAATTAAATATTGTGAAAGAACTACTCAGACACTCAGTGTTGCTAATAATAAAGCACTAACTACCCCTTACAAAATTACAGATGTAAATATTTGTAAGAAAGATGTTTGTATTCCTATACATCTAATAGTTGTAAATAAAATATCTCAACATATCATTCTAGGAACTCAATTCCTAGAAAAACTCATGCCCACTAATGAGATAAATAAGGAAGGAATTACAACTTATTATAAAAGCAAAAGAATAACTTTTGAATTTATAACTAATCCAATTGTTAAAATTCTTAATAAAGTTAATCTGAAAGAAAATCAGATTAACTACTTGAAAGAAGAACTTGCTCAGGTTAGTATAACCCAGCAATTAAAATAATTAAAAATTCAACAAAAAATTAAACAAGTTGAGGAAGATTTTAAGCTACACACTTGTAGTAATATCCCTAATGCTTTTTGGGATATGAAATAATATATAGTTTCTCTTCCTTATGAAGAATCCTTCAATGAAAAGAATATTTCGACTAAGGCAAGACCTTGTCAAATGAATCAAGAATATCTTAAGTTGTATAAAAAAGAAATCCAAGATCTATTGGATAAAAAATTAATTCAAAAGTCTTATTTTCCATGGAGTTGTACAGCATTTTATGTCAATAATAATACAAAAAAAGAAAGAGGGGTACCTCGACTTGTTATTAATTATAAACCTTTAAATAAGGTTTTGAAATGGATTCGTTATCCAATCCTGAATAAAAGGGATCTACTCAATAGAGTGGCTAAAGCAAGAATTTATTCAAAATTTGACCTGAAATTAGTTTATTGGCAAATCCAAATTAATAAAAAGGGTCGGTATAAAACTGCTTTTACTGTTCTTTTTGGTCATTATGAATGGAATGTTATGCCATTTGGTCTGAAGAATGCACCTTCAGAATTTTAAAATATTATGAATGAAATATTCATTCTGTCATGACCCAATTCCGTAGAATCAATTGAGGCATCCCCCGAATCGTGACCGCCGTGCGGGCCTGGGGTTGCGCCCGCACAAGGCTAAAGTATTTTGCATAGCAAGCACATATTCAGAGTACGCAGATAAATTGAAACACAGATTTGAAACATGGAAAAGTTCTCTTTATTAATAATGAACATCTATTACAAACTCCTGAACGAGTCAGCTAATATGCCGAACGGCTTACAAAAGAGATGACTCAAAATGAGATAGCAGTCCTGTACATTACATCCCTTCATAAACTCAAAATGATAAAGACCTCCAGGCTGGAGGACGGCTTTGCCACGAAGCTGCATTTGTGTATGAAGAGTTGCAAGCTTCTGGCTTCAAAATGCTTCGAGGGGCGCGGTGAAGATGCGCCAACAGCTGGACTGGATCGGAAAGACGACTTCGGCTCCTCGCTCGGTTCGCCTTGGTGCAGAGAACCTGTTTCAACGAGGGTCAGCATATCGAAACATGCTGGTGAAGGCGAGCTAGCCTGACTATACCAATCAATACATTGTTTTAATGAAGCATGCATATTTGTGGGTTTCTATCTTGCCTTAGTTCATTTACAAGTAAGCATCATATAGAATTTACTGAAATGAACGTTCCACCGTTCGGTGGATTTTACCTGACCGTCTGAATTTCCTGCACAATACTTACCATGCCTTCCCTGCCATGAAGACACAAGTTAGTTTACAACATGTTTAAATATACAAGATGATCACTGGCTTGATTGCCATAATGGACACTAGTCTGTGACGAAGATGGTTTACTACGTGCAAGAACGTGAGGCGCCGTATACCACCCTGTCCTAGTACGTGAGACTAAAAGTTAGTTCCGTCCGGAGCCGGAACGGTGCCAGTGCCCCAGCAGCCGCCCGTAGGAACTATACCTTGTGCACAAGTTGTCCGTGATCGCACACTAACAATCATTCGCCCGGAGGCTACGTTAATAAGCATTCGCCCGGAGGCTACGTGATTCGCCTTGAGGCTACATGAGTACAAGACAAGCAGTATTGTATGATTCATTTACATTGCATCTACGTTAAATTCATGCATTCAGGATATAGCTTTGTACATTCAAACTTGCATCTATGCATATGATAAATATTTCCGAACGAACAAGCATGCAAAGATATAACCGTTCACAAGTTTAATTGACAAGCATAATAACCAAGTCTATTCTCTTTTATCTTGGTTTCTTTTATTATTTCTTGGTATCGTTTGATCGGGGCAAAGAAGAGTGCGAGATTTATTAGATGTGAAGCTTGGAAGCATGGCTAGCTAATCGGGTTGGTAGCCACTCACTTAGATTTTGGAAGGGAGAAGGAAAGAGGCGCTTCACGTCTCCGCTCGCAAGCTGCCTACTGCTCGTTCACCTGCACACGAACAGCTCGATTAATACCTCTTCCTCTCTTTCCAATCTCGGAAAAGAAGTGCAAGTCAATGAACGAAAACAATAAAAACCATCGAAACCGTTCAAGAAAAACAAGCAAATCCCAAAACCAATTCAAAGCAAGAAAGCAACAAGCGACATCGAAAACCGAGGCAATAAAAGATAGCAGCGGAGAGGTCCCTCCTGACTCTGCCGCTAAGCCGATCCTTGGGGCGCGGTCCACTGAATATGGGAATCGATTCCGAAGAAACAAATCCATAACGAGGACGAGTTCTTAATTCAATCTATCCCGATCGAACGATACCGTTTGTGTTTCTTAGCCGCGCTCCCTGCACCGGGAGAACGGGGCGCTACATCCTATCCAACTAATTGGAAGTTTCGTCCTGAAACTTAAGAACAGGACCTACCATCAGGGAACGTTACGTTGAGGATGTTTAGCAGAGTATTTGGGGCAGTCTAGAATTCTGTGGTTTGCATCGCCACAGATGAGGCATAATCCTTGTTTCAGACGACATTCGTTGGCCAGGTGCCCTGGCTTCTTGCAGAAGTGACATAGCTGCCCTCTATGCAGACCACCATTGTTGCAGTGCTTTGCAGCAGTGTTTTCTCCTTCGTTGCTTTGGCGTTTGTGACTGGATGTATGCACAGCGCCGGCAGCAACATGAGGATACTGTGGTTCAAGCGATAAGGCGTGATTCATGACTTCACGCATTGTTCTATACTGATTATTGACCACGTGCGCATGGATGGCAGGGCGCAAACCACCTTCAAACCTTCTAGCTCGACTCGCTGCATCAGGTAAATAGGTCCTAGCGAATTTGGAGAGTCGGTTGAATTCGGCGGAGTATTGCTTCACTGTCATACTGCCCTGCCTCAGTTGCACGAACTCGTTCTCCATCCGACGTTGTACTGGAGGGGGTACAAACTCCTCTTCGAACGCGACACGAAAAGTCGTCCACGAGATCGCCTCCTCTCCGTGATCAAATTGGAGAGATCGTCGATGCACGTCCCACCAATCGTGTACGTTGAGGCAGAGCTGTAGTTGCGCGCAGGCGACGCACTTTTCTTCGGGGACCTATAGCAGAGCGAAGTGATCTTCAAGTTCGGCCAACCAATCTAGAGCTACGATTGCGTCCTCAGTCCCGTTGAATGGGGTGTTGCAGACTTTCTTGAAGTGGCCAAAGTCGAAGGCAGTCATGTCCCTCGTCCTTGGAATTTGTGGCGTCTCTACTTCAAGCACGGGCTGTTCCACCGGAGTCGTTGCTGTTGCGGCGGAATGGTTGGAAGCCAAAGTCTGAACGATCTGCTGCAGGGCATCCACCTGCTTTTGCTGGACTAAGAATCGAGCTTCTATATTGTCTTGAAACTTGAGCTGACTCTCCTCCGCCCGCTTCTTGGCTCGTTCATAGCGAGCCTCGTCCCTTTGTTGGTTTGCCTCCAACATCTGCAACATTCGTTGGACGGGATCGATGCTTGGCATGGCTCGCTGGCTCTCTGAACTTCCCGAAGTGCCCGAACTATTTTGTTGCCCATGGGTTTCGTCCGGTTCTTGCGCTACAGATTGCGCTGGAGCCATTCCTTCAAAAGAAGGTAAATTATATTAGGATCATAATGTATTATGGACTTATTGCATGAACGTATCTCATTTTGGCCTAGCGAGTTCAAGAGTTTGCACAGGAATTTGATCGTTAAAGGAACTTTTCCAGCACGAAGTCTAAGAAACTTGAATCTGTGCTCTGATACCACTATGTCACGACCCAATTCCGTAGAATCAATTAAGGCGTCCCTCGAATCGTGACCGCCGTGCGGGCCTGGGGTTGCGCCCGCACAAGGCTAAAGTATTTTGCATAGCAAGCACATATTCAGAGTACGCAGATAAATTGAAACACAGATTTAAAATATGGAAAAGTTCTCTTTATTGATAATGAAATCTATTACAAACTCATGAACGAGTCTGCTAATATGCCGAACGGCTTACAAAAGAGATGACTCAAAATGAGATAGCAGTCCTGTACATTACATCCCTTTATAAACTCAAAATAATAAAGACCTCCAGGCTGGAGGACGACTTTGCCACGAAGCTGTATTTGTGTATGAAGAGTTGCAAGCTTCTGGCTTCAAAATGCTTCGAGGGGCGCGGTGAAGATGCGCCAACAGCTGGACTGGATCGGAAAGACGACTTCGGCTCCTCGCTTGGTTCGCCTTGGTGCAGAGAACCTGTTTCAACGAGGGTCAGCATATCAAAACATGCTGGTGAAGGCGAGCTAGCCTGACTATACCAATCAACACGTTATTTTAATGAAGCATGCATATTTGTGGGTTCTATCTTGCCTTACTTCATTTACAAGTAAGCAGCATATAGAATTTACTGAAATAAATGTCCCACCGTTCGGTGGATTTTACCTGACCGTCTGAATTTCCTGCACAATACTTACCATGCCTTCCCTGCCACGAAGACACAAGTTAGTTTGCAACAGGTTTAAATATACAAGATGATCACTGGCTTGATTGCCATAATGGACACTAGTCTGTGACGAAGATGGGTTGCTACGTGCAAGAATGTGAGGCGCCGCATACCACCCTGTCCTAGTACGTGAGACTAAACGTTAGTTCCGTCCGGAGCCGGAACGGTGCCAGTGCCCCAGCAGCCGCCCGCAGGAACTATACCTTGTGCACAAGTTGTCCGTGATCGCACACTAACAATCATTCGCCCGGAGGCTACGTTAACAAGCATTCGCCCGGAGGCTACGTGATTCGCCTTGAGGCTACATGAGTACAAGACAAGCAGTATTGCATGATTCATTTACATTGCATCTACGTTAAATTCATGCATTCAGGATATAGCTTTGTACATTCAAACTTGCATCTATGCATATGATAAATATTTCCGAACGAACAAGCATGCAAAGATATAACCGTTCACAAGTTTAATTGACAAGCATAATAACCAAGTCTATTCTCTTTTATCTTGGTTTCTTTTATTATTTCTTGGTATCGTTTGATCGGGGTAAAGAAGAGTGCGAGATTTATTAGATGTGAAGCTTGGAAGCAGGGCTAGCTAATCGGGTTGGTAGCCACTCACTTAGATTTTGGAAGGGAGAAGGAAAGAGGCGCTTCACGTCTCCGCTCGCAAGCCGCCTACTGATCGTTCACCTGCACACGAACAGCTCGATTAATACCTCTTCCTCTCTTTTCAATCTCGGAATAGAAGTGCAAGTCAATGAACGAAAACAATGAAAACCATCGAAACCGTTCAAGGAAAACAAGCAAATTCCAAAACCAACTCAAAGCACGAAAGCAACAAGCGACATCAAAAACTGAGGCAATAAAAGATAGCAGTGGAGAGGTCCCTCCTGACTCTACCGCTAAGCCGATCCTTGGGGCGTGGTCCACTGAATATGGGAATCGATTCCGAAGAAACAAATCCATAATGAGGACGAGTTCTTAATTCAATCTATCCCGATCGAACGATACCGTTTGTGTTTCTTAGCCGCGCTCCCCGTACCGGAAGAACGGGGCGCTACACATTCAACACTCTAATTTTATATTATCTTACATTGATGATATATTGATCTTCTCTAATACGATAGAAGATCATTTTAAATACCTTAATGTGTTTAAATACTTAGTCATTAAAAATGACTTAGTAATCTCTGTCCCAAAAATAAAACTTTTTCAACAAGAAATAAGATTTTTGGGACATAATATTGTGAATAATACAATAATTCCAATTGATAGAAGTATTAAATTTGCTTCTAAATTTTTTGATGAAATAACTGATAACAAACAGTTACAGCGATTTCTTGGTGTATTAAATTATTTATCCGAATTCTATAAGAATATCATTGCTGATACAAAAATTTTGTATCAAAGATTAAGAAAAAATCCTGCTCCATGGACTAATGCCCATACCGAAGCAGTAAAAACAATAAAACAGAAAGTAAAGAATTTACCCTGCTTATATTTAGCCAATGCTGAATGGTTTAAAATTGTTGAAATTGATGCCAGTGATATTGGTTTTGGAGGTATATTGAAACAATTAAACCCTAACACGAATAAAGAAGTGTTAGTAAGATATTATTTAGGAAAATGAATGATACTCAGATTAAATATTCAACTATTAAGAACAAAATTATTTCTATGTTCCAATGTATTCATAAATTTCAGGATGATTTACTTAATAAGAAATTCTTATTGAGAATTGACTGTAGTTCTGCTAAGACAGTCCTAGAAAAAGATGTTAAAAATTTAGCATATAAGCAAATATTTGCTCGATGACAAGCAGAATTAGCCATATTTGATTTTGATATTGAATATATCAAAGGAACTGGCAATTCACTTCATGACTTTTTAACTCGTGAATTTTTGCAGGACTATGAGCCGACGAGAAAAAGGGAAGCAACCATGAGTTCCTAGACCCATGACCTCAGGCTCCAATGAGCCAAGGCAGTATTCCAAGAAACCGTTCTTGGAAAAGGAAAGACCTTTAATAAAGGCCTTCAAATTCAAGATGCTGAAGAAGCCAATGTTTCTTCATATAAGCAAGCAGTTTAAGTGAAAATAATTTTTACTCAAAATAATCATTCTGAATAAATTCTTCAATTAGAAAAATCAGATATCCTAATGATGGATGATCCTTGGAAGTTGAAAGAAAAATACTTTGAAAATAATATATTTCCGGTACAGGGAAAAGACCGAAATGTCTATGAAGGTATCCTGTTAACAACCAAATCGCTTGAGATAGAACATTTTTATCAGTAGACTAATGATCTTCTAAGTGACATAAATTATAGCAAATTCATTATACGTCACATTATTACTCCTCAATCATGGGGACTTCATCCCAATAGAACTAAATTATTAGTTCATAGGGATAAAAATATCTATATGCCTTATTCCTACTGGGATTATATTAAGGCTTTCACCAAGGTGTTTTATTTTGACAATAGCAAACAAAAATACTCTTGGTTTGTTCGAATTTGTCCTAAAATCCTCAAACAGGATATTCCTGCATGGTTCATCCGTTGATGGTTATAATTTGGTGCTACCTTGGAAATTCTACCACCATCCTTTCAAGAATTATTTGCAGTCTGGGCACAATCCTATCCTTTCTGTCAGAATGCTGACCAACTCTTGGAGGGGGAGAGTACTATGTATTTCTTTATCCATTTTGAAATTCCATATATTTTTAAATAGATAATTAAATACGAATTTAATTATCTCAATTTTTCCATTTTAGCCAGAAATTTCTAATAAAATGGTGGAACAGAATTGATGAAAAGGAAAAAGTGCAAACTGTACAAAAATCCATTAAGAAAAATAAAATCCCTGTGGAAACTAAACTCAAGAGGGAAATAATAGAAGACAATCCCTTGAAAAAATTAAAAGAGTCTCTGAGATGAAGGAATCCTCGAATTACTGAAGAAGAACTAAAGAAGAAATGTCTTTAATACATGTAGACTCAATTTGATTCAATTTTTGAGACAGATAGTATATTTGTTAACTCTGCTAAATCGGATAAAATTGTTGAAGACAATATTGAAGAAGAGTCAGAAACCTTCTTCAAGAGAATGCATCACAGAGTTACTACTCAATCATCGGACGAAGATGATGACGTGGATATGCAATAATTGTACCAAACTGTTGCCAAAATACAGGTGAACACTCCTTTAAGCTAATAAGCAAAGTGGATATTGAGCATGTTCATGATGCCTACAATTACGTCCTTATTGGACTAATACAGGTTATATTTAAACCTTTAACACTGCCAGGATTAAATGCATCAATAATGATATCTCTTAGAGATGCCAGATGTTTAGATTGGAGTCAATCCCTAATGGGAGTGATACAAACTAGTCTTTGTCACGGTCATGTTTTTACTTCAACTGCTTGCTTATATGAAAAAATATTGGCTTCTTCAGCATCTTGAATTTGAATGCCTTTATTAAAGGTCTTTCCTTTTCCAAGAACAGTTTTCTTGGAATACTGCTTTAGCTCATTGGAGCCTGAGGTCATGGGTCTAGGAACCCATGGTTGCTTTCCTTTTTCTCGTCGGCTCATAGTCCTACAAAAATTCATGAGTTAAAAAGTCAGGAAGTGAATTGTCAGTTCCTTTGATATATTCAATATCAAAATCAAATATGACTAATTCTTCTTGCCATCGAGCCAATATTTGCTTAGATGCTAAATTTTTAACATCTTTTTCTAGGACTATCTTAGCAGAACTACAGTCAATTCTCAATAAAAATTTCTTATTAAGTAAATTATCCTGAAATTTATGAATACATTGGATGATAGAAAGAATTTCTTTCTTAATATTGGAATATTTAATCTTAGTATCATTCTATTTTCCTGAATGATATCTTACTAATACTTCTTTATTCGTGTTAGGGTTTAATTGTTTTAATATACCTCCATAACCAATATCACTTGCATCAGTTTCAATAATTTTAAACCATTCAGTATTGGCTAAATGTAAGCAGGGTAAATTCTTTACTTTTTGTTTTGTTGTTCTTACTGCTTCAGTATGGACATTTCCATTTCAAAATATTATGAATGAAATATTCATTCAACACTTTAATTTTATATTATCTTACATTGATGATATATTGATCTTCTCTAATACAATAGAAGAATATATATATATATATATATATATATATATATATATATATATATATATATATATATATATATATATATATATATATATTAACTTACCAACTTACAGCTTATTGAAACCGCTGCTGTCGCTGCTACTGCTTATTGCCGCTTCTTTTGCTACTTTCTGCTTCTGTTGCTGCTTTTGCTTCTGCTGCGGCTTCTGCTGCTGCTTTTCAGTGCTTCTACTGCTGCTGCTGCTGCTTTTCAGCTGCTACTCTCAGCTTCTCACTGCTTTTCTTTTACTGCTTTCCATTGCTTTTCTTCCTGTTTTTTATTGTTTTATTCACTGTTTTCCATTGTTTCTTCTTCCCTCAAGCTCACACACACACACATACACACACACACACACACACACACACATATATATATATATAATATTAGAGAAGCACATGAACTCCTGCTCTCCTATGATCACCAACAAAATTTATAGATCATACATATAAATATATATACACATATATCTCACATAATAATTATAATTACAATATTATAATATCTATAATTGAACTAAATTGCAAAGAATAAATATGTGAAGTGCATCGCACCCATATCACACTAGACCTATGATACATTTGTGATACGGCTCCACCATACAACCAAATATATCCCAACGAATACGAGCAAGTCTAAAATTATAATTATGAACAATACGGAGAGCTAACTACTCATTTACGTGTCCATGTCAAAATATGACATTCTCAAACCCCCGTGTCGGAGGAAAATCTCCAAAATTAACCCGTATCTCCAAATTATCGGGATACGGCCTACACATATCCAATTATGGATACGACACTAGTCACACACAACCAAACACATGTCAATTTGGTCTAATTGACCTATTGACAAACACAAGATGTGTCAATCTCAAAATTCCTCCAAAATAGACACAAAATACCACATAACTTTCTCCATAGGCCTCATATGAACCTAATTCCAATTCCTATGGGTAGTCTTAGCATATGGAGCGATTCCTAATGATTAAAACACAGAATTAGAGTCTAATTAGAGAGAAAAACTGAATTATACCAATTGGGAGATGGATTCCCAATGAAACCTCCAAATTGAGTGAAAAGAGCTTCCAACTTGTAGATCCTTGCTCCTCCTCGTAGATCCTTGCTTCCTTTTTATAGATCCTTGCTCCCTCCTTGTTCTAATGGCCTCCAATGATGATTTAAAAAAGAATTGAAAAGAAATTTGGGTGGAATTTGATGTAGGATTGAAGAAATTTGGAAGAGAAAATTCTAGATCTAGATTTAAAATAAAAAATAAAGAGAGAGAAATTTTCCTCCATTATCAACTAGGCCGACCCCTTTCCCCCTTCCTCAAGCTACTATAAAATGTCTAGAATACCCCTTGGGGCTTCTCATAAAGAAAATAATTAAGGAGGGAAGGTTCTAGTCTAATTGGTTTAACTTAATTAGTCCTCCTCCTAATGATTGGGCTTATTATTGGGCTCAATTCTAACTAGAATTAAATGTTGGTCCATAGTGGACCCACAGAAGATCTCAGCAGTTGAATCGTGTTCTACCCCGAGTTCAGTAGCAGAGATTAGGACCTTCCTTGGATTAGCAGGTTACTACTGGAGGTTTGTTCAGGACTTTTCCAGACTTGCAGGACCGATGACTAGGCGGACCAGGAAGGACATAGAATTTGTCTGGACTGAGGATTGTTAGTCAGCATTTGAGAAGCTGAAAAGGAGATTGACTACAGCTTCCATCTTGACACTACCATCAGGAGTAGGAGGATTTTTTATTTACAGTGATGCATCAGGAAAGGGTTTGGGTTGTGTGTTATAGCAGTACGAGAAGGTGATTGTCTATGCTTCCAGGAAATTATGCCCGCATGAGAAGAACTACCCTACCCATAATTTAAAGTTGGCCGCGATTATCTTTGCTCTCAAATTATGGAAATACTATCTATATGGAGAGAGAGTACAAATCTTCACAGACCATAAGAGCTTAAAGTATGTGTTTACACAGAAAGAGCTCAACATGAGGTAGCGAAGATGGTTGAAGCTGATAAAAGACTTCAATATATCCTTGCAGTACCTTCCAGGGAAGGCCAACGTAGTCGCAGATGCTTTGAGCAGGTATTCCGTGGCTATGTGCTTGATTAGAGACAGACATTTATTGTTAGATCTTGACTGTTTGGGCATTGAGGTACTAGTTTCTGGAGTCGCAGCACAGATGTGGGGACTTTAGGTTCTGTCGGAGCTGATGGACCAAGTCAGAGCCGGACTGTATGAGGATGAGTCTCTGAGGAGCATCAGAGCATAGGTTCAGAATGGGCTGGCAGAGGACTTCATCGTCGTAGATGATGGATCATTGTGACACTGTACCAGGTTGTGCGTACCGAGAGAAGATTCTGCAGGAGGCGCATCGTTCTCAATACTCTATGCATCCTGGTGCCAACAAGATGTATAGAGACATGAGAGAGCATGTATGGTGGTATGGTATGCTTCGTGTCCAGATGCTTAGTTTTCCAGTAGGTCAAGGCAGAAAGACAGAGGCCAGGTGTATTGCTTCAGCCTTTACCCATTCCGGAGTGTAAATGGGAACATGTGACCATAGATTTTGTATCGGGACTTTCGCGTTCTCCAGGAGGCAAGGATACGATTTGGGTCATCATGGACAGGTTGACCAAATCTGTCCACTTTCTCCCATTTAAAGTGGGTACATCTACGGAGAAGCTTTCGGATATGTATATGCGTCAGATTGTCAGATTGTACGGTATTCCAGTGAGAAAGTCTCAGATTGGGATAGTCGCTTTATATCCTATTTCTGGAGGAGTCTGCAGGCTAGCTTGGGCACTCAGCTCAAGTTCAGTACCGCTTATCACCCTCAGACGGACGAACAATTGGAGAGGACTATTCAGACTCTCGAGGATATGCTACGCACCTGTGTTTTGGATCTTAGAGGTTCTTAGGAGAATCACCTTCACTTGGTAGAGTTTTCATACAATAGCTACCAAGCCATCATTGAGATATCATCATTCGAGGCATTGTATGGACGGTGATGCCGCACTCCGTTGTCCTGGGATAATGTTGGTGACAGAGCTTTATTGGGACCAGAGATTGTAGTGGATGTAGCAGAGAAGGTAAAGTTTATCAAGGACAGACTTCGAGTGGCGCAGGACAGGCAGTGGCATTGGGCCGATAGCCACTGGATACCTTTGGAGTTTGAGGTATAGCTTTAGGTTTGTCTTGCTTGTATTTGTTTGTTGTTGTTAGAGTGCTAAGATTGTGTTTCATGCTAGGTTGGCAGTCTGGTTTTCTTGAGGATTTCTCCGACACGTGGCATGATTCATTTCGGTGGAGGCGACAATCTTAGTCCGCGATTCATTGGTCCTTTCAGTATTTTTGAGAGGGTCGGTGCAGTTGCTTACAGAATAGACTTACCACCTACACTGGAAGGAGTGCACAGCGTGTTTCATGTGTCACAGTTGAGACGGTATATGGCGAATTCCAGTCATGTGTTGGATCACTCGAAGATAGAGGTGGGCCCTACTCTTAGCTATCCAGAGCAGCCAGTGGAGATTCTGGATCAGAGAGAGAAGGTGCTGAGGAACCAGACGATTCCTTTGGTGCACGTCGTATGGAGGTATCACTTGCTAGGAGAGAGTACCTGGGAGCGAGAGACCGAGATGCGTGGGCGATATCCATATTTGTTCGAGCCGTGAGGTATAATTCTTTCTTGTATTGTATTGTTTATTTTTGGTAGATAGTTTCTTCCTTAATTTCGAGGACAAATTTTTTTTAAGGTGGTTAGGATTGTCACCCTCACATTTTCATCCAAGGATAGTTTGGTAATTGACATGGGTAATTTAATTCTAGGATTAATTATATTTAATATTGTGCATGCATGACTTATTTAATTATTATGTTAATTATTGTTTGCTAGTTATAGATTCATTTTAGACTTGTGTAGTGGACCTAACCCATTTATTAGAATGCATGAACCAACATTTTGGATGAGTTTAGTTTGAGCCCATGAATTAGGCCCATGGATTAGGAGGTTTGATTAATTAGAGAAACTATTAGACTAGAACCTTCCCTCCTAAATTAATTTGTTCATGAGAGGCCCCAAGGGGTATTTGTGACATTTTACATTGCTTGGGGAGGTACATGGCCGGCCACAAGGAGGAGAGAGAGAGAGAGAGAGAGAGAGAGAGAGAGCTTATTAACTTTACCAAATTCCCAAATTCTAGATCTATAATTTCTTTTTTCCAAATTCTCTCCATTCCCTCATCTATTCTCCACCAATTCTTCACCATTCTCTTTCCAAATTCTTCATTGAGATTTCTACACCAAGGATCTACAAGAAGGAAGCAAGGAGCAAGGAGGAGGAGGCCAAGATCTACAAGGAGAGGAGCTACTTGGCAATTTAAAACTTTTTATTGGAAATCCATCTCCCAATAGGTACATTTCAGTTTTTCTCCTTTTAATAGACTATAGATATAAGATTTAACCATGAGCAACCAACCCACATGCATAGGCTACCAATAGGAATTAGTTTTAGGTTCAACGGAGACCTACGGTAGAATCCAATTTAGTGCCCATTTTGGAAGAATTTCGGTATTGACACATGTAGTACTTTTCATTGGGTCTAATAGATCTAATTGACATTTGATTGCTTGTTTGTAACTAGTGTCGTATCCACAATTGGATACGTGTAGGCCGTATCTCGTCAATTTGACAAAACGAGTTGATTTTGGGGGTTTTCCTTAGACACGGGGCCTTGTGCATATCACATTATGATACGGACACGTATATACTCTAATTACCATACGTATTGTTCATAATTAATATATTAGACTTGCTCGTTTTCTTCGAGATGAGTTTGGTTGTGTGTTGGAGCCATATCGCAAACGTATTATAGAGAAAGTGTGATACGAGTGCGGTGCACTCCACGTATTTGTTGTTGGTCCCTTCTACTATATGTGCATGTGTATTTATATATATATATATATATATATATATATATATATATATATATATATATATATGTTATCTATGTAATATATAGTGTATATAATAGTGTATTTTATTGTGTTTGGGTATATGTGTGTGTCTATATATATATATATATATATATATATATATATATATATATATATATATATAGGGGTGTTATGCATATCGATTGATATGTATCTATGTATATATATAGCTAGTTACCTAGGTGAGTGTGAATGATTGTGTGATAAGTATTGTATATTTATGTGTTTATGTATATGAAGAACTATACATGTATGCTTAGATGTGTTTGTCACCACCCCATTTCCAGAGCCGGATATTTTTTTTAATTTTAATTTGGGTAATTGTGTATTATTTATAATTAATTGTATTTATAATTAATTATTGATTGTATTATTTTTATATTGATTATTTTAGGATTTTGGCTAGCCTGGACCCATGTTAGACCCTAGTGGACCCATGTCCGACCCAGCCCATACCCTTGTGAGACTTATTTTTGGGTTTAGAATATTTATTATATTTTTAGTGGGTTAGTTGGAGAGATTTGGAGTTAGTTTGAGTGCTTTTGGAACCCCAAAACCTAAAACCCAAGTTAGGAGGGCATTTTGATCTTTTGGCTTGTTGTAACCCTTTATCCTTGCTCCCAGACCCGACCCCATCCCATTCCCAACCGTGAACACAGCAGCCCCTATTTCTCCTCCCCATTTTCATTTTCTTCTTCTTCTCTTCTTCTTCTTCTTCTTCTTCTTCTTCTTCTTCTTCTCCACTCATTTTCTTCTTCCTTTCTCCTTCCTACTTCAAGTAAGCATCCTTTTACTCTTCTTTCTTCTTCTATTATTTATGGTAGTTAACCCTAACCCTATATTCTTCCCCAACCTAGGTGGGTAGAGCTTAGATTTGGAGTTGGAGCTAGATTTGGGAGCTTGGAAGCTTGGTTTGGTGGATTTGGAGCATTTTAGAGATTTTGGCTTGGGATTCCAACTCCCAAGAGGTAAACCCTAATTTCTTCCCTTGTAATTACTTTTATATAGTGTAATTAATAGTTTAGAACCTTCCTAGACCCTTAGGCTACCCGTGGGAGGAAGTTGGAACTAGTTTGGTAGTATTTGGAGACTTTAACACTAGGTTTTGTGTCAATTTTGGGTGGAATCCGAATTTGGCCCAATTTTGGATGATGCCCTAGGTTAGACGGACCTAGGTAGACATTGTCGGGTGTCTTGAGGGTAAGTGCATGTCTCCGTTCGGACATGGAAAGCCGTGTCGCGGAGAAACGGACGTTTCGGGCATTTTAGGAGTTTTCGTCGTCGCTGATTCTAAGTGCGTGCGTATTTTCGCCAGGGACCTAGAATCGACGTGGTAGCATTTTTTCTAGGATCTAGACATCGTTTAGGACCCGTGAGTAAATTTTGGGCCGATTCCGAGTTCGTTTGGTGTGCGTTTCAGGAGATTTTCCGAACCGTACACCGCGTGTTTGTCGAAATGACCGAACGACAATTTCGGCATGATTTTCTAGTTTCGGGCTTGTGCGCGCGTTGGGTAAGCATAGGGGAGTGTATGATAGAATTATCGGGCTATATTTTATATATTTATAGGTGTTTGTGCGTGTCGGGGTCGTTGGACGCGCGTTGGTGGGACGTTGTGAGCGTTGTGCGTTGTGGTGTGTTATGTTTATATATGTATATATATATATATATTTGTGTGTGTTTCTATATATATATATATATATTTTTACTTATATTTGTGTTTTTATGTGTTTGTGAGTGTGTTAGTGAGTGCTTGTGTGAGTGTGTTAGTGAGTACTTGTGTGAGTGTGTTGGTGCTAGTGTATGTGTGTAGGTGAGTGTGTGTGTGAGTGTGAGTGAGTGTATATATATATATATATATATATATATATATATATATATATATATATATATATATGTATATGAGTTTGAGTTTGTGTGTATATAAGTATATATATTTATATATATATATATGTATGAGTGTTTATGTGTGTGGTTGTGTGTTTGTGAGAGTGTGTGATAGTGTGTGTGAGAGTGTGTGTGTGAGGGTTTGTGAGTGTGAGTGTGTGTGAGGATATATATATATGTGTTTGAGTATGTGTGTGTGTGTGTCTGTGTATGTGTGATTGTGTGTGTGTGTGTGTGCTTGTGTCTGGGTGCAGCAGAGCGAGGCAGCGGACTGCACACAGTCGCTGCAGCAGCCAGCAGAGCGAGGCAGCGCCGCGGCAGCAGCAGAAGCATCAGCAGCAGGCTGCAGCAGAGCGCGCGGGCGCAACAGCGCCGCGGCAGCAGCTCGCTGCAGCGCGGCCTACAGCAGTAGCAGCTCGCTCGAGCGAGGCAGCGCCGCTGCAGCAGCAGAAGCAGCAGCAGCAGCTCCAGCAGCAAGCGCGGCAGCAGGGCGTGGCGTTTGCGCAAGCGTGGCGAGGCCTAGCTTAGCGCAGTAGCGAGAGGGGGCTCTGTATATAGATAGCTAGATATAGATATATAGATTGATAGATAGATATCTAGATAGCTAAGATAGATAGATATCTAGATAGCTAAGATGGGTAGATATATAGATACATAGTTAGATGTATAGATATATTAGATAGATAGATAGGTATCTATGGTTTAATAGATAAATATGTATATAGTTAGATAGATTGATGGATATGTGGAGATACATAGATAGCTAGATAAATAGATAGGTAGATATTAGATAGCTAAATTAGCTAGATAGATACATAAATAGATAAATAGATATATGTTAGATAGATAAATAGATAGATAGTTGATAGATAGGTAAATAGGTAATTTGCTAGGTAGATTGACAAATAGGTAGATAGGTATCTAGGTAAATAGGTATCTATATATAGATACTAGATAGTTAGATAGATAGTTAGTTAGATATGTACTAAATAGATACTAGATAAATAGATAGATAGATTATTAGATATATAATAGTTAGCTAGGGAGATATATATATATATATATATATATATATATATATATATATATATATATATATATATATATATATATATATATATAGATACTAGATGGATATATAGATATAGATAGGTAGTTAGATTATTAGATAGATAGGTAATAAGATAGATAGGTAGGTAATGGATAGGTAGATAGTTATATATATATATCTAAGGTATAGATATATATACCTATGGCTATATATATATCTATAGATATCTAGAGAGAGAGATAGATAGATTTATAAATAGATATATACATAGCTAGATAGATAGTTAGATATCTAGGTATAGATATATATATGTAAGGTATGTGTAAGGTAAGGTATATATGTTGGGTATATATATATAGGTATATGCCTATATGTATTAGATATCTATATTTTAGCCTAGATTATAACTAGATATATATGTTTATGCATAGTTAGTTAGCTAGAGGGGTAGTCGGGTTGAGTTTAGAGCGGTATCTCAATACCTTGAGATACCAAGGTATCTCAATACCTTAAGATAACCAAGGTATTGGGTTTCGAGCGGGGTATTTGAGCAATAGCCTAGGAATAGTATTGGAGTGATTTTTATATGCTTATGTGTATATATTTACGCGTGCTAGCATAGGTTTTAGCGGGTTTAGGCGGGGTGCGTAGCCTAGGTTGAGGTATCGGATACCGAGGGTATCCCGGTATCTCAAGGAGGCGAGTTTGAGAGTTTTCTAGCTTAATGAGCTCGGTTTGACCTAAAATTTCAGGAGCACCCTAGTTTGACCTAGACTTGACCGTAGTTGACTCGGTTGACCGCCAAAGTCAACTTTTGACCTAGTTTTGACCAAGAGTTGACTTTTTAGATAGTTTTGTCACCACCCCATTTCCAGAGCCGGGTATTTTTTTTAATTTTAATTTGGTTAATTGTGTATTATTTATAATTAATTGTATTTATAATTAATTATTGATTGTATTATTTTTATATTGATTGTTTTAGGATTTTGGCTAGCCTGGACCCATGTCAGACCCTAGTGGACCCATGTTCGACCCAGTCCACACCCTTGTGGGACTTATTTTTGGGTTTAGAATATTTATTATATTTTTAGTGGGTTAGTTGGAGAGATTTGGAGTTAGTTTGAGTGCTTTTGGAACCCCGAAACCCAAAACCCAAGTTAGGAGGGCATTTTGGTCTTTTGGCTTGTTGTAACCCTTTATCCTTGCTCCCAGACCCGACCCTATCCCATTCCCAACTGTGAACACAGCAGCCCCTATTTCTCCTCCCCATTTTTATCTTCTTCTCTTCTTCTTCTTCTTCTTCTTCTTCTTCTTCTTCTTCTCCACTCATTTTCTTCTTCCTTTCTCCTTCCTACTTCAAGTAAGCATCCTTTTCCTCTTCTTTCTTCTTCTATTCTTCATGGTAGTTAACCCTAACCCTATATTCTTCCCTAACCTAGGTGGATAGAGCTTAGATTTGGAGTTGGAGCTAGATTTAGGAGCTTGGAAGCTTGGTTTGGTGGATTTGGAGCATTTTGGAGATTTTGGCTTGGGATTCCAACTCCCAAGAGGTAAACCCTAATTTCCCCCTTTTAATTACTTTTATATAGTGTAATTAATAGTTTAGAACCTTCCTAGACCCTTAGGCAACCCGTGGGAGAAAGTTGGAACTAGTTTGGTAGTATTTGGAGACTTTAACACTAGGTTTTGTGTCAATTTCGGGTAGAATCCGAATTTGGCCCAATTTTGGGTGATGCCCTAGGTTAGACGGACCTAGGTAGACATTGTCAGGTGTCTTGAGGGTGAGTGCGTGTCTCCGTTCGGACACAGAAAGCCGTGTCGCGGAGAAACGGGCGTTTCGGGCGTTTTAGGGGTTTTCGTCGTCGCCGATTCTAAGTGCATGCGCATTTTTGCCATAGACCTAGAATCGATGCGGTAGTATTTTTCTAGGATCTAGACATCGTTTAGGACCCGTAGATAAATTTTGGGCCGATTCGGAGTTCGTTTGGTGTGCGTTTCAGGAGGTTTTCCGAACCGCACACCGCGTGTTCGTCGAAATGACCGAACGACAATTTCGGCGTGGTTTTCTAGTTTCGGGCTTGTGCGCACGTTGGGTTAGCATTGGGGAGTGTGTGCTAGAATTCTCGGGCTATATTTTATATATTTATCGGTGTTTGTGCGTGTCGGGGTCGTTGGGCGCGCGTTGGTGGGGCGTTGTGAGCGTTGTGCGTTGTGGTGTGTTGTGTTTATATATGTATGTATATATATATATTTGTGTGTGTTTCTATATATATATATATTTCTACTTATATGTGTGTTTTTATGTGTTTGTGAGTGTGTTAGTGAGTGCTTGTGTGAGTGTGTTAGTGAGTGCTTGTGTGAGTGTGTTGGTGCTAGTGTATGTGTGTAGGTGAGTGTGTGTGTGAGTGTGAGCGAGTGTATAGATATATATATGTATATGAGTTTGAGTTTGTGTGTATATAAGTATATATATTTATATATATATGTATGAGTGTTTATGTGTGTGGTTGTGTGTTTGTGAGAGTGTGTGCTAGTGTGTGTGAGAGTGTGTGTGTGAGGGTGTGTGAGTGTGAGTGTGTGTGAGGATATATATATATATGTGTTTGAGTGTGTGTGTGTGTGTCTGTGTATGTGTGATTGTGTATGTGTGGTCGTGTGTGTGTGTGTGCTTGTGTCTGGGTGCAGCAGAGCGAGGCAACAGACTGCACATAGCCGCTGCAGCAGCCAGCAGAGCGAGACAGCGCCGCGGTAGCAGCTCGCTCGAGCGAGGCAGCGCCGCGGCAGCAGAAGAAGCATCAGCAGCATGCAGCAGCAGAGCGCGCGGGCGCAACAGCGCCACGGCAGCAGCAGAAGCATCAGCAGTAGGCTGCAGCAGAGCGCGTGGGCGCAGCAGCACCGCGACAGTAGCTCGCTGCAGCGCGGCCTGTAGCAGCAGCAGCAGCAGCAGCAACAGCAGTTCCAGCACGCAGCATCGCCGAGGCAGCGCCGCGGCAGCAGCAAAAGCAGCAGCAGCAGCTCCAGCAGCAAGCGCGGCAGCAGGGCGTGGTGTTTGCGCAAGCATGGCGAGACCTAGCTTAGCGCAGTAGCGAGAGGGGGCTCTGTATATAGATAGCTAGATTTAGATATATAGATTGATAGATAGATATCTAGATAGCTAAGATAGATATCTAGATAGCTAAGATAGATATCTAGATAGCTAAGATAGATATCTAGATAGCTAAGATGGGTAGATATATAGATACATAGTTAGATGTATAGATATATTAGATAGATAGATAGGTATCTATAGTTTAATAGATAAATAGGTATATAGTTAGATAGATTGATGGATATGTGGAGATACATAGATAGCTAGATAAATAGATAGGTAGATATTAGATAGCTAAATTAGCTAGATAGATACATAGATAGATAAATAGGTATATGTTAGATAGATAAATAGATAGATAGTTGATAGATAGGTAAATAGGTAGTTTGCTAGATAGATTGACAAATAGGTAGATAGGTATCTAGTTAAATAGGTGTCACGCCCCAGTCCCAAATTACCGAGGGACTGGACACGTGGCAACGGCCAGCAGTACACACCGATGGACAAACCCAATTTAATGGATCCACCAGGGCATACTTAAGCTGTAAAATAATAAGTCTACGAAAATCATGGCACAACTAATATCATCCACACAAGATATAAAATATGATCCACAGAGTAAATAAAGAAATTTAAACCATCCATCAGTCTCAACAAAGTACTTCGGGGATCAACCCGATAAATATCTAATACATTGGTTCAACAAAACAGAAAGTAAATGACTGAAATAAATAATAAATACTGAGCATGAAACATGGATGCTCAGGAGAAGTCCTCGGCTAACACCTCGTCCTCGGATGGCGGTACAACTCCTGGTTCAGCTCCTGCTCCGGTCCCGTATATCTCGGGGTAGATCTCGTCCTCAAATCCTGGGGACATAATCCGGATCCAGGTCCTCAGGGGACATAGCAAGGTACAAGAAAGCTCAAGCTAAAATAAATGCAGTGCAGAAAATAAATAGAATAAGTAGGGCAAGTAAGTAACCATCTAAGTGAAAATGCAAGTGAGAGCAGCACGAGTACTCAGGCTGGGCCACTACAAGCTCTGTGTCGGGGAGCCGGTAGTGGTAATAACCGGTAGTGGGTCTAGCTCTGCTCCGAGAGTCTACAACCTCTCAATAATAGTGGATATATATATATATGGAACAGCCTGTAGCCTGTGTGTCTCTCTCCACCCAATGTAACCACGCATATCATGACCACAATGTCTCATGTCCATATCAAGCGGGATCATAGCTAATGCAACCAGTCATACTATATCTAAGACTATAATGTCCATGTCCTGTATCCTATACAGAATCACCACGAATATCTCGGGAAAAACCCTGTCTCATAAATAGTGTCAAGTGTCCTGGGTCATAATGTACTTGGTAAGACAAGTACGAGAATATAAAGTGTCACGTATGTCCATCTCTAGATGACAGTACCCAACACTGCGTACAGTTGTTGGCAACCGACTGATAATCGGACACTAAGTACTTCACACGGTCCTAGGTTGAGAATGCACAGAAATATAATAAAGCAAGGAAAAATATATATAAAGACTGCAAAGTTTGGCAAGGTACACTTGCCTGATGTCCGAATACCAACAACTGTCCCTGTATCAGTGGATCCGATAGGTACTACTCCAAAAGCTGTAATAAACATCACCAATAGTCTCAGAAGATGTCAAACTGCTAGAAATGCCTGTCCTTACGTCCAATTTGGACACAGGGGCAAAAAGGTTATTTCCGGGCCAGAGCGGGGTCCACACGTGGGCCACTTTGCACCGAAAAGCGGGTCAGGGTCAAAGGTCTGCAAATTCTGCAAAATCAGTGTCTATAAGTCAGGAACGACGATACGAACCCAACGGAACTTCCAGAATTGGATTCCGATGAGCCGATCACAAAATCGCCCGTCAAGTGGAGTTTGTGGGGCCCACGATACGCAATTTTGTCAACGTTCTCAGAATCGGACCAAACTTGGGTCACAGGACCAGCGTATTACTACGAGTCCAATGGCGCAAGTTTCGTCTCGATTCGACGTGTGTACACGAAGTTACAGCGTGTTCCAGAAAGGTCGGATACGGGGTGTCGTCGGCGGATACGCGTTGATTCCGGGGTGCACACACCTCCGAATCAGCTTCTGCGAAATCCCACACGACCGTATCAATGATGCGCACGTTTGGTAAAGACCACGTGCGACCAAGTCATCCCGTTTGGTGGGGCACACTCATTTTCGGGGTGAAACAGGGCATTATTTTTCCTGTTTTTGGATCGCGGTGTGCGATCACCACAGGACGCGATGCACCAAGCAGGTTGCACGGGCACCGAGAGGGTTATACAGTCTATGCATAGCAACTGACAGAAACTAAAATGGAGTTGTGAGTCGAAAGAAAACGATACATGAACAAGGCTCCGTGAATCTGAATTCCAAGTGTCCGAGCGTCAATTCCGTGTCCTGGTTGAGAGTTTCTGCGTCCTCGTGTCCGCTGTGAGTCAGAACTAGGGCTCTGACCGCGGAGGGCTTCGCCGGGGTCAGCTTCGAGGTCGGCTAGGGCTTCGGGATCAGCCGCTGACGGAGGCTCAGCTCTGCCCAGTCGGCCGGAGGCTCCACGCTTGGGACGATCGGCTGGTGGTCTCGGGGTTTGTCGACGTCCGCGGGTCGTCGGGATGGGAGGCGTCGGGTCATTGGCTATGGGAGGGGGCGATAGTTCTGGAAAGGAGGAAGAAGGAGAGGGGCTCGTCGAGTGGGGCAGCGGCCGGCTGCTGCTGACTCGTCGGAGGGGACGAAGCCGAGGGATTTGAGGAGGAGGCTGGGTGGAGCTTCAGTTCGTCGAGGGCAGCGGCTAGGGCGGAGAGTAGATGAGGGCGGCGGAGCAGAGGTCGGGCTCCGGCGGGGTCGCTGACGAGGCCGAGATGGGGTTGGGGCTGCTGTGCTCAGCGGTTCTGGAAGAGGGATGAACGGAGCGGCGGCGAGATGAGAGGGATGCGGCTTGGTCTCCGGCGTCTTGGTCGAAGACAGGTGACGGCGCTGAGGAGGACGATGGGTGTGGATGGCGGCGGCACGGATGTCGTGGCAGCTTAAATAGCCTAAACAGTGTTCACGGCTAGGGTTTGCAGCGGGTCGGGTTCTTCAGCGGTTCGGGTCTGACCCACTATGGGGTTTGGTCTGGTTTGGTTTAAGTTTGGTCTGGTTGGGTTCGGTTCACATCTCCAATAGTTTTTAAGGCTTAAAACTCATTTTTGGAGTCCAAATAATTCACCAAAAATTACCACATGACCGGTGTTCCATTTTACACCGCAAAATCTTAATTCCATAATATTATAACACCATCTAGCAGCACTTAAAATTCTTTAACCCATAATCACCTTCGTTTTAAATTCTAGAAAATACCGAAAAATTCGGGAAAAATTATATTAAAATTTTATTCTGAAAATTGGGGTGTTTACAATCTTCCCTCCTTAAAAGGATTGCGTCCTCGCAATCAAAGAATAAGCTACTAAAGAATGAATTGTTGAAATACACGGTTGCTTATTTTACAACTGCCTCCTCAAACAAGTGGGGGTAACGCTGGCGCATACTATCTTCTCGTTCCCAAGTCGATTCGCCAGGAGAATGATGTTTCCAAGCTACTCGGACCAGTCTGATTGTCTGTCCCCGCAATGTCTTCTCACTGACGTCGAGAATGCCAACTGGTTGTTCTTCATATCTCAAGCTTGGGCCCACTGCGATCTCTGAATGATCGACTATGTGACTTGGGTCGGTCATGTACCTGCGCAGCTGTGAGACGTAGAATACGTCATGCACTCCCTCTAAGGATAGAGGTAATGCAAGACGATACGCCACCTCACCAACGCGCTCTAGAATGTCAAAGGGCCCAATATACCTTGGGCTCAACTTGCCTCTGCTCCCGAATCTGATAGTTCCCCGAGTGGGCAAAATCCTCAAGAATACGTGCTCTCCTTCCTTAAACTCCAGGGGACGTCTGTGCGTATCTGCCCAATGCTTCTGTCTGTCTTGAGCTGCTCGAAGATGATTCTGAATCTGTTTCACCTTTTCCACTGTCTGAGTTACCAATTCTGGGCCCAGTATTTGACGTTCACCAACGTCACTCCAACATATAGGCGATCTGTATTTCCTTCCGTATAAAGCTTCAAATGGTGCCATCTGAATGCTGTCCTGATAACTGTTATTGTAGGAGAACTCCACTAAGTGCAAATGATCTTCCCAAGATCCTCCAAAGTCTAGCATACATGATCGTAACATATCCTCCAAGATCTGAATGGTGCGCTCCGATTGGCCATCTGTCTGCGGGTGGTACGCCATGCTGAATTTGAGTCTGGTGCCCAGACTCTCTTGCATGCTTCTCCAGAAATAAGAGGTAAATCTCGAATCTCGATCCGATACAATACTAACAGGCACTCCATGTAATTTGACGATTTATCGTATATACATGTCGGCTAGTACCTCTGTGGACTGTCCAACTCTAAATGGCAAGAAGTGTGCCGATTTAGTGAGTCGATCCACTATCACCCATACTGCGTCTCTTCCGCTGGGGCTCCTTGGAAATCCAGTGACAAAATCCATCGTGATATGCTCCCACTTCCATTCTGGTATAGGAAGCGGCTGTAACATACCTGCGGTCCTCTGATGCTTGGCCTTTACTTGCTGACATACTAAGCATTTGGCCCCAAATCTCGCAATCTCCCTTTTCATTCCATGCCACCAGTAATACTGTCTTAAGTCTCGGTACATCTTGGTTCCTCCTGGGTGAACAGAGTATATAGAGCTATGTGCTTCCGTCATTAACTCCTGTCTCAATTCTCTATTTGGAACATACAGGCGATTTCCAAACCTCAATGTCCCGTCTTCGTGTATGCGAAGTCCTGTCTGCATGCCTACTTCTGTCCTCTCTTTGAGTCTTCAGAATCTAGCATCGGTAGGCAATGCTTCTTTAATCTTCTCCACGAGTGATGACTGAATCTCAAGATTAGCCATCAAGCCATTCTGTCCCGGTAAGACAACCTCTATCTGAAGCTCTTGTAGATCTTTCAATAGCTCGGGCTGCATCGTCAAGAAATAAGCCGTAGGCTTCCTGCTGAGCGCATCTGCAACAATATTTGCCATTCCCGGATGATACTGCAGATCGATGTCAAAATCTACCATCAATTCAAGCCAACATCTCTGCTTTATGTTAAGCTCCTTCTGAGTATATACATACTTCAAACTCTTGTGATCGGTGAAGATTTCTACCCTTTCCCCATAAAGGTAGTGCCTCCATATCTTTAATGCAAAGATAACTGCTGCTAACTCCAGATCGTGTGTCGGGTAGTTCTTCTCGTGGACCTTCAACTGTCTCGATGCATAATCAATGACTTTGCCATGTTGCATCAAAACACATCCCAATCCACTGCCTGATGCATCACTGTAAATAACAAAACCTCCTGACCCTGAAGGAAGAGTCAAGACAGGTGTTGTTGTTAATCTTCTCTTCAATTCTTCGAAGGCCTTCTGTCAGTTTTCTGTCCATATAAACTCCTGATCTTTATGTGTCAGCTTCGTCATCGGTTCTGCAATCCTCGAGAAATTTTCTATAAACCTTCGGTAATATCCCGCAAGTCCGAGAAAACTTCTCACCTCTGCAACTGATGTGGGTGTAGGCCAAGTCTCTATTGCCGCAACTTTCTCTGGATCTACGGAAAGTCCTCCTGAGATGATATGTCCCAAGAAAGGTACTTTGTCCATACAAAACTCACACTTACTGAGCTTGGCGTATAACTTTTCCTGCCTCAAGGTCTCTAACACGATCCTGAGATGCTCCTCGTGCTTTTCGTGGCTCTTGGAATATATGAGGATGTCGTCAATGAACACCACCACAAATTTATCCAAGAACTGATGGAAAACTCTGTTCATTAAGCTCATAAACACTGCTGGCGCATTGGTTAAACCAAACGGCATCACCAAGAACTCATAATGTCTATACTTGGTCCTGAAAGCTGTCTTCGGGATGTCTTCTTTCTTTACTTTGATCTGATGATAGCCGGATCGAAGTTCAATCTTCGAGAATACCCTTGCACCACTCAACTGATCGAATAGATCATCAATACGTGGTAAGGGATACCTGTTCTTGATGGTCACAGCATTTAGTGCCCTGTAATCAATGCACAATCGCACTGTTCCATCCTTCTTCGGCACAAATAATATGGGTGCTCCCCAAGGTGAAACACTGGGCCGAATGAAACCCTTCTCCAGAAGATCATCCACCTGCTCTTTCAACTCTACTAACTCCTTGGGGGCTAGCCGATATACCGATGAAGTGATAGGCTCTGCTCCTGGAGTTAAGTCTATTATGAATTCTATTTCCCGATCAGGTGGTAAACCTGGAAGATCATCGGTAAATACATCCACAAACTCAGATATGACTCTTGGGTAACCTGTCTCCTCTTCTACAGTTAGTACCCTAAGAGTAGGCTGAACTCCTTGCTCTACTGTTCCTCGAAGAAACTTGAATTCTGGATGTCCAGGCGGTCTAAATATAACCCGCCCAAGTCGGCAATCAAGGGTCGCATGATACTGACTTAACCAGTCCATACCAAGTACGACATCATAGTCAGGCATAGAAAAGATCAGAAATTGAGCTCGCATTTCTCTTCCACATACTACTACCGAACATGATCTACAGATGTCACTAACCGGAATAATTCTACCTCCCGTAAGAATTCTCTTCATCTTCGGGAGGGGTGCAGTAGCTACTCTATGGGTGGCAACAAAGCTAGCTGCTATAAATGAATGCGATGCTCCAGAATCAAATAATGCTACAGCTGGTAATGAAGCTACTAAAATAGTACCTGCGATGACCTCGCCTGCTGTAGCCTCCTGCTCAACAGCTAAGGTGAATGCCTGGCCTCGACCTTGAGCTGGTCCTCTCTGCTGCTGCTGTTGCTGAAATAGGGCTGCCTGCGGTGCCAGTGGTGGTCTCTGCTGGTAGCCTCCTGTAGCTGGTGGTCTGACTCCTCCAGCTCCTGTTTGCTGTGCTCCTACTGCTCCTGTAGCTGGTCGTGGTACAGGTAAAGCTAGTCTCTGTGCTCCGTCTCTGCGTTCAGAACAGTCCCTAAAAAAGTGCTGGTTGGATCCGCAGCTCAGACATAGTCCCAAATTACGTCTGCATTCTTTCTCAATGTGTCATACTTTGCCGCAGTGGTGACAAGTAGGAAGAGGTCTGTCCCTGTGTGTTGCTCTTTCTGGTATACTCCTCTGGAATCTTTTTGCAGAATCTTCTGGTGCTGTCTTGGATGGTGCGGATGGGTTTGGCCTCTTCAGATTCGATTCCCTTCTAGTGACGCGCTCCATACGTCGTGCTGCTGCAAGGACCTCAGTATAAGATGTAGGCGCGACTGAGCCAATTAATCTCTGAAGCTCGAACTTCAGTCCATCAAAGAACTTTTCAGCTTTTTCTTCCTCTGTCGAGACCAATGTCGGAGCGAAGCGACTTAGGCGTATAAACTCCGCGTTGTATTCCTCTACTGTCATACTGCCTTGGATGAGGCGGTTGAACTTGTCTCTGAGCTCTGATCGTGCAACTGCCGGAATGTACATCTCTTGGAAGAGTCTGGAGAACTCTTCCCAAGTGACTCGGTCCTGTCCGGGCCTCCTTTCTTCCGCTAGCCACCAGTGATGCGCATTATCAGTTAACTGCATTCTGACTGCAGTCATCCACTTCTCTCTTGGAAGTTCAGCGGCTTCCAACTGATGCTGTATGTTTGTGAGCCATTCATGAACTTCCGTTGGCCCCTCTTTGCCAAAAAATATACAAGGCTTGAGATGACGAAAATCGGTGATAGATCCCGTCGATGTTCGCCTCGTTGGTGGATTTGCCTGCTCCAATGCGGATACCAGGCTGGTCCTCAGATACTCTGCCTCCTGGCGATGGGCCTCTTGCTGAATCTGCTGCTGAGCCTGCATCATGGCATACATCATCTGGAACATCTGTTGCCCGTCCATAGCTTGTCCGGGCGGGAAAACTGGCATCTGGGGAGTGAACTGTGGTGGAGGTGGGATATCATCTCTCCGGAACCTTGGATTAGGTTGACCGGTCTGATCGCTCTGCGATGCTTGTCCTCCATCCCCTGGGGTCACTCCGTCTGTATAAGTAACCACAGCGTCGTATGGCGTGTCCAAAGGAATCTCATCTCCGTTCCTGGGATCCATTTCTCTGCAATCAAAAGATAAACTGTAAGAACGCTCAGAGGATTCAAACAGGATGCAAATCAAGTGATAATTTCGAGTTCGGTATTGAGTTCAATAAGAGGTTAAATGATGGATGAGATCCTATAACTTATCCTATTCTTAGGGCAGGCTGGTTCGGTCTCTAAGTTGAAACCGAACAATTTAGTCATAGACCTGTATGGGCCACCACAAAAACCATGTCACGCCCAAGTCCCAAATTACCGAGGGACTGGACACGTGGCAACGGCCAGCAGTACGCACCGATGGACAAACCCAATTTAATGGATCCACCAGGGCATACTTAAGCTGTAAAATAATAAGTCTACGACAATCATGGCACAACTAATCTCATCCACACAAGATATAAAATATGATCCACAGAGTAAATAAAGAAATGTAAACCATCCATCAGTCTCAACAAAGTACTTCGGGGATCAACCCGATAAATATCTAATACATTGGTTCAACAGAACAGAAAGTAAATGACTGAAATAAATAATAAATACTGAGCATGAAACATGGATGCTCAGGTGAAGTCCTTGGCTAACACCTCATCCTCGGATGGCGGTACAACTCCTGCTCCGGTCCCGTATATCTCGGGGTAGATCTCGTCCTCAAATTCTGGGGACATAATCCTGATCCAGGTCCTCAGGGGACATAGCAAGGTACAAGAAAGCTCAAGCCAAAATAAATGCAGTACAGAAAATAAATAGAATAAGTAGGGCAAGTAAGTAACCATCTAAGTGAAAATGTAAGTGAGAGCAGCACGAGTACTCAGGCTGGGCCACTACAAGCTCTGTGTCGGGGAGCCGGTAGTGGTAATAACCGGTAGTGGGTCTAGCTCTGCTCCGAGAGTCTACGACCTCTCAATAATAGTGGATGTATATATATATGGAACAGCCTGTAGCCTGTGTGTCTCTCCCCACCCAATGTAACCACGCATATCATGACCACAACGTCTCATGTCCATGTCAAACGGGATCATAGCTAATGCAACCAGTCATACTATATCTAAGACTATAATGTCCATGTCCTGTATCCTATACAGAATCACCACGAATATCTCGGGAAAAATCCTGTCTCATGAATAGTGTCAAGTGTCCTGGGTCATAATGTACTTGGTAAGACAAGTACGAGAATATAAAGTGTCACGTATGTCCATCTCTAGATGACAGTACCCAACACTGCGTACAGTGTTGGTAACCGACTGATAATCGGACGCTAAGTACTTCACACGGTCCTAGGTTGAGAATGCACAGAAATATAATAAAGCAAGGAAAAATATATATAAAGACTGCAAAGTTTGGCAAGGTACACTTGCCTGATGTCCGAATACCAACAACTGTCCCTATATCGGTGGATCCGGTAGGTACTACTCCAAAAGCTGTAATAAATATCACCAATAGTCTCAGAAGATATCAAACTGCTAGAAATGCCTGTCCTTACGTCCAATTTGGACACAGGGGCAAAAAGGTCATTTTCGGGCCAGAGCGGGGTCCACACGTGGGCCACTTTGCACCGAAAAGTGGGTCAGGGTCAAAGGTCTCCAAATTCTGCAAACTCAGTGTCTACAAGTCAGGAACGACGATACGAACCCAACGGAACTTCCAGAATTGGATTCCGATGAGCCGATCACAAAATTGCCCGTCAAGTGGAACTTGTGGGGCCCACGATACGCGATTTTGTTAACGTTCTCAGAATCGGACCAAACTTGGGTCACAGGACCAGGGTATTACTACGAGTCCGATGGCGCAAGTTTCGTCTCGATCCGATGTGTGTACACGAAGTTACAGCGTGTTCCAGAAAGGTCGGATACGGGGTGTCGTCGGCGGATACGCGTTGATTTCGAGGTGCACGCACCTCCGAATCAGCTTCTGCGAAATCCCACACGACCATATCAACGACACACACGTTTGGTAAAGACCACGTACGACCAAGTCGTCCCATTTGGCGGGGCGCACTCAGTTCCGGGGTAAAATAGGGTATTATTTTTCCTGTTTTTGGATCGCGGTGTGCGATCACCACAGGACGCGATGCACCGAGCGGGTTACACGGGCATCGAGAGGGTTATACAGTCTACGCATAGCAACTAACGGAAACTGTAGTGCCTCAAATCCCGATCCGACCGAGATGTGCACTATATAATTGGGCTTGTGGCTAGTCTGTCAGAGTATGCTTAGATCTTCGGCATCTTATTGCCACGGACGAAATGCGATGATCCTTTCCAACTCATGGAAAGGCCTCTATTGAAACGAGTCCAATAGTTTTCGTGTTTGGTTGCTTGGTTTTCTTGATTGCCGCTTTGGGATTTGATTTGGTGTTGCTTTCGAGTTGCTTGGTTTTCGCTGTTGGTTTTATTGATTGGAGCTTGAATTTTGGGGAGTTCGGCAAGGAAGGATAGGCAAAAATTCTAACTCGGTGCTCGTGCTGTTGCAGGTCCGCGTAACTGATATTTGATCGTCGCTAGGCGGGATTCCTTGTTTCAGCAACTTTTCCCTTAACCAGTGAGTGGTTTGGTCCCTTCTTTCCTACTTCTTCACGCCAACATCTCTAATGTTTCAAACGTTCACTCGATGATGCCCGGTTGGACGCCTAGGAAATGCTTAGCCACAATGCATGCCAGCCACTAAGAAAGGAACATGGGAATTGTAGACTAATTTTACTATATGCTTGCACACCTTATAAATTCAGTTGGTTGGAATGGGAATTTGGTTGTTGGTTACGGCCTGGTGCCTCGGGTAGAGTTTGGACCCATGGGATATCAAAATTGGAACACCGCATTGAGAAAATATGAACTGTTGCATAAGATATATATATTGCTGCTTTACTTCATCTGTTTAATTCGATGCATTGTGTGAAATATAAAATGTTCATACATTTGCATGGTCTGGGACAACTTGTGCACAAGGTTTATCATTTCCTCGAAACGGCTTTCCGGGGCACTGGAACCGTATCGATCCGGAGGGAAATATTGATTCGTGTTCGTCACGATGCATTGCGGGACCTCCAGCGGGGCTTGCTACCCGGGCTGATAGGGCGCGCCGTTAATGCTTGGAATATGTCCCTAAGGTGTCGATCACACCAATGACCGCATAGAATAGAACACATGCTAATTTATTATCTTGTGCAGATGGTAAGTATACTTGTGTTTCGTTGCAGGAAAGGTGTGTATCGGTTGAGTAAGCAATCGATGCACTGGTTGGATTCAATGCTATTTTCATTTATATCAAAACATGCAACTGATATGAATTGAAGTCACTTGCTTCTTTATAGAAGTAATCTTAATGCATGCTCGCCCCTAATAAGCTAGTGTCGATTTAGTCGAGTGGGATTCATCCCGCTCACCAGTACAAGTTGAGTACTGACCCACGTTGTGGACAACTATTTCAGGCACTCAGACGGTGCAACGCTAGTGGATAGACGAAGAGGCGTTAGGAGCACCTCTATTTTGAAGTATAGTTGAAGTCAGATCATTTTGGAGGCTTGGACTTTCAACCTATACAAGGGCGTAATGTATGGACGATGGGGACTATCTGATGGAGCGTGCCCTGCATTTTGAGTTATCTTTTCTAATGTAATTCAAGTAGCCGAGAAGGCGCATCAATGTAGACTCTATGTAAATTAGTCTGAATTATCAATGAAAAAGCATATTTTCTTCCTGCACTTGTGTTCAATTATCTGTGAATGTGTTTTCTAAATTGTGTTTCAAAGTGGGTTCCTATAACTGTAAGTTCTTGCCTTGTACGAGCGCAACTCCAGGCTCGTACGGCATCACGCCCCAGCGAGGACGAATCGGTTTCGTGAAGGATCCAGCGAGGATGATTGACCCTTTCGGGATCGGGGCGTGACATATTGGTATCAGAGCTTAGGCTTTACATCCTTGGGATTTCAAAAGATTATAAAGGAGTTTGATGCGCCTCTCGGTTGAGTTGCATTCGGTGTCCGCTGCATGAGATGAGTCGCCTATACAATGAGCCCATAGATACAAAAATCTATCGTTTTTGAGGTGTTAACAAGCTACTCTCTTTTGTAGCAATGGCTAAGAAAAACACTGCCGCTGCAAGCAGTGCTCAGCCCGTCCAGAACGATCCGGCAAGTTCTGGAGAATCCGGAGGAGCGGGTTCAATGGATATGTCCGAACGACTTATGCATCTCATGGAGGTGCAGCAACAACAAGCCATTTCTCAACAGGCACAGTTGGCTGCTCAACAAAAGCAGATGGATACCATGATACAACTGATTGCATCCTTGGTACCCAACAACGGGGGAGCCATGGTGACGCCTGCTGCACCGCCGGCTGTGGCGGTAGAGGATGAGTCCGAAGAAACACAGCATCCAGCAAGGAACACCTGCCGTGCGGCAGAATTCACTAAGATGCATCCACCAACGTTCAACGGACGAGCAGAACCGGACGTGGTGATGGAATGGATTGCAAAGATGGAGGGACTCTTCAATCTGGTCGGCATTAGGTGATCCAAAAGAGTGGCCTGTGCATCAGTTCAACTGGAGCTGCGTGCGCATGATTGGTGGGAGGCCACTAAGCCGGGAATTTATGATGCCAATTCCAACTGCAAAATTACCTGGGAAATGTTCAAATCTGCCTTCATTGAACAATATATTCCCCGGGCTGTGCGGCAACAAAAAGAAGACAACTTCAGCAATCTGGTGCAAGGAAGTATGTCTGTCGACGATTATGACTCGGCGTTCGCTAAGCTGGCTAAATTTGCTGGGCACTTCTTGCCTAACCAGCAGGCGTGGTGCTACCACTTCCAGAAGGGTTTGAATGACGATTTGCGTAGGGACGTCATCAACCAGAAGTGTTAGACATACAGGGAATGTTATGAAGCTGCCCTGAACAGCGAGCGGATCTTTGGGCGCTGTCCACCAAAGGCCGATGTGCAAACCTCCCGTACCAACAATAATAAGCGGCCTCAGGAAATGGGAGGATCTGGAGCACAAAAGCGTCTGCACACATCTGAGCATAGGGGCCCGTCCCGTGCACCATACTGCAACAGGTGCAGCAGATTAGGGCATCGAGTGGAGGAATGCCGAGTTACTGGGTGTTTTAAATATGGTCGTCTGGACCACAAGCATTTCAACTGCCGTGAGGCAAAACCGAATCAGCACAACGGGAATCACAACAATGGGAATCATAATAATGGGAATCAGCACCACGGGAATCAGAACCACGGGAATCACAACAGGGGGCCTCCAGCAAGTGATGCCAATGCTGTGGCGTTGAACCCACGACGCCAGGGTGCTCAAGGACGAGTCTATGCACTGACTCGGGACGAAGCATCCGTCTCTGAAACTGTCGTGACAGGTACATTACTTTTCAGAGATTTGCCCGCTAGAGTCTTATTCGATTCAGGTGCTACGCATAGTTTCATATCTGCTGATTTTACTATTGAGCATAAATTAGCTTCTACTCCCTTAAATATGAATCTTTGCGTGAGCACACCTTCGGGAGTCGACATGCCCGCCCATGCGATCTGTAAGGATGGTTATATTTGCATCGGAGGCAGGAAGCTTTCCTTAGATGTCATTGTATTAGACATTAAGGATTACGATATTATTCTCGGGATGGATTGGTTGGGTGCTTGTCATGCAACAATTGAGTGCGCGGAGAAGCGAGTCGTATTCCGTCTACCCGACGAGGTAGACTTTTACTATTCGTGCAGCGCTGCACCAAAGACGGCAATGATAATATCAGCAATTTTGGCTAGGCGTATGCTGTATTCGGGTTGTGAAGGGTACTTAGCTTCAGTTCGAGACACCCGGCAGGAAGGTGCAAATGCAGCTCAGGCTGATGTTATAGCAGATTTCCTCGACGTGTTCCCGGATGAGCTACCTGGAATGCCTCCTGATCGTGAGATCGAATTCAGCATCGACACATTTCCGGATGCGCGACCGATATCGAAGGCACCTTATCGAATGGCCCCAGCAGAGCTGAAGGAACTTAAGATTCAGTTACAAGATCTGTTGGACCGAGGATACATTCGTCCAAGCGTTTCTCCGTGGGGCGCTCCGGTGCTATTCGTGAAGAAAAAGGATGGATTCATGCGGCTATGTATTGACTACCGAGAACTAAATAAGGCGACCGTGCGGAACCAGTACCCATTGCCAAGGATAGATGACTTGTTTGATCAGCTGCAAGGTGCAACAGTTTTCTCTAAAATTGATCTCAGGTCAGGGTACCACCAGTTGAAAATCAAACCAGATGATGTTCAAAAATCTGCATTCAGGACCCGATACGGACACTACGAATTCCTTGTGATGTCGTTCGGTTTGACGAATGCCCCTGCAGCTTTCATGGATCTGATGAACTGCGTGTTTCGGCCGTACGTAGACAAGTTTGTGGTCGTGTTCATCGACGACATTCTAATATATTCCAAGAACGAGGCGGAACACAAGGAACACCTAAAGATCGTGCTGCAGACATTACAAGAGCATCAGTTGTACGCTAAGCTCAGCAAGTGTGAGTTCTGGTTGAACAGCGTGGCATTTTTGGGTCATGTTGTCTCGGCAGAGGGCATCGCCGTAGACCCGAAGAAAATAGAGGCAGTGGTGGATTGGAAGCAACCTACATCAGCCAGCGAAGTACGAAGCTTTCTGGGCCTAGCGGGATACTACCGTAGGTTCGTGAAGGATTTTTCTAAACTGGCCTCGCCTTTGACTCGCCTCACTCAAAAAGGGATTGTATACAAATGGAGTGATGACTGCGAAGCCAGCTTTCAAGAACTTAAGCAGCGTCTTATTTCAGCTCCGATCCTTGCTCTTCCAGATGGGGTAGAGGAGTTTCAGATATACAGTGACGCCTCGGGACTTGGTTTGGGATGTGTGCTCATGCAGAGGGATAAGGTAATATCGTACGCCTCCAGGCAACTGAAGCCGCACGAGAAAAACTACCCGACGCACGACTTGGAATTGGCGGCAATTGTATTTGTACTGAAGTTGTGGAGGCATTATCTTTATGGTGTTACTTGCAAAATCTTAACAGATCACAAGAGCCTCAAGTATCTATTCACACAACGAGAACTGAACCTCCGACAGCGGCGTTGGCTAGAACTGATTAAGGACTATGATTTGACGATCGCTTACACACCGGGCAAGGGAAACATCGTTGCTGATGCTCTGAGTCGGAAGTATGTGGGCTCGTTATCCATAAACAACCATTTACTTCGAGATCTTGAGGCGATAGGCATCGAGCTCCGTGTTCAGCATCAAGGAGTGCAGCTGGCATCACTCCATCTTGAACCAAGTCTGCGTGATAGAATCAAATCAGCTCAGGAGGGCGATCAGTTCCTAGCGAAGGCACGCGGACTGATTTCGACGGGGAAGACGTCTGACTTTGTGGCAGGCGAAGATGGGACCTTACAAATGAAAGGAAGGATATGTGTTCCTAGCGACCCACAACTCCGAAGGGAAATTATGGCAGAAGCACACTATGCGAAGTATTCCTTGCATCCGGGGAGCACTAAGATGTATATGGACTTACGCAGAACCTTCTGGTGGCAAGGTATGAAGCGGGATGTGGCGACCTTTGTGTCACAGTGCAAGGCCTGTCAACAGGTGAAAGCTGAACATCAGAGGCCCGGCGGGGAGCTGCAGAACCTCGCTATTCCTGAGTGGAAATGGGACAAAATCACTATGGATTTCATTGTGGGATTTCCGAAGACGCCGCGGGGGCATGATGCGATTTGGGTCATAGTTGATCGTTTGACCAAATCAGCCCACTTCCTTCCTATAAAAATTACTTGGAGCGTCGATCGGTTAGCACAGATTTACATAGACGAGATTGTTCGATTACACGGAGTACCTGCCTCAATCGTCTCTGACCATGACGGACGCTTCTTATCTCGTTTTTGGACAAGCCTACAGTCTGCTTTGGGAACCAAGCTACAGTTCAGTACTGCATACCACCCCCAGACTGATGGACAGACGGAAAGGACAAATCAGATACTTGAAGATATGTTTCGGCTGTGTGCAATCGATTTGAAGACTAGTTGGGACACGCATCTCACGTTGGCGGAGTTTGCGTACAACAACAGCTACCAATCGAGCATCCAGATGGCACCGTACGAGGCACTTTATGGGCGCAAGTGTCGATCTCCAATTTGTTGGGACGAAGTCGGCGAGCGGCAAGTACTCGGGCCAGAGCTGGTAGAACAGGCAGTTGAGAAAGTTCGCTTGATTCGGGAAAGACTCCGCACGGCACAGAGCCGACAGAAAAGTTATGCCGATGCTCATCGTAGACCTTTGGAATTCGTGGTCGGGGATCATGTATTCTTAAAAGTGACGTCGATGCGTGGGGTGATGCGTTTCGGCGTGAAGGGCAAACTAAGTCCCAGGTTTGTCGGCCCCTTCGAGATTCTGGAACGAGTGGCAGCTGTGGCATACCGGATTGCACTACCTCCCGCCTTAGCTGAAGTGCATGACGTATTCCATGTTTCTCAACTGCGGAAGTATGTGCATGACCCGAGTCATGTGGTTAGCTTCGAACAATTGGAACTGCGCACAGATTTATCATACTCAGAAGAACCGGTGCAGATTCTGGATCGTAAGGAAAAAGTACTTCGCAACCGTACGATGTCCTTGGTTCGCGTGCTGTGGCAGAACCATTCAGTTGGGGAATCAACCTGGGAGATGGAATCGAAGATGAAGGAGAAATATCCTTCGTTGTTCACTCAGTCGGAGGTAGGGCCTTGTTCTTAAGTTTTGGGACAAAACTTTTTCTTAGTGGTATATTATGTAGTGCCTCAAATCCCGATCCGACCGGGATGTGCACTATATAATTGGGCTTGTGGCTAGTCTATCAGAGTATGCTTAGATCTTCGGCATCTTATTGCCATGGACGAAATGCGATGATCCTTTCCAACTCATGGAAAGGCCTCTATTGAAACGAGTCCAATAGTTTTCGTGTTTGGTTGCTTTATTTTCTTGATTGCCGCTTTGGGATTTGATTTGGTGTTGCTTTCGAGTTGCTTGGTTTTCGCTGTTGGTTTTATTGATTGGAGCTTGAATTTTGGGGAGTTCGGCAAGGAAGGATAGGCAAGAATTCTAACTCGGTGCTCGTGCTGTTGCAGGTCCGCGTAACTGACGTTTGATCGTCGCTAGGCGGGATTCCTTGTTTCAGCAACTTTTCCCTTAACCAGTGAGTGGTTTGGTCCCTTCTTTCCTACTTCTTCACGCCAACATCTCTAATATTTCAAACGTTCACTCGATGATGCCCGGTTGGACGCCTAGGAAATGCTTAGCCACAATGCATGCCAGCCACTAAGAAAGGAACATGGGAATTGTAGACTAATTTTACTATATGCTTGCACACCTTATAAATTCAGTTGGTTGGAATGGGAATTTGGTTGTTGGTTACGGCCTGGTGCCTCGGGTAGAGTTTGAACCCATGGGATATCAAAATTGGAACACCGTATTGAGAAAATATGAACTGTTGCATAAGATATATATATTGCTGCTTTACTTCATCTGTTTAATTATGCATTGTGTGAAATATAAAATGTTCATGCATTTGCATGGTCTGGGACAACTTGTGCACAAGGTTTATCATTTCCTCGAAACGGCTTTCCGGGGCACTGGAACCGTATCGATCCGGAGGTAAATATTGATTCGTGTTCGTCACGATGCATTGCGGGACCTCCAGCGGGGCTTGCTACCCGGGCTGATAGGGCGCGCCGTTAATGCTTGGAATATGTCCCTAAGGTGTCGATCACACCAATGACCGCATAGAATAGAACACATGCTAATTTATTGTCTTGTGCAGATAGTAAGTATACTTGTGTTTCGTTGCAGAGAAGGTGTGCATCGGTTGAGTAAGCAATCGATGCACTGGTTGGATTCAATGCTATTTTCATTTATATCAAAACATGCAACTGATATGAATTGAAGTCACTTGCTTCTTTATAGAAGTAATCTTAATGCATGCTCGCCCCTAATAAGCTAGTGTCGATTTAGTCGAGTGGGATTCATCCCGCTCACCAGTACAAGTTGAGTACTGACCCACATTGTGGGCAACTATTTCAGGCACTCAGACGGTGCAACGCTAGTGGATAGACGAAGAGGCGTTAGGAGCACCTCTATTTTGAAGTATAGTTGAAGTCAGATCATTTTGGAGGCTTGGACTTTCAACCTATACAAGGGCGTAATGTATGGACGACGGGGACTATCTGATGGAGCGCGCCCTGCATTTTGAGTTATCTTTTCTAATGTAATTCAAGTAGCCGAGAAGGCGCATCAATGTAGACTCTATGTAAATTAGTCTGAATTATCAATGAAAAAGCATATTTTCTTCCTGCACTTGTGTTCAATTATCTGTGAATGTGTTTTCTAAATTGTGTTTCAAAGTGGGTTCCTATAACTGTAAGTTCTTGCCTTGTACGAGCGCAACTCCAGGCTCGTACGGCATCACGTCCCAGTGAGGACGAATCGGTTCCGTGAAGGATCCAGCGAGGACGATTGACCCTTTCGGGATCGGGGCGTGACAGAAACTAAAACGGAGTTGTGAGTCGAGAGAAAACGATACCTAAACAGGGCTCCGTGAATCTGAATTCCAAGTGTCCGAGCGTCAATTCCGTGTCCTGGTTGAGAGTTTCTGCATCCTCGTGTCTTCTGTAAGTCAGAACTAGGGCTCTGACCGCGGAGGGCTTCGCCGGGGTCAGCCTCGAGGTCGGTTAGGGCTTTGGGATCAACCGCTGATGGAGGCTCAGCTCTGTCCAGTCGGCCGGAGGCTCCGCTCTTGGGACGATCGGCTGGTGGTCTCGGGGCTTGTCGACGTCCGCGGGTCGTCGGGATGGGAGGCGTCGGGTCGTCGGCTATGGGAGGGGGCGAGAGTTCTGGGAAGGAGGAAGAAGGAGAGGGGCTCGTCGAGTGGGGCAGCGGCTGGCGGCTGCTGACTCATCGGAGGGGACGAAGCCGAGGGATTTGAGAAGGAGGCTGGGTGGAGCTTCAGTTCGTCGAGGGCAGCGGCTAGGGCGAAGAGTAGATGAGGGCGGCGGAGCAGAGGTCGGGCTCCGGCGGGGTCGCTGACGAGGACGAGATGGGTTCGGGGCTACTGTGCTCAGCGGTTCTGGAAGAGGGATGAACGGAGCGGCGGCGAGATGAGAGGGATGCGGCTAGGTCTCCGGCGTCTTGGTCGAAGACAGGTGACGGCGCTGAGGAGGACGATGGGTGTGGATGGCGGCGGCACGGATGTCGTGGCGGCTTAAATAGCCTAAACAGTATTCACGGCTAGGGTTTGCAGCGGGTCGGGTTCTTCAGCGGTTCGGGTCTGACCCACTATGGGGTTTGGTCTGGTTTGGTTTAAGTTTGGTCTGGTTGGGTTCGGTTCACATCTCCAATAGTTTTTAAGGCTTAAAACTCATTTCCGGAGTCCAAATAATTCATCGAAAATTACCACATGACCGGTGTTCCATTTTACACCGTAAAATCTTAATTCCATAATATTATAACACCATCTAGCAGCACTTAAAATTCTTTAACCCACAATCACCTTCGTTTTAAATTCTAGAAAATACCAAAAAATCCGAGAAAAATTATATTAAAATTTTATTCTGAAAATTGGGGTGTTTACAATAGGTAACTATATATAGATACTAGATAGTTAGATAGATAGTTAGTTAGATAGGTACTAGATAGATACTAGATAAATAGATAGATAGATTATTAGATAGATAATAGTTAGCTAGGGAGATATATATATATATATATATATATATATATATATATATATATATATATATATATATATATATAGATACTAGATGGATATATAGATATAGATAGGTAGTTAGATTATTAGATAGATAGGTAATAAGATAGATAGGTAGGTAATGGATAGGTAAATAGTTATATATATATCTAAGGTATAGATATATATACCTATGGCTATATATATATCTATAGATATCTAGAGAGAGAGATAGATAGATTTATAAATAGATATATACATAGTTAGATATCTAGGTATAGATATATATATATAAGGTATGTGTAAGGTATGTGTAAGGTAAGGTATATATGTTGGGTATATATATAGGTATATGCCTATATGTATTAGATATCTATATTTTAGCCTAGATTATAGCTAGATATATATGTTTATGCATAGTTAGTTAGCTAGAGGGGTAGTCGGGTTGAGTTTAGAGCGGTATCTCAATACCTTGAGATACCAAGGTATCTCAATACCTTAAGATAACCAAGGTATTGGGTTTCGAGCGGGGTATTTGAGCAATAGCCTAGGAATAGTATTGGAGTGATTTTTATATGCTTATGTGTATATATTTACGCGTGCTAGCATAGATTTTAGCGGGTTTAGGCGGGGTGCGTAGCCTAGGTTGAGGTATCGGATACCGAGGGTATCCCGGTATCTCAAGGAGGCGAGTTTGAGAGTTTTCTAGCTTAATGAGCTCGGTTTGACCTAGAATTTCAGGAGCACCCTAGTTTGACCTAAACTTGACCGTAGTTGACTCGGTTGACCGCCAAAGTCAACTTTTGACCTAGTTTTGACCAAGAGTTGACTTTTTAGATATAGAGTTGACTTTTTGACCCAGATTTCACCGGTTTGACCCGTTTGACCTAGAACGACCCTAGAAGCCTATTTTTAGTTATTTATATCTGTTTAACTTATTAGAACCCTGTTTAACCTTGCTTTTCGCATTAGGTCCTTGCGACACCGGTTCGGATTGCTAGTTGCTCAGGACGTCAGGCGAGTACATTCTCTGATAGTTTTTATTATCTGATGATTATTATGATTCAGCTTCTAGTATAGTATCATCTGATTATTCTGGCACAACACGGGACACTGACTGGTATTTCTGGATTTATTTACTTGTGACACATACATTTCATGTTTCTGGCCTCTATTCTGGAATCACTACTGGCATCACTACAGGCATCATTCATGTTCAGGCTGGACTCATCTTGATTTGCGTGTCGGGTCTTGGATCCACTTGTATTAGTTGGGGCGAGAAAATACTCGAGTAGATATGTAAACATTCCCATCTAGAATCATCAGGAATCACTCCCTCTGGTCTAATCTGGAATGATAGCAGCCGCACACCCAGTGCGCGGTGAGCCGTACTTACCCCTAGCCGTTTACATGTCGAAACAAGTATTTCAAAGACACCGAGTTCATTCTTTATAGTCTGGACTCACTTGCATTTCTTGACTTGTCTCACTTACATATTTCTGGACTTGACTCACTACATATTTTTTATGCTGGACTCACTACACGTTCATGTGCACGGACTTGATCTTAGCTTAGATTTCTTGTATCTTACAGTTATTTCTATCTTGTTTCTGATATTCCTGCATCTTTACCTTTATGCACCAGTGATAATATATTTCTTGCTTCATACTTGCTTCACTCTTCTTGCTACTTGCTATAACTGTTTTATAGTTTTTATCATTTAAATGGAACTGCTGTTAGAGATGTACTTGCTCCAGTCCTGACTGGACATATTTTTCAGAGTATCCGGAGGATTGGTGTCCGACATTTTATGGACCTGAGCCTGTCGATGGTGCAGACATGGACCCTCTAGTTTAGGGATGATTTCCGGGTTGGTAGCCGGGATCACTAGGACCTTGTTATTGTTTTTATTAGCTTTTAGCACCAGATTTGTCTCCGGTTTTAGATTGAGACCTTGTTGTATATTATTTTGGATGATGTATTATTATTATTGATGTTGTGGTTATTGTAGTAGTTGTTGTTGGTTAGACTTTGGAGTTGTTAGCCTTCTGTGTTATCTTATCGTGCTTAGATTCGTGATTGAGTACTTGAGATTATCATTATGATATTGCTCCTCCGTTTGGAGTTGAGATCTTGACAGGTTTATATATTGATTGCGTGGTTACCCTCCTTTTGGAGAGGTCATGGCAGATTTTTTTGTGAGTTATCTAGATAGTTGACCTAGACAGCGTTCTACCGCCGATGCTGCGGCGTAGGCTGGACGTACCCACGACTCATGCCCGATTTTTCGGGTGCGGGTCATGACAGTGTTTAAGTGTATATGTTTGTGTGTGTATTAGTGGTCGTGTTGTGTCTGTGTGTGGTGTGTGAGGGGCCTTGTGGCAGTGAGTGAGGTGAGGTATTTCAGTATGCAGTAGAGGAAGGCAGTGAGCAAGGTAGCAGCAGTATCGATTCCACAAGGGGAAGTGCTCAGCAGTGGCAGTTGCAGCCTTACCTCGAGCTGCAGCAGCACTACATTCATAGAGAATGGGAGCAATTGCACAACATGGGTGCACACGAGGGGGATAGGCATGTAGCTGTTGTGCTCTATGCGGACGATACAGGCGGGTTTAGCTATTTCACTATACGGTTTTCACTGCACAGTATCGGGTTCAACACTGTGTTCAGGAAAGTTGGGTTTCCACTGTGCATAACTCTTTGCACCAGAGGTCAACATCAATGAAGTCAGTGACTGAGGAGGGGGCCAATGCACAATAGCAAGGTCAGATACATTCAGTATCAGTTTGAGGTTTTAACTTGAGTTGGGTTTTGGTATTAGATTAGTTAGTTGTTAGTATGTAGTATTTACATTAGTTAGTTAAGTATTATGGTTGTAATGATATACCTTGTTTTATATATAGTTAATTATTTGTATATGTGTATTATATATATATGTTAGTTGAGTTTATTAGCTAGTAGCTAGTTAGCTATATATATATATATATGTATATATTGTATCAGTTGTTATTTTATAGTAGTTAGATATATTATAATATAGTTATATAGTTAGTATTTAGCTTGGTTATATATGTATTAGTTATGTTAGTGTTGAGTTGCCTTGGGATACCAAGGTATCACCAAGGTATTGGGTCGATACCCAAGTTATTAAGTTGGGTATCGAGATAGGTACGATACGCATTGGTGCGAGGCCAAGGTATCATATTTCAATTGGTTTGATTTAATATTATAATATTTGACTTGAATATATATATATATATATATATATATATATATATATATATATATATATATATATATATATATATATATATATAACATTATTTTCATAATCAAAACTTGCGTATCTTAGGATACGACTTTTTGAATGCCTTTTTGTATCTTAACTTGGATTGTATAGCATAGTTTCATAGTGTTCGACTTAGTGACTTAACATTAGACTCTTGCAACCTAGATTCCATTGGTTTTACTTAGTAATGGCGTATCAACTTAGAATTGCATCAACTTAGCTTATTTTCATTCTTAAACCTTGTATTTATGCAATATGCCATATATAGGTTGTGAGACACCGGCTTGGGCATCGAGAGACGCACCTTGCTCAGGACTTCAGGCGAGTACATTTATCTGATAGTTTTTAATTTATAATATTGTATATATGCATGTTCTAGAATTGTATACATTGATCCTGACACAGTAATTTCATGGACTAGTACTATATGGATCCCGTCAGGAGATGTTATCCCCTACCGTGTTCAGCGGGTACTCGTGTATATTGTATCTCATCATTTATATTGGGTATTGATTATATTTTGTGTTCACACACTACTCGTATTCAGTGTGCTTATTCGTGTACACTCACCACTCGTGTTCGGTGGTTATGATATTCGTGTATACCCACTGCTCGTGTTCAGTGGTTATATTTCGTGTTCATAGCGTGTCATGATTGGATCCATCGGTATTAGTTGGGGGTGGGAGAGTAGGAGTTGATTATGTGATCAAAGCCATTGTTACATCTTAAACATTCTGGTTACATACCTCACATGTAATCGTCTTACCTGATCATGTTCACCCGACCCGATCACATAATGAACTTGTATTCTGAGGCACATTAGCTAGTTTACAGTTATTTTATCATATTGCTGATATTCATATTGTTGATCTATATTCTCGTACATTACTTATATATCTATTTTTCATTCTTTCATATGTTTAGTTATCTTGTATTTTATTTCTATATCTGTTTATATGCTCGATTATGTTATTGAAACTGCTTTCAGAGGTATGTACTTTGCTCCAATCCTGACTGGATATATTTTTCCAGATTACTGGCTTTTAGAGCAGTGTCCCACATTCTACGGGCTGCAGGACAGTGTACCTATAGAGGATACTCCTATTGACTAGGAGGACTTAGTTGTAGAGCCTGAGGAGGTCCAGATTATATTTGTATTAGATTGTATTAGACTAATCTTTTGGTGGATTCACATCTTGTATATTATTTCAGATAGTGGATTGTATCTTTATTCTTTCCTTGGCTATTCCATTCGTGCATTATTCTTTCTTAGTTTGTTTTGTGATTGAGATTAGTTATTCTTGTGAGATAACATATTGCTCCTCCGTTCGGAGTTGAGATGATTGACAAGTACCATATTATATTGTTGAGATGTTAGATAGTTAGAAATAACCCAGACAGCGTTCTACCGCCGATTCTGCGGTGTAGGCTTGGCGTAACAACGTACTTGTGCCCGAATATCCGGGTGCGGGTCGTGACATAATAATAAAGCAAGCTATATAACCAATTAGGATTAATGAGATAAACCATTAACAAGATAAATGTGCTCATTAAAACTTGAGTCATTAATACACATGATACTTACTTAAGCTTAGAGTATCCAATAAGGTCATACATTTTGAAAGATCAAAATGATTTATAGAGTCTTCACTAAGTAAGGATAAGAGCAAGAACAAATACAACATATAGAAAAAGGCTCTTATCAAATCTAAGGTTAAAAGATTTACAAGAAGATAACAATAATACAAATCTTTTTACCAAGTATTGAGAAGAATCCATGACAATAAAATTATAGATTGATCTAAATAATGTATATATTATTACCATAAAGAAATAAGTGTATTCTCTAGAATTGGATAGATCTTAAAACAAGTGATCAAACATATAGTAGCAAAAGGCATAAGGTATTTGATGTATCAATTACATGTATCCTTATGTGATGCAACATCATTGGGAATAATAATTACAAACCAAGCATAAAACCAAAGGAATGAACAAAGAAAGATCATCAAGATCGAGAAAATTAGATGCTAGAGAAAGCAAAAAATAGTTTTAAAAAGCTTTCATAGTGCACAATAGAAAAAAGGTTTTGAAATAGTGCACTAATAACTGAGGTAAAAGAAAGATACACAAGTTAAAGTACAAGTACATGTGATTCTTAAATAAACATCCATATATAGTCATGTGGAAGACAATAATAACTATTTCCTCTCAACAATCTGATTTCAAAAATAGATTAATTTGAAAAAAATCAAGAAATCATCAATGTATATATATATATATATATATATATATATATATATATATATATATATATATATATATATATATATATATATATAGGCATACATTAAAAGATTCAAACAAATAAAAGTTTGTATACACAATGTCAACCAAAAAACCAAGAAGATTTAATCAGGTAAACGACTTTAAGGAAGAAGATAATTGATTCAAAGAAACATGCACAAATTTTTCAAAATAATTAATAGCTAAAATATGAGATAAGCACAAGTTTGAAGATACAAGTGTAGAATACTATTCAAATCAAAGTAAAACTTGAGCTTAACACATATGCCCATATAAAGATATTTACACAATAATTTATAACAATATAAGAAATGCATGAACAACTTATGAATATAAGAAATATATTATATAGTCATGTATCCTTAAAGAATAGTTGAAATGCAATCACAAAATCAAACATGTATAAATAAGCTTTATTAGGCAAAACATAATTGATTCGCAAGAGATTTGTCAAAAATAAGCACAAGAATCAATATTAAATATATTATGCAAGCACAAGGTTAAATAAAAGTATAAGTATATACTTTTCAAGCAATAAGAAACCAGTACAAAACACATATATTCACAAGAACCGATTATATTAAATATGATATTAAAAATAAATCGGTGAGGAGTAACTATCTCAATGATACAAAGACGAAGATAAAAAAAATTACTCAAGTCAAAATCTCAAGATCCTATGGACTAGAGTAATATACATGCTTTATAAATATGGACTAAAAAATAATAACATGCATATATAAATGTGTCACATCAATAGAAAAAGAGTGATAGACTACATAATGCGAACTAATTATTTTAAGTTTAAGCAACTAGTCATGCTTGATAAAAGTGATTGCAAGAGAAATACACAAAGCATGCTAGTATCATATATCTCACATTAATTTTTATATAATAGGCAACTAAAATAAATCAATGAGAGCTAGTAGCAAGGCATAAAAATAAAACATGCTAGATTCTATATATTAAGCCATTTATGTAAGAATCGTTTAGCATGTTACCAAAGTGGCTCTAGTGGCCACATTTATGTTGGTGCAGTTGCTTGGAAGATGACCATTGTAGCTTTGTAATCACTAACACACTCCACGGTGCTATGTCCCTGCATAAGAAGTTCCACCTACGACTTGAGGCAAAAAATTTGGTATCCAAATAAATTTGGATCCACATTTGTTAACTTTGGGAACCCATATAACATTTACTATAGTATTGGTAGTAAAACTTTTACGAATAGGATAAGTAAAACTCATGTGTCCAATACGAGAGCAATAGAAGCACCTAATGCTAGTGTGTGCACATGTATCAGAATGAACATAGTTGTCATCATGTAACATACTAGAATGATGAATACCTCTAGTATGAGCATGAGAAGATTTAGTTTTAAGAATATCATGTTCTAACAAAAAATTATTATGCATACAGTAAGAGAATTAAATTTAGCATTTAAAATATTATTCTCTTCTTCAAATAAAGCAATTATAGAGATAAAAATATTATTTTGTTTCTTTAAAGCATCAATAGAAGAATCATGCAATAGTGATAACTCATGGGTTTGTTTCTTGAAATCTTCTATTAATGAAGAAAGAGTTTTTATTTTCAAAATTAAAGCATCATTCAAACTCTTTAAAGAAACACAAGATGAGTTTTAAAAATCAAGTCTAAATAATAAATTATTATTTTTATTTCTCATCAACTCATTTGTTTCTTCTAAATGAGTAACCTTTTTTGAAAGGTCTTCTTTTGTAGAATGAAGGTCATCAAGAATCTCTAAGGATTGATTAGCCATAAATTTACACTTAGAGCATTTCTTCCATTTAGAAGAAACATGATTATCTATGATACTAGAAATTGAACCCTTTTTATTTGAGGAGGAATAGGATGTCATAGATAATAAGGATATACTCTAAGGATGTTAAGCCAAAAGAAATAGAGTCCTTGCTCTGATACCAATTGTAGGAACCCTGGAGGGGTGTGAACATGGTTAAGCTAATAAATCAAGAATAAATGATTACTAATAGACAATTTAAAAATAAGTGTGCAAGAAGTAAAGCAATAAGAATACTGACAACTGATATTTCCTGGTATCCTCCTCGATGCACTCTAGTCCCGGAAACTCTTGTCCGTTTTGAATCCACTATTAGCAAAATAGTTACACCACGAGCTTTGATCCGAAGGCTCTCTAACTTCACACAAGATTTGATCTGAATGCTTGTACACTTCAACCTCTTACAAGATGGTTTTGATATTCTTACAAAAAATATAAAGATCTAACTATTACAACTCAAAAATACTCTAACACAATTTTTGGATAGGCAAATAAAACTTTGGTGGAGTATTTGTGGATGGCCTTTTGTCACTCTCCGTTTTCGAAATATATATTTCAGGATATATTTATTTCTTGCTTGTATTTATTTTCTACTTAGAGTATTTCTTGCTTACATGATTAATTAGGTTGCATGCATGAAAACTAGACTCATTCTTTGGTTCAATTAGACCCATGGTTTAATTGTTGGGTTGGTTCATTCATGATTTGAATCCATGGTCTAAACCTCAAACCCTAACTATAAAATCCAACATCTTTCTCTCTCTTCCCTCATTCTCTCTATTTCATCTTTTTCCTTCATTTAGACAAGTACATCTTACACCATATGGAGAAATCTCTTAATTTATTATTATTATTTTTTCTTGTATTTTATTAGTCTATTATGTGCTCATGGTGATTCTCAACACTTTTAGTAATTGGAGTTTTCGGTTTTAATGGATGAATTTGAGTAGATCTATATTCTAAGTTTAGGGTTTTCATGGGTTCCTTGTGTTTTTAGTGGTTTTGATCTACTAGAACATAGTATTTTCAAAAAACTAGTTTTAGGGATGGATGGATCACTTTAATTCGATCGTTTTGGCTTTTAGTTCACTCAATTCGGAGTTACAATAAAAAAATTTATGAATGAAACAAATTTTTGATTTTTGGAGTTTGCGCCATGGCCGAACTGTTGCCTGGAGAAGAAGAAGTCGCATTCGGCCCGATCTCATGCGGCCATACGGTCCGAGCACATGCAACCATGCGATCCAGGATCATACGGCCATACAGTCTACACTCATGCAGCCATACGGCCTGAACGTATGCGACCATGCGGTCCGAGCTCATTCAACCATGTTGTCATGCCCCAGTTCTGCAGGACCGAACATCCTCGCTTGGGCTTGCCATACCCCCATCCTGCAAAGCTGTCATCCTAGCTTGGCGCAATATCGTACAAGCCTGGGGTTACGCTTGCACAAGGCGTGCTCGTGCTTATTTTGTAACACAGATATTTGAAGATAGAGTATACATCATTAATAGAGAAATTGAACATATATTTGAAATAAAATAGCTCTTTATTGATAATTATTAAAATATTAAAACTCATGGACCACCTTCAGTTAGATGAAAATGCAAGACTTGGCTTACAACTTGAAGAAAGATTGAAATGAGATACAACATTGCTCAATACATCATATCCCTTATTAAAATATTAAAACTCATGGACCACCTTCAATTATAGTCTTTTTCTCCACTTGGAAGTATCAAGTGCCAGACTTCTAAAGAGTCAGACCAAACTCTTTAATGCTTCCTCACAGCAGCAAAATCCCCAGCACCAGAAGATGTCCACAAATATGGGTTAGTACGCAACATGTACTGGTGAGCGGTCGCAACCAATCTCACCTAAAAAGCCAACACTAAGTAGATATGTGAAAGCAGCAGTTATTATTATGATATTGCTATGTTGCCTTAAGTTCAATTACCAATTAATATCTCAAGAACATAAGGAACACATATATTTATCATAATATTTGGTGATTCTAACCCACTGTCGTTCAGTCATCCCTGTTTATGAATAATAACTTACTCTACATGCACAAGACATTATTAGCATGCACCATGTCTATATGAAGGTCACTGGCCAAGCCATAAAGATATTCTTGGAATTTTAGTATCCCGTTCAGTGCAGGGAGCTAGCCTCACTGAAGGTTCTAAACTTCTGATGCAATTACTTTAGCACCCTTGTTCCCCTAGTAAGAAGCGGTCCCATGGCCTCGGTGCACCGCTTCGAGGAACCTACCCCTTGTGCATAAGTTTGTTTATGACCATGCATAAATGCAACTAGCTAGTAGAAGAAAACATACAAATACAGAAACTTGATATAGTATTCCAGAGTCATATTGATTGTCTTAGCCACAGCCTACCATACTTACCGCCCAGTCCAATTTCTTATTGATTGTCTTAGCCACAGCCCACCATACTTATCGCCCAGTCCAAGGTCTTATTGATTGTCTTAGCCATAACCCACCATACCTATCGCCCAGTCCAGGGTCTTTTGTCACGCCCCAGTCCCCAAAATACCGAGGGACTAGACACGTGGCAATGGCCAGCAGTACGCACTGATGGACAAACCCAATTTAATGGATCCATCAGGGCATACTTAAGCTGTAAAATCAAGTCTACGATAATCATGGCACAACTAATCTCATCCACACAAGATATAAAATATGATCCACAGAATAAATAAGGAATGTAAATCATCAGCTAATCTCAACAAAGTGCTTTGGGGAACAACCCGATAAATATCTGATACAATGGTTCAACAGACCAGAATATAAATGACTGAAATAAATAATAAATACTGAGCATGAAACATGGATGCTCAGGAGAAGTCTTCGGCTAATACCTCGTCCTCGGATGGCGGTACAGCTCCTGGATCAGCTCCTGCTCCGGTCCGTATACCTCGGGATAGATCTCGTCCTCAAATCCTGGGGACATAATCCGGATCCAGGTCCTCAGGGGACATAGCAAGGTACAAGAAAGCTCATGCCAAAATAAATACAGTACAGAAAATAAATGGAATAAATAGGGCAAGTAAGTAACCATCTAAGTGAAAATACAAGTGAGAGCATCACGAGTACTCAGGCTGAGCCACTACCAGCTCTGTGTCGGGGAGCCGGTAGCGGTAATAACCGGTAGTAGGTCTAGCTCTGCTCCGAGAGTCTATGACCTTTCAATAATAGTGGATGTATATATATATGGAACAGCCTGTAGCCTGTGTGTCTCTTCCCACCCAATGTAACCACGCATATCAGGACCATAACGTCTCATGTCCATGTCAAGCGGGATCATAGGTAATGCAATAAGTCATACAATATCTATGAATATAATGTCCATGTCAAGTCCTGTATCCTATACAGAATCACCATGAATATCTCAGGAAGATCCTGTCTCATGAATAGTGTCAAGTGTCCTGGGTCATAGTGTACTTGGTAAGACAAGTACGAGAATATAAAGTGTCACGAATGTCCATCTCTAGATGACAGTACCCAACACCGCGTACAGTGTTGGCACCCGACTAATAATCGGACGCTAAGTATGTCACACGGTCCTAGGTTAAGCATGCACAACAATATAATGAAGCAAGAAAATTCTATAATAATACTGCAGAGTTTGGCAAGGTACACTTGCCTGGGGTCCGAATACCAACAATCGTCCCTGTGTCAGTGGATCCTGTGGGTACTCCTCCAAAAGCTGTAATAAACATCACCAACAGTCTCAGAAGATATTAAATAGCTAGAAATGCCTGTTCTTAAGTCCGATTTGGACACAGTGGCAAAAATGATATTTCCGGTCCAAAGCGGGGTCCATATGTGGGCCACTTTGCACCGAAAAGTGTGTCAGGGTCAAAGGTCTCCAAATTCCTCAAACTCAGTGTCTACAAGTCAGGAACGATGATACAAAACCAACGGAACTTTCATAATTGGATTCCAATGAGCCGATCACAAAATTGCCCGTCAAGTGGAGCCTATGGGGCCCACGATACGCAATTTTGTCAACGTTCTCAGAATAGAGCCAAACTTGGGTCACAGGACCAGCGTATTACTACGAGTCCGATAGCACAAGTTTTGTCTCGATCCGACGTGTGTACACAAAGTTACATCGTATTCTAGAATGGACAGATACGGGGCGTTGTCGGCGGATACGCGTTGATTTCGGTGTGCACGCACATCCGAATCGACTTCTGCGAAATCTCACACGTCCGTATCAACGTCGCGCACGTTTCGGTAAAGACCGCGTGCGATCAAGTCGTCCCGTTTGGCGGGGCGCACTCAGTTCCGGGGTGAAACATGGCATTATTTTTCCTGTTTTTGGATCGCGGTTTGCGATCACCACAGGACGCGATGCACCGAGCGGGTTGCACGAGCACCGAGAGGGTCATACAGTCTACGCGTTACAACTGACAGAATTGAAAACTAAAATACGAGGAGGGAGAAAACGGTACCTGAACAGGGCTCCAGAAATGGCATTTTATCGTGTCCGTGTGTCGAGTTTGAAGTGTCTAACTCAAACTGCATCCTGTGCCGTGTCTGCGTCCACTGAGCTCTAGGGTTGCCGGAATCTGGCCGGGGTGGCTCGCTAGAGGAGGCGGCTCGACGAGGGCTGCTGTCGGACTGCCGGAGGCGGCATCGGGGACACACGATCGGTCGGGCTCGGCTCGTCTGGGGAGGGTCGGTCGGGAAGGGCAGCGAGGGGAGGATGTCGTCAGGGTCTGGGGGTGCGGCGGCCTGGGGAGTTAGGGGTCGACGAGGGGGAACTGGGCAGCGGTGATGTCTGTGGGGACGGTCGACGGGCGAGGGTGGTGATGGGGAGTCGGGCTGGGCTCACGGCGGAGAATGGTGTCGGGGTCGGGGAGTTCGACGCTGGAGAGCGGCGGAGAATGGTGTCGGGGTCGGGGAGTTCGACGCTGGAGCCGTGCGGGAGAAGATCACAGGGGACGGCGGCATCGGTCACAGGGGTTGCGGCTTGGCACGCACGCCGAGGAAGGGGGTTTTATACTGCTACAGTAACTCAGGCGGGTAGGGTTTCCAATGGGTTTTAGGTCGGGTTTGGCTCAGATCCGACCCGACCAGACCCAATAGGCTGGTTCGGTTCGGACAAGGTTGGTTGGGTTTGGGTTTGGCTCGGTTTGGTTCGGTTTATAGATACAATAGTTTTTAAGGCTTTAAACGCGTCTCCGGTGTCCAATAAATACACCGAAAAATATCCTATATCCGGTTTTCTATTCTACACCATAAAATATTATTTCCATAATATTTTAACATCAATTAACTGCATTTAAAAATCTTTAACTCATAATTACCTTGGTTCTTCATCCAGAAAAATACCAAAAAATCCGGGAAAAATTATATTAAAATTATTCTGAAAAATAGGGTGTTTACAATCTACCCCCCTTAAGAGGATTCCGTCCTAGCAATCAAAGAATAAGCTACTAAAGGAAAAACTATAAAATACAAGGTTGCTTAGTTTAGAACTGCATCCTCGAACAAGTGGGGGTAAAGCTGGCGCATACTATCTTCTCGTTCCCAAGCCGATTCACCAGGAGAATGGTGTTTCCATGCTATACAAACCAGTATGATTGTCTGTCCCCGTAATGTCTTCTCACTGACGTCGAGGATGCCAACTGGTTGTTCTTCATATCTCAAGCTTGGGCCTACTGCGATCTCTGAATGATCGACTACGTGACTTGGGTCGGTCATGTACCTTCGTAGCTGTGAGACGTGGAATACGTCATGCACTCCCTCTAAGGATGGTGGTAATGCAAGACGATAAGCCACCTCACCAATGCACTCTAGAATGTCAAATGGCCCTATATACCTTGGGCTCAACTTGCCTCTGCTCCTAAATCGAATAGTACCAGTGGGTGAAATCTTCAAGAACACGTGCTCTCCTTCTTTAAACTCTAGGGGACGTCTGTGCGTATCTGCCCAATGCTTCTGTCTGTCCTGGGCTGCTCGAAGATGATTCTGAATCTGTTTCACCTTATCCACTGTCTGTGTTACCAATTCTGGACCCAGTATTTGACGTTCACTAACGTCACTCCAACATATAGGCGATCTGTACTTTCTTCCGTATAATGCCTCGAATGGTGCCATCTGAATGCTGGCCTGATAACTGTTGTTGTAGGAGAACTCTACTAAGTACAAATAATCTTCCCAAGATCCTCCAAAGTCTAGCATATACGATCGCAACATATCCTCCAAGATCTGAATGGTGTGCTCCGATTGGCCATCTGTCTGTGGGTGGTAAGCGGTGCTGAATTTTAGTCTGGTGCTCAGACTCTCTTGCATGCTTCACCAGAAATGAGATGTAAATCTCGAATCTCGATCTAATACAATACTAACCAGCACTCCATGTAATTTGACGATTTGTCGCATATATATGTCGGCTAGTACCTCGGTGGACTGTCCAACTCTAAATGGCAAGAAGTGTGCCGATTTAGTGAGTTGATCCACAATAACCCATACTGCGTCTCTTCCGCTGGGGCTCCTCAGAAATCCTATAACAAAATCTATCGTGATATGCTCCCACTTCCATTCTGATATAGGAAGCGGCTGTAACATACCTGCAGTCCTCTAATGCTCGGCCTTTACTTACTGACATACTAAGTATTTGGCCATAAATCTTGCAATCTCCCTTTTTATTCCATGCCACCAATAATACTGTCTCAAGTCCCGGTACATCTTGGTTCCTCCTGGGTGAACAGAGTACATAGAGCTATGTGCTTCAGTCATTAACTCCTGTCTCAATTCTCCATTTGGAACATACATGCGATTTCCAAACCTCAATGTCCCATCTTCGTGTATGCGAAGTCCTGTCTGCATGCCTGCTTCCGTCCTCTCTTTGAGTCTTCTAAATCTAGCATCGGTGGGTAATGCCTCTTTAATCTTCTCCACTAGTGATGACTTAACTTCGAGATTAGCCAGCAATCCACCCTGTCCTGGTAAAACAACTCTATCTGAAGGTCCTGTAGATCTCTCAATAACTCGGGCTGCATCGTCAAGAAATAAGCCGTAGGCTTCCTGCTGAGTGCGTCTGCTACAACATTCGCCTTTCCCGGATGATACTGCAGATCTATGTCAAAATCTACCATCAATTCAAGCCAATGTCTCTGCCTCATGTTGAGCTCCTTCTGAGTATATACATACTTTAGACTCTTGTGATCAGTAAAGATTTCTACCTTTTCCCCATAAAGATAGTGCCTCCAAATCTTCAGTACAAATATAACTACTGCTAGCTCCAGATCATGTGTTGGGTAGTTCTTCTCGTGAACCTTCAACTGTCTCAACGCATAAGCAATGACCTTGCCATGTTGCATTAAGACACATCCTAGTCCACTTCCTGATGCATCACTGTAAACAACAAAACCTCCTGACCCTGAAGGAAGAGTCAAGACAGGTGCTGTTGTCAATCTTCTCTTCAATTCTTTGAAGGCCTTCTGGCAGTCTTCTGTCTATGTAAACTCCTGGTCCTTACGTGTCAACTTCGTCATAGGCTCTGCAATCCTTGAGAAATTTTCTACAAACCTTCGGTAAAATCCCGCAAGTCCGAGAAAACTTCTCACCTCTGCAACTGATGTGGGTGTAGGCCAAGTCTCTATTGCCGTAACTTTCTCCGGATCCACTGAAAGTATTTCTCCTGAGATGATATGTCCCAAGAAAGGCACTTTGTCCATATAAAACTCACACTTACTGAGTTTGGCATACAACTTCTCCTGTCTTAAGGTCTCTAACACGATTCTGAGATGCTCCTCGTGCTCTTCATGACTCTTGGAATATATTAGAATATCGTTAATGTACACAACCATAAATTTATCCAAGAACTGATGAAAGACTCTGTTCATTAAACTCATAAACACTGCTGGCACGTTGGTTAAACCAAACGACATTACCAAGAACTCATAATGTCCATACTTGGTCCTGAAAGCTGTCTTCGGTATGTCTTTCTTTCTTACTTTGATCTGATGGTAGCCGGATCTAAGGTCAATCTTCGAGAATACCCTAGCACCACTCAATTGATCAAATAGATCATCAATGCGTGGTAAGGGATACCTGTTCTTGATGGTCACAATATTTAGTGCCCTATAGTCAATGCATAACCGTACTGTTCCATCCTTCTTCGGCACAAATAGTATGGGTGCCCCCCAAGGTGAAACACTAGGCCGGATAAAACCCTTCTCCAGAAGATCATCAACCTGTTCTTTCAACTCCACTAACTCCTTAGGTGCTAGCCGATATACTGATGAAGTGATAGGCTCTGCTCCTGGAGTTAAGTCTATTATGAATTCTATTTCTCGATCAGACGGTAAACCTGGAAGATCATCAGGAAATACATCCACAAACTCTGATATGACTCTTGGGTAACCTGTCTCCCCTTCTACAGATAGTACCCTAAGAGTAGGCTGAACTCCTTGCTCTACTGCTCCTCGAAGAAACTCAAATTCTGGATGTCCAGGCGGTCTAAATATAACCCGCCCAAGTTGGCAATCAAGAGTTGCATGGTACTGACTTAACCAGTCCATACCAAGTACAACATCATAATCCGGCATGTAAAATATCAGAAATTGAGCTCGCATTTCTCTTCCACAAACTACTACAGAACATGATCTACAGACATCACTAACCGGAATAATTCCACCTTCCGTAAATGGGTGGCTACAAAGCTAGCTGCTATAAATGAATGCGATGCTCCAGAATCAAATAAAGCTACAGCTGGTAATGAAGCTACTAAAATAGTACATGCGATAACCTCGCCTGCAGTAGCTTCTTGCTCAACAGCTAATGTGAATGCCTGGCCTCGTCCCTGAGCTGGACCTCTCTGCTGCTGCTGATTCTGCTGAAATAGAGCTGCCTGTGGTGCCAGTGGTGGTCTCTGCTGGTAGCCTCCTATAGCTGGGGGTCTAACTCCTTCAGCTTCTGTCTGCGGTGCTCCTACTGCTGGATAAGTCGGTCGTGGTGCAGGTAAAGCTAGTCTCAGTGCTCCGTCTCTGCATTCAGAACAGTCCCTGGAAAAATGCTGGTTGGATCCGCAACTCTGACATAATCCCAACTTACGCCTGCATTCTCTCTCAATGTGTCCTACCTTGCTGCAGTGGTGACAAGTAGGAAGAGGTCTGTCCCTATGTGCTGTCCTCTCTGGCATACTCCTCTGGGATCGTTTTGCTGAATCCCCATGTGCTGTCCTGGATGGTGCTGAGGTGATGGGCCTCTTCAGATTCGACTCCCTTCTAGTGACGCGCTCCATGCGTCGTGCTGCTGCAAGGACGTCGGTATAAGATGTAGGTGCGACTGATCCAATCAATCTCTGGAGCTCGAACTTCAGCCCGTCAAAGAACTTCTCGGCTTTCTCTTCCTCTATCACAATCAAGGTTGGGGCAAAGCGACTGAGGCGAATAAATTTTGCGTTATATTCTTCCACTGTCATATTGCCTTGGATAAGGCGGTTGAACTTGTCTCCGAGCTATGACCGTGCAACTGCTAGAATGTACATCTCTTGGAAGAGTCTGGAGAACTCTTTCCATGTGACTCGGTCCTGTCCGAGCCTCCTCTCTTCTGCTAACCACTAGTGATGTGCATTTTCAGTTAACTGCATTCTGACTGCAGTCATCCATTTCTCTCTTGGAAGTTCAGCGGCTTCCAACTGATGCTGTATGTTTGTGAGCCATTCATGAACTTCTGTTGGCCCCTCTTTACCAGAAAATGTATGAGGCTTGAGATGACGAAAATCGGTGATAGATCCCATTGCTGATCGCCTCGTTGGTGGATTTCCCTGTTCCAATGCGGATACCAGGCTGGTTCTCAGATACTCCGTCTCCTGACGATGTGCCTCTTGCTGAATCTGCTGCTGGACTTGCATCATGGCATACATCATCTGGAACATCTGTTGTCCGTCCATGGCTTGTCCTGGCGGAAAAACTGGCATCTGTGGAGTGAACTGTGGTGGAGGTGGGATGTCATCTCTCCGGAACCTTGGATTAGGCTGGCCGGTTTGATCGCTCTGCGATGTTTGTCCTCCATTCCCTGGGGTCACTCCGTCTACATAAGTAACCACAGCATCGTGTGGCGTATCCAAAGGAATCTCGTCTCCGTTCCTGGGATCCATTACTCTACAACCACAAGATAAACTGTAAGAACGCTCAGAGGAATCAAACATGATGCAAATCAAGTAACAATTTCGAGTGCGATATAGAGTTCAATAATGGTTTAAATAATGGATGAGATCCTATAATTTATCCTATCCTTAGGGCAGGCTGGTTCGATCACTAAGTTGAAACCGAACAATGCCCCAGTCCCCAAAATACCGAGGGACTAGACAAGTGGCAATGGCCATCAGTATGCACTGATGGACAAACCCAATTTAATAGATCCATCAGGGCATACTTAAGCTGTAAAATCAAGTCTACTACAATCATGGCATAACTAATCTCATCCACACAAGATATAAAATATGATCCACAGAATAAATAAGGAATGTAAATCATCAGCTAATCTCAACAAAGTGCTTCGGGGAACAACCCGATAAATATCTGATACAATGGTTCAACAGACCAGAATATAAATGACTGAAATAAATAATAAATACTGAGCATGAAACATGGATGCTCAGGAGAAGTCTTCGGCTAATACCTCATCCTCGGATGGCGGTACAGCTCCTGGATCAGCTCCTGCTCCGGTCCGTATACCTCGGGATAGATCTCGTCCTCAAATCCTAGGGACATAATCCGGATCCAGGTCCTCAGGGGACATAGCAAGGTACAAGAAAGCTCATGCCAAAATAAATACAGTACAAAAAATAAATGGAATAAATAGAGCAAGTAAGTAACCATCTAAGTAAAAATGCAAGTGAGAGCATCACGAGTACTCAGGCTGAGCCACTACCAGCTATGTGTCGGGGAGCCGGTAGCGGTAATAACCGGTAGTGGGTCTAGCTCTGCTCCGAGAGTCTACGACCTCTCAATAATAGTGGATGTATATATATATATGGAACAGCCTGTAGCCTGTGTGTCTCTCCCCACCCAATGTAACCATGCATATCATGACCATAACGTCTCATGTCCATGTCAAGCGGGATCATAGCTAATGCAATAAGTCATACAATATCTAAGAATATAATGTCCATGTCAAGTCCTGTATCCTATACAGAATCACCATAAATATCTCAGGAAGATCCTGTCTCATGAATAGTGTCAAGTATCCTGGGTCATAGTGTACTTGGTAAGATAAGTACGAGAATATAAAGTGTCACGAATGTCCATCTCTAGATGATAGTACCCAACACCGCGTACAGTATTGGCACCCGACTAATAATCGAACGCTAAGTATGTCACACGGTCCTAGGTTAAGCATGCACAGCAATATAATGAAACAAGGAAATTATATAACAATACTGCAGAGTTTGGCAAGGTACACTTGCCTGGGGTTCGAATACCAACAGTCATCCCTGTGTCAGTGGATCCTGTGGGTACTCCTCCAAAAGCTGTAATAAATATCACCAATAGTCTCAGAAGATGTCAAATAGCTAGAAATGCCTGTCCTTAAGTTCGATTTGGACACAGGGGCAAAAATGACATTTTTGGCCCAAAGCGGGGTCCATATGTGGGCCACTTTGCACCGAAAAGCGTGTCAGGGTCAAAGGTCTCCAAATTCCTCAAACTCAGTGTCTACAAGTCAGGAACGATGATACAAACCCAAAAGAACTTTCAGAATTGGATTCCGATGAGCCGATCACAAAATCGCCCATCAAGTGGAGCCTGTGGGGCCCACGGTACGCAATTTTGTCAACGTTCTCAGAATAAGGCCAAACTTGGGTCACAAGACCAGCATATTGCTACGAGTCCGATGGCGTAAGTTTTGTCTCGATTCGACGTGTGTACACAAAGTTACAGCATATTCCAGAATGGACGGATACGGGACGTTGTCGGCGGATACGGGTTGATTTCGGTGTGCACGCACATCCGAATCGACTTTTGCAAAATTCCACACGTCCGTATCAACGTCGCGTACGTTTTGGTAAAGACCGCGTGCGACCAAGTCGTCCCGTTTGGCGGGGCGCACTCAGTTCCGGGGTGAAACAGGGCATTGTTTTTCCTATTTTTGGATCGCGGTTTGCGATCACCACAGGACGCGATGCACCGAGCTGGTTTCACGGGCACCGAGAGGGTCATACAGTCTACGCGTTTCAACTGACGAAATCAAAAACTGAAATACGAGGAGGGAGAAAACGGTACCTGAATAGGGCTCCAGAAACGGCATTTTATCGTATCCGCGTGTCTAGTTCGAAGTGTCTGACTCGAACTGCGTCCTGTGCCATGTCCGCGTCCACTGAGCTCTAGGGTTGCCGGAGTCTGGCCGGGGCGGCTCGCTGGAGGAGGCAGCTCGACGAGGGCTACTTTCGGACTGCCGGAGGCGGCGTCGGGGACACACGACCGGTCGGGCTCGGCTCGTCTGGGGAGGGTCGGTCGGGATGGGCAGCGAGGGGAGGATGTCGTCGGGGTCTGGGGGTGCGGCGGCCTGGGGAGTTAGGGGTCGACGAGGGGGAACTGGGCAGCGATGATGTCCGTGGGGACGGTCGAGAAGCGAGGGTGGTGATGGGGAGTCGGGCTGGGCTCGCGGCGGAGAATGGTGTCGGGGTCGGGGAGTTCGATGCTGGAGAGCGGCAGAGAATGGTGTCGGAGTCGGGGAGTTCGGCGCTGGAGCCTTGCGGGAGACGATCACAGGGGACGGCGGCGTCGGTCACAGGGGTTGCGGCTTGGCACGCACGCCGAGGAAGGGGTTTTTATACTGCTATTGTAACTCAGGCGGGTAGGGTTTCCAATGGGTTTCGGGTCGGGTTTGGCTCAGATCCGACCCGACCCGACCCAATAGGCTGGTTCGGTTCGGACAGGGTTGGTTGGGTTTGGGTTTGGCTTGGTTCGGTTTATAGATACAATAGTTTTTAAGGATTTAAACGCGTCTCCGGTGTCCAATAAATACACCGAAAAATACCCTATGTCCGGTTTTCTATTCTACACCATAAAATATTATTTCTATAATATTTTAACATCAATTAACTGTATTTAAAAATCTTTAACTCACAATTACCTTGGTTTTTCATCCAAAAAATACCAAAAAATTCGAGAAAAATTATATTAAAATTATTCTGAAAAATTGGGTGTTTACATCTTTGCCACATAATCAATTATACTACAATAGTCCAGTTCATAGTAATGTGATTATTATATTGCTTATCTTTCTGGATTCTTTGCTAGGTATCATTGGTCATTTTGTTAAGCAGATGACTAAAGGATTAATCGAAGGATAGAAGTCACTTACTAGTTGGTAAATTGCTGAGAAAGAGGGATCTTCTTTGCGACTTCAAGCTTGGTTCACAAGTTTACCTGCATTGGCACAAACAAAGGTTAAGGATCCTTCTTCTCTTTCTTTCAATAATTTGATATATAAATACGAGACAGTGAATGCATGCAATGAAAGTCGTTTATCGAAAATAATCACGAAAATGCAAATCACAAAACCAACAATGAAAACCAACATAAAAAACGAACAGCGCACGGGTCTTGAGGCATAGACCCTTATATGGAGTTTACTCCCTAAAACATCATGCACTGCATCTTGGGAGCAACTTCTAAGAATTCTATCCCATAATAAGGAATGGCTCCCCATTTGTTTGTCCCAACCAATCGATACCGGTAATGTTTTCCCATTCTCTAATTCTGACTCGGCCATTTAGCCACTAGGCCAGTCCGTGCTCTGCAACAGGATCAAGGCACTACATAATAATACACTAACAAATTTTTTTGTCTCCGAAAATTAAAATAAAATCCACCTCCAAAATCGAATAACGTAGGAAACATTTCCCTAATATCCTCTTCGTGTTTCCATATTGACTCATCGACATAGTGGTTGTGCCAAAACATGCGAACCAAGGTAACAACTCGATTCCTTAACACCTTTTCTTTCCTATCGAAGATTTGGATAGGTTCCTCCATATAAGTCAAGTCGACATGCAATCCCATTTGACCAACGTCCACCATGTGACATGGATCATGCACATACTTCTGTAGTTGAGAAATATAAAATGTATTATGTACTTCAGCCAACGATGATAGTAGCGTGATCTGGTAGGCGACTGGACCCACTCTCTTAAGAATCTCAAACGGACCAATAAACCGAAGGCTCAGCTTCCTTTTCGTGCTGAACCACATAATTCTACGAATCAAAGATATCTTCAAGAACACATGGTCCCCGACTGTGAACTCTAATAGTCGTCGATGAATATCCATGTAACTATTTTGCCGACTTTGTGCCACTTTTAACTTCTCTCGAATTATGAAAATTTTCTCAACTGCCTATTTTATCAATTCTGACCTAAGTGCTTGTCATACCTCGACTTCATCCCAGCAGATCAATGACCGACCCTTTCACCCGTACAATGCTTCATACGGTGCCATCTCAATGCTCGATTGGTAACTATTATTGTAGGAAAATTCTGCTTGTGGCAAGTGACTATCTCAACTTGTTTTCAGATCTACGACGTATAGGCATAACATGTCCTCCAAGATTTGGTTAATCCGTTCAGTTTGGTCGTCAGTCTAAGGATGATACGTAGACCTAAAATGTAACCTTGTGCCTAGCGCTGCCTGCAGACAACTCCAGAACTGTGATACAAATCTTTTATCCTGATCTGACAAGATTGAAGCTGGCATGCCGTGTAGTCGTACTACTTTATCCAAATATAGTTGAGCCAACCGATCGATGCCAAAGATATCTTGATTGCGATGAAATGTGCCAACTTGGTCAATCAATCCATGATTACCCAAATCGTATCATTCCCTCGTGCGTCTTCGGCAAGCCAACTATGAAATTTATAGAAATGTGATCCCATTTCCACTCTGGAATAGGAAAGTTCTGCGGCTCCCCGCCTGGTCTTTGGTGTTCTTCTTTTATTTGCTGACAGGCCATACATTTTGATACAAAGAGCGCCACATCTTTCATCATACCGTGCCACCAGAAGTTTGCGCAAGTCCTTATACATCTTGGTACTCCGCAGATGTAGTGTATAACTTGCATAGTACGCTTCCGTCAATATCTCCTTTCGAAGCTCTGTATCGTTCGACACACACAATCATTTTTTTACTTGCAATATTTTATTTTTGTCTTTCGTAAAGTCGGTTGCTTTTCCTGTTGAAGTCATCTCGCATATTTTCTCCAAGTACGGATCATCCTTCTATGCCGACTTGATTCATTCCAGCAAGCTCGGCTCAAGGGTCATTTGAGCTAGTTGTACCCTGCGGTGTGGAACTCGGAGCTCGATACCCAAATCCTCCAAATCCTGCAGTAACCGTTTGTCAACTGATAGAGATGCCATATACTTCCGGCTTAATATATCCGCCATAATATTGCCTTTGTCAGGAGTATAATCTATTGATAAATCATAATCTTTAATGAATTCCATCCAACGCCTTTGCCATAAATTTAATTTCTTTTGGGTGAAAAGGTACTTGAGGCTCCGATGATCCGTATAGATCTTGCAAGCCGTACCATAAAGGTAGTGCCACCATAGTTTTAACGCGAATACAATTGCCGCCAATTCTAGAACATGAGTAGGATAATTCTTTTCGTGTGGCTTAAGTTGTCTCAAAGCAAAAGATATCCCTTTATCTCCTTGCATGAGTACACATCCCAAGCCTTGGCCTGATCCATCACTGAAAATCTAAAATCCCTCATCGCCTTTCAGAAGTGCAAGGATTGGAGCTGACACGAGGCACCGTTTCAATTCTTGAAAACTGGCTTCACAGTCATCGGTCCACTTGAATATCACACCCTTATAGGTGAGGCGGGTAAGAAGAGACACCACTCAAGCAAAATCTTTCATAAATTTTCTATAATATCCCACCAAACCAAGGAAACTTTGGACTTTAATAGCTGACATGGGCTGTTTCCAGTCCACCACTACCTCAACTTTCTTCGGGTGTACCGAAACACCCTCCGATGAGATAACGTGTCCAAGGAATGACACGTTATTGATCCAAAATTCACATTTATTGATCTTGGCATAAAGTTGGTATTCTCGTAGGGTCTGCAGTACTGTTCTCAAATAGGCGGTATGATCTTCCTTGCACTTTGAATAAATCAGGATATCATCGTTGAACACGACCTTGAACACGACCACAAACTTATCTAAGTAGGGGTGGAAGACTCGGTTTATCATTTCAATGAAGGCGGCAGGGACATTGGTTAAACCAAACGGCATAACCAAAAACTCGTAGTGTCCATATCTTGTATGAAATGCAGACTTAGGAACATCGTTTGGTTTAACCTTCAACTGACGGTAACCCGAGAGGAGATCAATCTTCAAAAACAATGTCGCACCTTGGAGTTGATCGAACAGGTCATTGATTCTAAGTAGAGGATACTTGTTCCAAACTATGGCATTATTGAGTTCATGGTAGTCGATGCACAGTCACATTGTACCGTCTTTCTTTTTAACAAATAATATCGGGGCTCCCCATGAGGAGACACTGGGATGAATGTATCCGCGATCCAACAATTTCTGAAGTTGGACCTTCAGTTCCTTTAATTCTGTGGGCGTCATCCTGTACGGGTCTTTGGAGATCGGTCTTGTATTCAAAAATGTATCGATTCAAAACTCAATCTCGCGGTCTGGTAGCATTCCAGGTATTTCGTTTGGAAACACATCCAAAAATTTAGCCCCGACTTAAGTGTGAGCTGTGTCTGTACCTTCCTTACGTGTGTCTCGAATAGAAGCCAAATACCCTTCGCAACTAGAATATAACATCCGTCGGGCCGTGGCTACAGAAATTACCATGGATGGCTTGGTCGATGTCGTACCGCACGAGTACGAGAATTTTGTCTCTCCTGGTAGACGAAACACAACTCTCTTCTCCGTGCAATCCATCATCGCACCACAAGCACTAAGCCAATCTATTCCCAAAATAATATCATAATCCTTGATGTCGAGATCAAAGACATCCAGTGATATGTTTTCCCCCCAATGCATATGTAGCCATCCCTACATATCAATTTATCAAAAATCTCTACCCCCGACGGAGTGCTAACACTAAGTCTTACATTTAACACAGATATTTTTAGTGTATGTTCCATTACATAATTAGCAGATATGAAACTATGGGTAGCACCAGAGTCAAATAGTACACGTACAGGAATGTTATTAAATAATAGTATATATGTCACGACCGTATCAGAAGAGAAGGCCTCCTCCCGAGTCAAAGCATAGACTCGGCCTTGCGTACCATTTCTCTGATTCTAATTTTGCCTAGTCTGAGGTGTTCATGAAGCTTGCCCACGATTCTGTTGATTCTGTTGTGGTGGCGGATGATGTTGAGGGCCTTGATTTATGTTCGTTCCTTTACACTCCCCAGCCTTGTGGCCCAGGCAGCCGCATTTAAAGCACCCTCCCTCACCGACTTGGTAATCTCTAGCGATGTATCCCTTGCTGCGGTACCTATAGCAGTATACCCCACCTTGGTTGTGCCCCTGAATGCCGTCGTTGTTCTGGAGCTTCGAAGCCTCATACCTTCCCCTCGAGTTTGATCTCTTATTGTTGTAATTATGCACTGATGGGGTGACCGGAGCTGGCGTAGGATAATGTATATACATCTTCTTCGCGCAGTCAAATGATTCTTTGAAGGTCTTATACTTGTGGACTACCACTTGCGATTGTAGAGCAGACCTGAGTCCCTGCTCGAAGAGATGAGCCTTGGCCTCTTCATCGCAAATCTGGTACTGGAATACTAAGACAGTCGGGAAAATTATGCCTCTTACTTCCTCACGAACATATCACCATACTCCAACTTGCTGAATTCTTGCTCTTTCTGGCGTTGTTACGTCGAGGAAAAGTACTATTCCAGAAAGGCTTCCTTGAACATTGGCCACATAATCTTCGTAGCCCCGTTCGCTCCAGCAAGCATGCATTTCTGACTTTGCCACCAGTAGTGCGCATTGGACACCAACAATAATTGCGTGTACGACACCATATTAAGCCTAGTTATGTTGAGGAGTTCAAGATGCTCCTCTACTTCAGCGACCCATTCCACCGTAATGGTGGCTTCTTCTGTCCCCTTGAACGGAATATTGTAAATCTTCTTGAATTATGCAATATCCGTGGAAAAAAATTTCTTCTTCGCCAGTTGGGTGTCATCCGCCCCAACGATGTCCACTGTCCTTGTAGTAGGGCCAATTGGGGCAGCTGCAGGCGTAGCATTAGAAATATTAGCTACAACCATCTGCAGCATCTATTGTAGATCATTTATTTGTCTCTGTTGGGCCTTTCCTAACTTTTTTTGTGCTTCCAGCATGCACAACATTCGATCCATCTGATCTGTCGAAGGGGCTGATGATGTCGGCACTCTCGAACTACTTGGGTTCCCTTGTCCAGACTTCCTTATTTATGCACCCACATAGAAAGAAAGCATTAGTCTCACAAAGTATTATGGACTTATTGTATGGAGCATCTCATTTCGCGGCAACAAAAATTAAAGGCATAAAAAACAATCACTTGTGTCATTTTTGAAAACTCAAAACCAATAAGTTTCCAAGGTAGTAAAACCGTGCTCTGAAACCAATTTGTCATGCCCCGGTTTCGCAGAACCGAACGTCCTCGCTTGGGCTTCCCATACCCCGGTCCTGCAGAGTCATCGTCCTCGCTTGGCGTGATTTCGTACATGCCTGGGGTTGTGCTTGCACAAGGCGTGCTCGTGCTTATTTTGTAACACAGATATTTGAAGATAGCGTATACATCATTCATAGAAAAATTGAATACACATTTGAAATAAAAATAGTTCTTTATTGATAATTCTCTGAAATAAAAATATAAGGCCCTCGAACGGCCAAAATAAAAATGATAAACTTGGCTTACAACTAGCAGAAAGATTGAAAAGAGATACAACGTTGCTCCATACATCATATCCCTTATTGAAATTTTAAAACTCATGGACCACCTTTTGTTAGAGTCTTTTTCTCCAATTAGAATCTTCAAGTGCAAGGCTTCTAAAGAGTCCGACCAAAACCTTCAATGTCCCCTCGCAGCATCCAAATCCCCAGCACTTGAAGATGTCCACAAATGTGGGTTAGTACGCAACATGTACTGGTGAGCGGCCACAACCAATCTCACCTAAAAATCCAATACTAAGTAGATATGTAAAAGCAATAGTTATTTTTATGATCTTGCTATGTTGCCTTAAGTTCAATTAACAATTCATATCTCAAGAACATAAGAAACACATATATTTATCACCATATTTGGTGATTCTTACCCACGGTCGCTGAGTCATCCCTATTTATGAATAATAACTTACTCTGCCTGCACAAGATATTATTAGCATGCACACTGTCTATATGAAGGTCACTGGCCAAGACATCACGACATTCATAGAATTTAAGCGTCCCGTTCAGTACAGGGAGGTAGCCTCACTGAAGTCCTGAACTTTCGATACAATTACTTTAGCACCCATGTTTCCCGTAGGATAAAGCGGTCCCATGGCATCGGTGCACCGCTTCGAGGAACCTACCCCTTGTGCACAAGTTTGTCTATGACCATGCATGAATACAACTAGCTAGTAGAAGAAAACATGCAAATACAGAAACTTGATATAGTATTTCAGAGTCATATTGATGGTCTTAGCCATAGCCCACCATACTAACCGCCTAGTCCAGGGTCTTATTGATTGTCTTAGCCCCAGTACACCATACTTACCGCCCAGTCTAGAGTCTTATTGATTGTCTTAGCCATAGCCCATCATACTTACCGTCCAGTCCAGGGTCTTTGCCTTATAATCAATTATACTACAACAGTCCAGTTCATAGAAATGTGATTATTATCTTGCTTATCTTTCTGGGTTCTTTGGTAGGTATCATTAATCATTTTGTTAAGCATGATGACTAAAGGATTCATCAAAGGATCGAAGTCACTCACTAATTGGTGAATTACTGAGAAAGAGAGATCTTCTTCGCGACTTCAAGCTTAGTTCATAGGTTCACCAGCATTAGAACCAACAAATATTCATGATCCTTTTTCTCTTTCTCTCAGTAATTCGATATATAAATATGAGACAGTGAAGGCATGGAATGAAAGCCGTTCATCAAAGACAATCACGGAAATGCAAATCACAAAACCAATAGTGAAAACCAACATAAAAAACCAACAGCATACAGGTCTTAAGGCAAAGACCCTTATATGGAGTTCACTCCCCCAACACACTATGCACTGCATCTTGGGAGCAACTTATAAGAATTTTATACTATAACGAGGAACGGCTCCCCGTTAATTTTTTCTGGCCAATCGATACCGACAAAGTTTTTCCATTCTATGATTCTGACTTGGCCATTCAGTCGTTAGGCCAGTCCGTGCTCCACAATAGGATCAGGGCACTATACAAGCGTTCTGAACTCATGCGACTATGCGACCCATGCGGCTATGCGACCCAACTTCCTATGCAGCAACTGATCCTATGCGGCCTAGACCTATGTTGAAACTAATTCTATGTGGCAGCTGATCCCCATGCGCCTTGATCCTTATGCGTGCATGCGACCCCTTGCACACGCTTTATTGGACTGGTTTTCTTGAATGTTCCTGTGGACTTTATGGGATTTATGTATGACTTTGATGACCACAAGAGTAGTAGACCCATTTATGCATCATGACCCGACCACTTGTATCCGTGTTGATACACTTACTACGTGCTATGTGTTCCTACGTGCTAAGTGTTCCTATGCGATTATATTACATGTTTACACTGCGGTGTACCTATGCGGTACGTGACATGTGATATGACGTAATCTCCAGCATGGACATAAGGGTTAGTCAATGACCAAGTGTGGCTTGGATCTGTTGTGCATCACGCTGGGGTGAATCCAAGTTTGACTATCAAGTGACAAAGTAGATTCGTATCTAGCATGGCCGTAGTATGGAACATTATATAAGAAGAATACCATTTGACCACGCTATGTGATTCCAGTTAACAATAGGGTTAACTATGCAACTAAACTTGTAGTACATTGGAAGAGAATGCAATCTCGAGATCGTGCCTAACTAGCCACTTCTAGTCATCTGAATTGGGGTGTGCAGGCTAGTCCCCATCGATATTGTTTAAGTCCTCATTAGTTGATAGCAATATTCGACTATTATACTATACTATGTGTTTTATGGGATCTTAACACGGTGGCCTTACGAGGGACAGGTGCGCAATACTATGTGTTATATGACGACTTATGGCTCAGCTAACCCTACTAGTACCTGGTTCAATATGAGGATTCCTATATGCATAATATCTCTGGGATAACCTGGACTCCTTCTAGTAAGCCGTATAAATGATTGGTACTTGTTATTTGGGGTAACTAAGCTCGTTTGTGTATTTTACTTGCTATCAAATAGTCTAGGGACATGGACTATCATAGTGCGATGGTCTAACCATTGTCCTTGTTTGGTTTTAGGATTATATTATTGTGTTACAATAGGCTATGAACCAAAAATATGAGACTGAACTATATATATATATTTATATATTTTATAACCTGGTTTTATTTCTTCATTCATGCTTCCTTTGTGGTACTTGTTATTTGGGGTCTAACCCCACCGGTTTTGCCTAGCCTGGTTTAGAGCAAGCACCCGAGGATCAAGCGTACTTTCCCTTGAACAATGGTACGTACCAGGAGGATGGTCGTTGTAAGGAACAAGTGGGTTCCTTTTTTTTAATTCGTTATTGAACACTTTACTTATTTTAGGCGTTGAGCCACCGGCACTTGTTAGACGTAAGATCTGGACATTTAGTTTCCTTTGCATGATTGTAATTAATCAGACTGTAGTTGATCATGGTCATATACTTTTGATACTCTGTAAGCTTTCTTATTTTGCACAGCTGGTTTCCAGAATATCGTAGCAGGACATTTGGGACAACTTATTTCCTTGTTATTATGTTCTATGCATACTATTTTTGCTTGACTAATTGAGACAATAGATATGTTGTATAACCCTAACTAACTTGCTTGTAGTATATACCCCCTTGTCTAGTTACAACCGTGATCACCGTACGACGTTCTATACCTTGTATGGGGGAGCTGGTCATATCCGTCTTCGTATTCCGGTACTGGGGCATGACAAGGTTTTAGTGTTGGCCCATGTAGGTCTTTGTGTTTAGACTTGTGGGGTATTATGATCATAGGATTCTCAATCAAACATATTTCTTTGAAATTCTAAATTCGTTCTTCTCGAAACCTTGCTTGACTATCGAATCAATTATTTCCTTGATCCGTCATGTCCTGTTCTTGATATTTCTTGTCCTTTTCTTTAGGTCTTCTTCCTTTGCTGGAGCAGCAGGCATGGCAGGACAGGGTTCCCCTGGGCAACAATGGGAGGTAGCACATGTTCAGAGTCAAATTTGAGTAGAGCCAGTAGTTGAACCAATTGGCACGGTAGAACTAGAAGTTGGACATGTTGAGCAACCAGCCCCTGAGATTCCCGTACCTCCATTAGTACCAACAGTACCAGTGGTACTTGACACCCCAGCATTACTGGAGATCCTCCGAGGAATGATAGCTATATAGCAGCATCAGATGGTAGTGCAACAACATCAGCAGTTTCAACAACAATAGCAGAATGTCTTGTTGATTCAGGGTTTGCAAACGGCCTTGGAAAGAGAAGGAATAACTGATTCAGGGGCGTCGGTTAGATTTTGTTGACTTAACCCGAGATACTTTGACGACATGGAGGAGGCCATCACGGCAGATGCATGGTTCCATGACATTGAATTTATTCTGGCAGGGGCGAAGGTTCCAGCTGATGAACAAGTTGACCAGGTCCGATTGCAGCTTCAAGACCTTGCCCGTGACTGGTGGACATCAGTAGAGGTTGGCTTGAGGCATCCTATCTCCTGGGACAGTTTTAGGGCTTGATTCTGGGCCAAGTACTTTAGAGTCGTAGCACCGTATGAGCTTCAACAGAGATTTATCCGTCTCAAGTAGGCAGGTAGAACAGTTGATGGATATGCAGCCGATTTTTGTAGGTTGAGTAGATTCTCTCCGACTATGGTGGCTACAGAGTCGGATAGAGCAATGAGGTCCCAGCAAGGACTTTATTTGGAGATTCTATAACTGGGGGGAACGACTACCAGGCTTATGAAGAGGTACTGATAACAGCTCGGAGGCACGGGCTTACCATTCAAAGGTTATCGACAAGGACAGGAGGCCAGAAGAGGTTTCATGTCTAGAGTGAAGAAGGAGGTGGAGGGGTACCTCGGACGTCAGCACCATCACCTGGCATTCACATCCATGATTCAGCGCAAAGGAGGACGGCAGTTTCGACGATAACAGTACTGGCTCGACAACAGCCAAGGCAACAACAACAACAACAACGCCAGGAAGCACCAGCAGGATGTACTTATTGTGGTAAAAGAGGCCACAATAGAGATATATGTAGGGCAGCCAATGGGTTGTGTATGAGGTATAGCAGTCCAGATCATCGGATTATTAATTGTCCAATGATGCAGAGGCCAGGAGGGCCAGTTCAGCAATTACCAATGCTGCCAGAACCAGGAGCAGTGCAACAAAGAGGGCTAGCGACAACAGTGCATCCCTTAGCTCAACGTCTATTACTGACACAAGCTGAGATGTACCAACAACAGTAGAACCAACAGCAGGGCCAGTAGAGGCCATAACAACGTCACCAAGGGAGACAACAGCGAGGGGCACAACAGGGCCATGGGCAGGCATTTACCTTATCTTTGGAGGAGGCTTTAGCATCGGGCGACGGGGTGGCAGGAAATATTTCTGTCGCATCTTTTCTTGCTATAGCATTGTTTTATTCAGGCGCATCTTATTTATTTATATCTGCATGATTCACGACATGGATTGGATTAAAGTTTGAGGTGTTGCCATAGAGGTTGAATATACTCACTGGTAATAGGATCGTAAGAGTTAGTAGGATATGTATAGCGTGTCCAGTCAGAGTATGTGTGCATTCACTACCAATACGGTTGATCGAATTCCCTATTGGTAACTTTGACATTATCTTAGGCATGGACTGGCTGAGAGACAGTTATGCTATAATAGATTGCCATAAGGGTAGTCTATTATTTAGTATCCTGGGCACGAAAGGTTTCACCTTTGACAGATATGTGGGAGACCAGCATGAAGAGAGGATCGCAGCGATAATGTTAGCAGAAAAATAACTTTTCGAATAGTTAAGGAGTACTTAAATGTCTTCTCAAAAGAACTACCAGGGTTACCTCCAGTAAGAGATGTTGAGTTTTTTATAGAGTTGATCCCTGGAGCAGAGCTGATATCTTGTAAAGTTTACCAGATGGCACCATCAGAGTTAGACATACTACACAAATATATAGAAGAACTAAACTCAAAGAAGTTTATTCAAGCCAGTAGATCACCTTAGGGAGTGCCAGTAGTTTTAGTAAAGAAAAAGGATGAGTCGTCATGGTTATATATCGACTACATACAGTTGAACGTTGTAATGGTGAAGAACAAGTATCCATTACCAAGGATTGATGATTTGTTTGATCAGTTGAGTAAAGCCAAGGTTTTCTCCAAGATCGACCTTCGATCAGGGTATCATCAAGTAAGAGTTTTGGAGCAAGACATACCCAAGACAATATTTTGGTCACGATATAGGCATTACAAATTCTTATTTATGCCATTCTGACTGACGAATGCTCCAGCAATATTTATGAATTTGATGAACCATATTTGTATGCTATATCTAGATCAATTCATGGTAGTTTTCATAGACGACGTTCTAGTTTATTCCAGTAGCAAAGAGGAGCACGAATAGCATCTTCAGAAGGTCTTGTATATTTTGAGGGAACACCAGTTATATACAAAGCTCAGCAAGTATGAGTTTTGGTTATATCACGTGTCATTCTTGGGTCACATCATCTCTGGGGCAGAAGTAGCAGTAGATCCGAAGAAGGTTGAGGCCGTAGAGAGTCGGCCATTTCCTAAGACAGTAGCTGAAGTGAGTAGTTTCCTGGGATTGGTAGGATACTACAGAAGGTTCGTGGCAGACTTTACAAGGATTTCAGTATCGCTGACTCGATTAATGCACAAGGAGGCTAAGTTCGACTGGTCAGCAGAGTGCCAGGCATCATTTGATAAATTAAAGAAGAGATGGATTGCAGATATGATTCTCACGCTTCCAGTAAGTTCTGGAGGGTTTACAGTGTATTACGACGCGTCAGACAAAGGACTTGGGTGTGTGTTGATGCAACATGGAAGAGTGATAGTTTATGCATTACGACAGCTTCAAGATCACGAGAAGAATTATCTGACTCAAGATTTGGAGTTGGCGGCAGTAGTATTTTTACTTAAGCTGTAGAGACACTACTTGTATGGTAATCGGGTGGAAATATTTATAGATCATAAGAGCTTAAAGTATGTATTCACTCAGAAGAACTTAAACATGAGGCAGAGGAGGTGGCTAAAATTAACAAAGGACTATGATGTGGAACTTCAGTACCATCCAGACAAGGCAAATATGGTAGCAGATGCTCTTAGCAGGAGAGGTAGTACATTTATGTTGACATCACAGTGGCACATCTTAGAAGATCTTCGAGAAATAGGGATCGAGATAGTACCCGCAAGGCATAGGAGTATTGGCTAATTTACATATACAATCTACCATTATAGAGAGGATTAAGGCGGCTCAGGTAGAGGATCCAAAAGTTCAAAAGCTTCGGGCAGAATGTGAGTCTGGTCTCAGAAAAGAGTTGGCGATAACTAGTAATTCTGGCTAGACCTCCAAGGAATCACTCATGAGTGTTAAGGCCCATAGTTGCTATACCCCTTGTGGTCCATAGTGCGTGGGACACTAGTCCTCTAAGTCATCATCTGAAAAATATATCCAGTCAGGATTGGAGCAAAGTACAACCTAATAGCAGTTCCAAATAATTGACAAAGACTATAAAACAGTAAATCAAGGATGCTATATACGACGAGAAAAACAATAAACTGATGCAATGACAAATGGTATAGAGAGACAAGAAATGTAAGCAATAGGGTATAACCAATGCAATTATGAAATGAAAGAGAAGGAACTATAATATCAGGTACAAGGCAATGTAATCTATGAGCTGAATATGAAAACTATAATATACAATATATTTTGGAATACTAAATAGATATGTGATCGACTTGGGAGATACAATATTTTACACTAAGGGAAAACTAGCTCAACCATACGTGAAGTGTATGATTAGCTAGTAGCTGATGATTTACACTACTTGCCAATAGTTCTTGATCACATATCTAGCTAATACATTCCCCGCCTCGATTGATACGATGGATCCAACCATGACACGTTACTAGCCAATTTATCCAATGTTTAACAAATACTATCAAATGTTATCCAATACTAAAAAGGAGGAGTATTCTATACCATCTTGATAAATCAAGGTAACATCTCATGACTGACGATCAAATAACAATACCAATTCATGCACCAGCATATCAAGAATCATAAGTAATATTTTTAAATACTTGAATTATAGTAGTAATCAAATAATAAAAACTATCAGAATGTACTCGCCTCTACTCCAGAGCAAATTATGTAGATCGATATCCGAACTGGTGTCACATAACCCTATATATGAACATCATTATCAATTGGGTGTAATAAAGTGATAAACATAATAAAATGCATTAAATATGATTTTCTAGGCTATTCCTAGGTCATACTAGTCAAACTAGGTCAATCTAGGATAGTACCTTGATTTTGGGTCCACATCTAGCTTCTAGGTTGATTACAAGGGTATACTGGTGAAAACTAGGTCATGGTCAGGTATCTAGGCCCATAACTTAACTCTTTACCTATACTTAACTCAATACCTTTGAAATTACTCTATTCTAATACGTTACACTTACCAAATACTTAACCTTAACACTAATACATACCATACTTAATCTATGTCACGCCCCAGTCCCAAAATATTGAGGGACTGGACACGTGGCAATGGCCAGCAGCACGCACCGATGGTCAACCCAATTTAATGGAACCATCAGGGCGCACTTAAGCTGTAAGAAGGTCTACTACAACAAGTCACACTAATCTCATCCATAAAAGATAAATAAATAAACTGCATAATGGAATGGAAATAAGTAGCAACAAATCTCAACAAGTCGGTCGGAGAAACAATCCGACATATGTCTGAATACTCTGGCTCAGTAGGCCAGGAACAGAAGAGATAAACATAAAGTAAATACTGAGTACGGGATCAGGTACTCAGGAGAAGTCTTCGGCAGTCACCTCGTCTTCAGGGTTCAGTTCTGCTCCAGTATCAAGTCCAGTAATAGCTTCAGCTCCTGTCCCGTATATCTCGGGGTACTGCTCCTCAGCTAAACCTGGGGACATAAACCATTCCAGGTCCTCAGGGGACATAACAAGGTACAGAAAATACAAGCCAAATAAATAAGCAGTGCAGCAATAAGTAAATAATGGGTAGACTATGTAACCAGCTAAGTGATATGCAATATGAAAGCAGTACTAAAACTCAGGCTAAGACCGCTACCAGCTCTGTGTCGAGGAGCCGGTAGCAGTAATAACAGGTAAAGGGTCTAGCTCTGCTGGAGAGTCTACAACCTCACAATAGTAGTGGATATATATATATAAAACAGCCTGTAGCCTGTGCATCTCTCTCCACCCAATGTAATCACGTATATCATGACCATAACGTCTTATGTCCATGTCAGTGGGATTATAGCTAACGCAACAAGTCATATTGTCTATAAATAACATATCTCTGTCAAGTCCTGTATCCTATACAGAATCACCACAAATATCTCGGGAAGATCCTGTCTCATGAATAGTGTCAAGTGTCCTGGGTTATGATGTACTTGATAAGACAGGTATGAGAAAGTAAAAGGGTCCGAAATGTCTATCTCTAGGTGGCGTACCCAACACCGCGTACGGGGTTGGCACCCGACTGATAATCGGACGCTAAGTACGTCACACGGTCCTAGGTTAAGCATGTACAACAGTTATAAATAAAACAAGGAAATATGCAACAAGACTATAAAGTTGGCAAGGTATACTTGTCCTCTGATGTATAACTAAGCCAAGGAATATTTAGCAAAGACTGCAAGTTTTGGCGAGGTACACTTGCTTGATGTTTGGATTCCACTACGGTTCTTATTCTTGGGAAATTTCCAGAGATATCTCTGAATGCTGAAATAAACATTACCATCATGCTCAAAAGGTGTCAAATAGTTAGGAACGCCTGTCCTTGAGTCCAATTTGGAGACAAGGGCAAAAACGGCAGTTTCGGGTCAAAACGGGGTCCACCGGTGGGCCCGCTTTGCACCAAAAAATGTGTCAGGGTCAACTGTCTCCAAATTTACCAAACTTAGTGTCAACAGGTCAGGAACGCTGATACAAACCCAATGGAACTTTCAGAATTGAATTCCGATGAGCCGAGCACAAAATCGCCCGTCGAGTGGGGCCTGTGGGGCCCGCGACACGCAATTTCGTCAACGTTCTCAGAATCGAACCAAACTTGGGTCACAGGACCAGCGTATCGCTACGAGTCCGATGGCACAAGTTTTGTTTTGATCCGACGTATGTGCACGAAGTTAGGGTGAAATGTAGAAAAGTCGGATACGGGGCGATGTCCGCGGATACGCGTTGATTCCGGTGTGCACGCACACCCGAATCAATTTTTGCGAAATCCCACACGTCTGTATCGACGTCGCACAAGTATCTGTGAAGACCGCACGCGACCAAGTCGTCCCGTTTGGCGGGACGTACTCAGTTTCGGGGTGAAACAGGGTCTGGTTTTTCCTGTTTTTGGATCGCGGTGTGCGATCAACACAGGATGCGATGCCCCGAGCGGTTTGTCCGGGCACCGAGAGGGTCATACAGGCTATGCGTTGCAATTTACATAATTGAAAATGGGGTTACGAGCAGAAAGTTATGAGTACCTGCACTAGGCTCCTCGGAACTGGGTTTTCGTGTCCGACTCGTGTCCTGGAAACTGTGTCCACTGCTAGGGCTAGGGTTTGGGGTCTGTCGAAGTTGTGGCCGGCCGGTGGCGGGTTGGGCGGCGCTGGCGGCGGAGGGAGCAGGGCACGGCGTCGCCGGGCGCTCGGGATGCGGGCGGCGCCGGCAGAAGGTCGCCGGAGGCGGCTCGGGCAGCGGTGGAGAAGAAGGAGGAATGAGGAGGAGAAAGGGGGAGGCTGGTTGTGGGCTCGGGGTGGCTCACGGCGGGAGGAGGTCGGCGCAGGAGGCGGTGGTTTCTGGAGGAGGGTGGCGAGGTCTCGGGGGTCGTCGGAGGCTTCCGACAGCGGGGATGGGGAGGCGGAAGAGGGAGGAAGGGGAGAAATTTATAGGGGAGAGGGAGGCCGAGGTGGCGGGGGCGAGGCCGTGAAGAGCGGAGGCGAGGGCGACGTGGGCAGGTCAGGCGCGGCGCTCGGTCGTGGCCGACCGGGCGCGCGGCGGGCGGTGAAAAACTCGGGGCGGGACGATCGTGGGGGTGAGGGGTGCAGCGGGTCGGGTCTGGCGGGTGCGGGTGTGGCCGACCCGACCCGACCCGATAGGGAACGGGCTGGGCTGGTCTGCGGGCTGGGCCGAAAAACAATAATAATAATAATAATAATAATAATAATAATTTTATTAATTAATTAGTTTTTGGGTATTTAAAAATAGGTCCGAGGCCCAATAAAATCCAGAAAAATTACCCTAAGTCCAGTTTTCTATTTTACACCACAAAATCATATTTTTATTACATTTTAATATTAGTTATTAGCAATTAAAAATTACATAATCACCACAGCACCTCTGTTAATTCCTGAAAAATTGCAAAAAATTCCCAAAAAATGATTTTTAAATAACTGAAAATTTTAGGGTGTTTACAATCTACCCCCCTTAAGAGGATTGCGTCCTCCCAATCGAAGGGTAAACTACAAAGGCACAAACTACGGAAGTAAAAGAATGCTTTGGTTTTACCTACATCAGCAAATAAGTGTGGATAACGCTGGCGCATGATATCCTCTCGTTCCCAGGTCGATTCGCCAGGAGAGTGTTGATTCCAAGCTACCCGAACCAGTCTAATTGTCTGCCCTCGCAGTGTCTTCTTACTGGTGTCGAGTATATCCACTGGTTGTTCCTCATATCTCAGGCTAGGGCCCACCGAAATCTCAGAATGATCAACTATGTGACTTGGGTCAGTCACGTATCGCCTCAGCTGTGAGACGTGGAATACATCATGCACTCCCTCTAAGGATGGAGGTAATACAAGATGATAAGCCACCTCACCAATGCGCTCCAAGATATCAAATGGCCCAATATACCTTGGGCTTAACTTGCCTCTGCTGCCAAATCTGATAGTACCTCGAGTGGGCGAGATCCTCAAAAATACGTGCTCTCCTTCCTTGAACTCCAGGGGTCGTCTGTGCGCATCGGCCCAATGCTTCTGTCTATCCTGGGCTGCACGGAGATGATTCTGAATCTGCTTTACTTTCTCCACTGTCTCCGTTACCAATTCTGGACCCAGTAATTGACGTTCGCCAACGTCACTCCAGCATATCGGCGATCTGCACTTCCTTCCGTACAATGCCTCGAAAGGTGCCATCTGAATGCTTGCCTGATAGCTGTTGTTGTAGGAGAACTCCACTAAGTGCAGATGATCTTCCCAAGATCCTCCAAAGTCCAGTATACATGATCTCAGTATATCCTCCAGGATCTGAATCGTACGTTCTGATTGACCATCTGTTTGTGGATGATAGGCAGTACTGAATTTGAGTCTGGTGCCGAGACTCTCTTGCATGCTACGCCAGAAGTGAGATATAAATCTCGAGTCTCGATCTGATACAATACTAACCGGCACTCCATGTAATTTTATGATCTGTCGCATATACATGTCGGCTAGTACTTTCGTGGATTGTCCGACTCTAAATGGCAAGAAGTGTGCCAACTTAGTGAGCCAATCCACGATAACCCATACCGCATCCTTTTCACTAAGGCTTCTTGGAAATCCAGTGACGAAGTCCATGGTAATATGCTCCCACTTCCATTCAGGTATGGGAAGTGGCTGCAACATACCTGCAGTCCTTTGGTGCTCGGCCTTCACCTGCTGGCAGACTAAATATTTTGCCACAAATCGGGCAATCTCCCTTTTCATTCCATGCCACCAATAATACTGTCTTAAATCTTGGTACATCTTGGTTCCTCCTGGATGAACAGAGTATATGGAGCTATGTGCTTCCGTCATTAATTTCTGCCTTAATTCTCCATTTAGAACATATAGGCGATTTTCGCACCTTAATGTCCCGTCCTCGTGGATGCGAAGTCCCGTCTGTATGCCTTCTTCTGTTCTCTCTTTCAGCCTTCGAAATCTAGCATCAGTAGGCAAAGCTTCTTTGATCCTCTCCACAAGCGATGACTTAACTTTGAGGTTAGCTAGCAAGCCATTTTGTCCAGGTAAAACCACCTCTATCTGGAGATCTTGTAAGTTTTATAATAGCTGAGGCTGCTCCTTTAAGAAATAAGCCGCGGGTTTCCTGCTGAGGGCGTCGGCTATAACATTTGCTTTCCCTGGGTGGTACTGCAGATCTATGTCAAAGTCCACCATCAACTCAAGCCAACGCCTTTGCCTCATGTTGAGCTCCTTCTGAGTATATACATATTTCAAGCTCTTATGATCAGTGAATATTTTGATCTTCTCTCCATACAGATAGTGCCTCCAGATCTTCAGTGCAAAAATTACTGTAGCTAGCTCCAGGTCGTGCGTTGGGTAGTTCTTCTCGTGGACCTTCAACTGCCTCGATGCATAAGCGATAACCTTGCCATGTTGCATCAAGACACAACCTAGTCCACTATCGGACGTATCACTATAAACAACAAAATCTCCTGACCCAGAGGGAAGAGTCAAGACTGGTGCTGTTGTTAGACGTCTCTTCAATTCTTCAAAGGTATTCTGGCATTCTTCCGTCCACATGAACTCCTGATCCTTCCGTGTTAGCTTAGTCATAGGCTCTGCGATCCTTGAAAAATTTTCTACGAACCGCCGGTAATACCCAGCAAGTCCAAGAAAACTTCTCATTTCTGCAACAGAGGTTGGGGTAGGCCAAGTTTCTATTGCAGTGACCTTCTCTGGGTCCACAGACAGTCCTTCTCCCGAGATGATATGTCCCAAGAATGGCACCTTATCCATACAGAACTCACATTTGCTGAGTTTGGCATACAGCTTCTCCCTTCTCAATGTCTCTAGCACAATTCTGAGGTGTTCCTCGTGCTCTTCGTGGTCCTTGGAGTAGACTAGAATATCATCAATGAATACCACCACGAACTTATCCAAGTACTGATGGAAGACTCCGTTCATCAAACTCATAAATACGGCGGGCGCGTTGGTTAAACCAAACGACATTACTAGGAATTTATAATGTCCATACTTAGTCCTGAAGGCCGTCTTTGGGATATCTTCCTTCTTCACCCTAATCTGGTGATAACCGGATCTAAGGTCAATCTTTGAGAATACCCTAGCACCACTCAATTGGTCAAACAAGTCATCAATGCGTGGTAAGGGATACCGATTCTTAATAGTTACAGCATTAAGAGCCCTGTAGTCAATGCACAAGCGTACAGTTCCGTCCTTCTTTGGTACAAAAAGTATGGGTGCTCCCCATGGTGAAATACTGGGCCGGATAAATTCTTTCTCCAGAAGATCGTCAACTTGTGCTTTCAACTCCACTAACTCCTTAGGTGCTAGCCGATATACCGATGAAGTGATAGGTTCGGCTCCTAGAGTTAGGTCTATTGTGAATTCTATCTCCCGATCAGGTGGTAAACCTGGAAGGTCGTCGGGAAATACATCCACAAATTCCGATATGACTCTTGGGTAACCTGACTCCTCCTCTACAGATAATACCCTAAGAGTTGGCTGGACACCTTGCTCTACAGCTCCCCGAAGGAATTCAAACTCAGGATGGCTAGGGGGTCTAAATATCACCTTTCCAAGCCGGCAATCCAGTGTCGCATGGTACTGACTTAACCAGTCCATACCAAGTACAACATCATAGTCAGGCATAGAAAAGATCAAAAATTAGGCTCGCATCTCTCGGCCACAGACTACTACCGAACAGGATCTACAGATATTACTAACCGGGATAATTCCACCTCCCGTAAAAATTCTCTTCATCTTCGAGAGAGGTGCGGTAGCTACTCTATGTGTGGCTACGAAGCTAGCAGCAATAAATGAATGCGAGGCTCCAGAATCAAATAAAGCTACAGCAGGAATTGAAGCTACTAATATGGTACCTGCTATCACTTCGCCTGCAGTAGTTTCCTCTGTGACTGCTAGTGCATATGCCTGACCTCGTCCCTGAGCGGGACCCCTTTGCTGACGAACCTGCTGGAACAAAGCTGCCTGAGGTGGTAGTGGTGGCCTGGCTCCTCCAGGCCCTGTCTGTGTTGCACCCCCAGCTGGAAGAGCTGGCCTAGGTGCAGGTGGAGCTGGTCTATTCGGAACTCCCTCTCGACGTTCCGAGCAGTCCTTTAAGAAGTGTTGTCCGGATCCGCAAACCAGGCAGAGTCCCAGCTTGCGTCTACATTCTCTTTCAATATGACCTACTTTGCCGCAGTAATGACAAGTAGGTAGGTTCTTTGATGCTGCTTTCTGAGGCAGGTTCTTCTGGGGCCGTTTGGCAGAATCCCCAGGTGATGACTTGGACGGTGCTTAGAAGAATGGATATTTCAGGCTTGACTCTCTCCGAGTAACGCGCTCTATACGACGCGCTGCAGCAAGAACGTCGGTGTATGATATGGGCGCTACAGATCCGATTAACTTCTGGAGCTCGAACCTGAGTCCATCAAAGAACTTCTCCGCCTTCTCTTCTTCGGTAGGAATTAGAGAAGGGGCGAAGCGGCTCAGGCGAATGAATTCGGCGTTATATTCCTCTACCGACATATTTCCCTGGATCAGGCGGTTGAATTTGTCTCAGAGTTCTGACCGAGCAACAGCAGGGATGTACATTTCCTGAAAGAGTCTGGAGAACTCCTCCCAGGTGACTTGATCATGTCCGAGCCTCCTTTCTTCGGACAGCCACCAATGGTGCGCGTTGTCCGTCAGTTGCATCCTGACGGCAATCATCCACTTGTCCCTTGGGAGTTCAGCGGCCTCCAACTGATGCTGCGTGTTCGTAAGCCATTCATGAACTTCAGTTGGTCCTTCCTTGCCCGAGAAGGTACAAGGTTTGAGTTGACGAAAATCTGTGATAGATCCCGTCGCTGGTCGCCTATTTGGTGGATTTGCATATTCCAATGCTGCGACTATGCTGTTCCTTAGGTTCTCGGCCTCATGACGTTGGGCCTCATGTTGGATCTGTTGTTATGCCTGTATCATGGCGTAGAACATCTGGAACATTTGCTGTCCGTCCATTGCCTGCCCTGGAGGAAAGACAGGCATCGTAGGAGGGAACTGGGGTGGTGGCGGGATGTCATCACGCCTGAACCTTGTACATGGCTGGCCAGATTGGTTGCTCTGAGAAGATTGTCCTCTGGTATCTGGCGTCACCCCAGTTTCACAGGTAACCACAGCTTCAGGCGGTGTACCCAAGGGGTTCTCATCACCACTTCTCGGATCCATTACTTTGCATCAACAGAAAACAATGAGAACGCACAGAGAAATCAAAATAGGATACAATTCAAGCAATTAAATTAAATCCGAAATAGAGTCCAAAAACGATTCAAAATAATGGATGAGATCCTATAACTTATCCTATCTTATTGCAGGCCTGTTCGGTCCCTAAGTTGAAACCGAACAATTTAGTTTGGACCTGCATGGGCCACCACAAAAACCATGTCACGCCCCAGTCCCAAAATATCGAAGGACTGGACACGTGGCAATGGCCAGCAGCACGCACCGATGGTCAACCCAATTTAATGGACCCATCAGGGCGCACTTAAGCTGTAAGAAGGTCTACTACAACAAGTCACACTAATCTCATCCATAAAAGATAAATAAATAAACTGCATAATGAAATGGAAATAAGTAGCAACAAATCTCAACAAGTCGGTCGGAGAAACAATCCGACATATGTCTGAATACTCTGGCTCAGTAGGCCAGGAACAAAAGAGATAAACATAAAGTAAATACTGAGTACGGGATCAGGTACTCAGGAGAAGTCTTCGGCAGTCACCTCGTCTTCAGGGTTCAGTTCTGCTCCAGTATCAAGTCCAGTAATAGCTTCAACTCCTGTCCCGTATATCTCGGGGTACTGCTCCTCAGCTAAACCTGGGGACATAATCCATTCCAGGTCCTCAGGGGACATAGCAAGGTACAGAAAATACAAGCCAAATAAATAAGCAGTGCAGCAATAAGTAAATAATGGGGTAGACTATGTAACCAGCTAAGTGATATGCAATATGAGAGCAGCACTAAAACTCAGGCTGAGACCGCTACCAGCTCTGTGTCGGGGAGCCGTGTAAACTCCCTCACCCAAAATAGGTATTTTATGTATATTTTATATTATTATATTTATTATAGATGTTGAATTTATTTAGAATATTCTCTTAGTTAATTAGAAAATAAATTTTTTTAGTATATTTACTTATATAAATATTTATTTAGAATTATTTTAGGCTATTTTAGATTATTGGGATTTTTCCATAATTTTTAGTTAATTAAAAACTAGTAACACTAATTTTCTAGGACTTTGAAGAATTTATTTTATGTTCAAACTTAAATAAAAATATCCCAAACTTTTATTTTAGGTTCTAAATAATAAAATATATTTTTTATAATTTTTTGGAAATTTTCTGATTAAGTTTAGCATTTATTTTGTGTTAATTATCAAAAACTGAATTAAAAACTATTTTCTGAAAAGAAAACCCAAAAAGAAATTATTTCTGCCCAGTCAGCAAACAGGGGGCCCACCTGTCAGCCTCCCGCAGCAAACAGTGCCGGGTCCGCCTGTTAGTGACTGCGGGGCGGGCAGCGTTGGATGGCTGCCACGTGTCAAGATCTGAGCCGCGACTGCTTTCTCTCTCCTCTATATATATATTAGTTTAAGTTTATTTCTAGGGTTTTTCTTCAGCCGAATTTTGGAGAATTGCCATCTAGGGTTCCTTCATCTTCCAGAAGCCATTGCGCATAGCTCCGAACTCCAAATGAGGCCTAGATTTTTGTGTTAGAAAGATATTGAGGTTAGCTTTCTGATTATATAATTTGTTTTACGAAATTATTATTATTAAATTCTGGAAAATTCGTAGAACACAGCATATCTGAAAATAGACGTGTTTTGATGTTTTCGTGATTCCGGGAGAACCAGGAATCAGAATCATGAACCGTTTAAAGTTTCGAAAAGCTAATATCGAGATCAATGACATATGTTTTTCCCAGAATTTATTTCGAAGTACTTTTATATTGTTAATTCTGTAGAACTTCTAGGGTAAAATTTAACCATCGGTGCACGATACGAAACTTGTATGTGCCATAATTTTCAAACGAATTTGAATTCGGATGAGCCGTAAATTCCAGCATATTTTTGATGCTAAAATCTACAGGAATTCATGCATGAAAGTCAAGTTTGTGTTAGTTGACTTTTCGGTCAACAGATCGCCTCGATTTGTGTGCCATGAGTCTCGAGTCGATAAAATTCAATTCCTTTGGACAAAATTTAGGCATTAACCTAAAAATCAGAATAATAAGATTAAAATAGGATTTTAGAGTAATTATTACAGAATTAAATAAATTAAAATAAATTATCTTTTGACGTGATAAATTTGTAATACATAGGCTATTTGGACTGTGACTTGGACTCTGATTCATACCAGCAGCATGACCCCAGGCAAGATACCTTGCCAAGTTGTTTACAGTATTTTGCATGCTTAGTATATTTCTGTATATTTATTTCATTTTTGTTTATTCATTGCATGTGTAGTTCTTTCAGTCATTACTATATATTAGATATGTTGACACACACTTGACACTTAGTATCATAGAGGACAATCATTAGGCGTATGGGCTTTTAACCACTCTGGTAAACTGTAGTAACTAGCACGCACTATGGTGGTCGTGTCCGATGGTCGCTACCCCCGAGGTATGTCGATTGATGGAGTCCGAGGGTCGCTACCCCAGAGGTATGTCGGCTGATGATGTCCACTGACGAGCGTGAGTTGTGAGGATTAGATCGAGTAGCCTACCCTTGTCCATACGTCGAAATGTTGTCCTCAGTTGCATTCATATAGATTATCTTGTACAACGTACTTATCTATTTTCAAATATGATGCATGTTTACTGTATTCAAATTGGCATGTGTTTTGTGTATCTTGTTACGTCCCTCTGAGGACCTGGTCCCCTGCCAGGTGTATCTGTTCTTGAGTAATTGCAGGAGCACAGATTTGGATGGTTATTTATGTTTCGTGGATGTCCTCTCTTCGAGCCCGAGATTGCTAGCTGGTATTCTTATATGGTGTTGTTGTGTTATACTTATTTTTTATTTGCTCTTATATTTGAGTTGGTAGTGGATTTGTTTCCATCCAACTATCATCCTTAGATACTTATGTTGAGATCTAGTTATATAGATGCTGGTCATTCATTTATATTGATTTTCTGTGGATGAGATTTAGATTGTACCCTGTGACTTGTGACATATGTTTATACCACTTATGGATTTTATATTCATAGTACAGCGTACGTATGGGTTTGGGTTCCATATATTAGAGTTGCCATATCCATGCGGCTGGCATGCTTACGTGTTCCTAGTCCTACGTATTTTGGGACTGGGGCGTGACATGTTTTTGTGGTGGCCCATGCAGGTCGAGAGCATATTGTCTCGGTTACGTTATTGTACCGAACAAGCCTGCACCTAGGACTAGAGTATAGGATCTCATCCATAATTGACTACGATTCATCTTCCTCCTATCTGTTCTATTTGAACAATTGTATCCTGCTTGATTCCTGTACTTCCCTAATAATTCTTTGAGTATAGCCTCCTGCTAGAATATAGGAACCCATGTTATTAGGATAATGATTATGGTTGCACACCTATTAAGAATACAACGGGAATATAGACACACCACTAAGTTTAGAATATCTAGTGAACCCTAGAATTTTTTTTTCTATAGATTGGTTTACCATTACCCCTTGATGTATTATGAAGACTTGAGAGTAGTATAGAAACTACTAGAGTTAGTTAGAAGTTTTACCATAATGTTTGAACCTAGTATAGAGGATACCCTAATAAGTACCAAGACCCCTTCTCGTAGACCTTAACAGGAGTTTATACGGTATGCTTAAGACAATTATAGTATTAGTTTATTATTATAAGTTGGGTAGTATACCTCACAACCTAGCATCACATAGTCTTTTGCCCTATTATTGAAGTATAACTGAATGACATTTGTCGTATGCTAGCGTAAGACGACAGTGTTTATTCAGACTATAGCACTTAGAGGCTCATACCATAATTTAGTCGACTAACGACTTAGACAGAGAGTTAGTATGACAACTGTAGAGATTGTATGATCTTTTATTATTATTGCTTATGTTGTTTTTGCTTCTGCGAACTTGAATTAATTTGTACCTTCTTTCATCATAATCCAGCGTACTTATATTTTCTTTACTACCTTGATTTATGCTGCTATTATAGCCTAGTTTTTGTAAGCTTATTCTTTTATCGAGCTTGCTCATGGCATATGTATTATTGGGTGCACACAATGATACAATTGCCTAATCAGAATTGGTGTATTAAGGTCTAGCTAACCTTAGTGCGCTTGGTTCGCTCTTCGCATGACTACTTTACGTGGATTGAGATATATGGTAGTAGATGGATATACTTGTCCCTAGACATGTCTGACACATCGTATCGGTTATATAACTGTACTGATACGCGCATGTAAATAGGAAATTACCAAAAATAGGATTTCAATCCACAACTGTCCTGATAACTCTCTTTTCGATTCTTTAATCTCTTTGAACCTCGTACTTATATTCTGTCACCTTCACCTTGAATTCTTTATTATTGCTCTCCGTCTTCCCCTATTTCGGAAAGACAAAACCTCGTGCTGGTATAAGTTGACACTGATAGTACTAGATATACCCCATAAGGCTAATCACATGACTTAGTGACACTTTTTTATAATTGATTAAGGGTATATCATAGGTGATATGTTTGGTGTTAAAACTTTGATAATTGAATAACATGAGTAAATAAATTAAGGAATATTTTTCTTAAAGTATATAGCCTTCTGTGATAGATGGGTAAATTCTAAGTTGGGTAGCAGTGCATTGGCAACTCAAGAGAAATTTCTTTTAGATTGTGATCGAGTAAGATTAGATTGGGAGAGGTTCAAGCCATTTAATTTTGAGAATTTTAGAAGAATGACTAAGATGATGAGGATTAATGAATTTTAAAAATCTTGATATTGAGGACCCAATATTTATACCTTAAGTACATAATTTAAATTTTTGAGTATTGAAGGTAAAATCATCAATTTGAATTTGAAGGATAAATATATAATTTCAGACTTGAACATTGGTGGACTGCATTTAAATTATTTTTTAATTTGATGATTTAAATAAATAATTTTTTTTTGATGATTGGACTACCTATTTGAAATATTGAGGATGTGAATGAAATTTAAAAAGTTGAAAAAAAAATTTATAAGTGAAAATAGGAATAATGTTGGACTCGAATTACTTCTAGAGGAGATTATGATACTTGGAGATCGTGAGGTAAAATTTGATATGGGTTATTTAAATCTTGAAGATATTATATGGATTCAATTTAAATTTGGATATTGATGAGTTGGAAAAGTGAGAAGAGATTACAATAGGTTGAATTTTGATTTGAACAATGATTATCTTAATTTTGAAATGATCGCTATAGATTTGAATAGATTTTATTATTTAAATTTTTGGAAGAGATTGCGATTGACGTACCTTATGTATGAATGTGAAGGATTTAACAAATTATGTCTTATTTTAATTTCGAGGACGAAATTGTTTTAAGTTGGGTAGATTGTAAACTCCCTCACCCAAAATAGGTATTTTATGTATATTTTATATTATTATATTTATTATAGATGTTGAATTTATTTAGAATATTCTCTTAGTTAATTAGAAAATAATTTTTTTTAGTATATTTACTTATATAAATATTTATTTAGAATTATTTTAGGCTATTTTAGATTATTGGGATTTTTTCATAATTTTTATTTAATTAAAAACTAGTAACACTAATTTTCTAGGACTTTGAAGAATTTATTTTATGTTCAAACTTAAATAAAAATATCCCAAACTTTTATTTTAGGTTCTAAATAATAAAATATATTTTCTATAATTTTTTGGGAATTTTCTGATTAATTTTAGCATTTATTTTGAGTTAATTATCAAAAACTGAATTAAAAACTATTTTCTGAAAAAGAAAACCCAAAAAGAAATTATTTCTGCCCAGTCATCAAACAGGGGGCCCACCTGTCAGCCTCCCGCAGCAAACAGTGCCGGGCTCGCTTGTCAGTGACTGCGGGGCGGGCAGCGTTGGATGGCTGCCACGTGTCAAGATCTGAGCCGCGACTGCTTTCTCTCTCCTCTATATATATATTAGTTTAAGTTTATTTCTAGGGTTTTTCTTCAGCCGAATTTTGGAGAATTGCCATCTAGGGTTCTTTCATTTTCCAGAAGCCATTGTGCATAGCTCCGGACTCCAAATGAGGCCTAGATTTTTGTGTTAGAAAGATATTGAGGTTAGCTTTCTGATTATATAATTTGTTTTCCGAAATTATTATTATTAAATTCTGCAAAATTTGTAGAACATAGTATGTCCGAAAATAGACGTGTTTCGATGTTTTCGTGATTCCGGGAGAACCAAGAATCAGAATCATGAACTGTTTAAAGTTTCGGAAAGCTAATATCGAGATCATTGACATATGTTTTTCCCAGAATTTATTTGAAAGTAATTTTATATTGTTAATTCTGTAGAACTTCTAGGGTAAAATTTAACCATCGGTGCACGATACGAAACTTGTATGTGCCATAATTTTCAAACGAATTTGAATTCGGATGAGTCTTAAATTCTAGCATGTTTTTGACGCTGAAATCTACAGGAATTCATGCATGAAAGTCAAGTTTGTGTCAGTTGACTTTTCGGTCAACAGATCGCCTCGATTTGCGTGCCATGAGTCTCGAGTCGATAAAATTCAATTCCTTTGGACAAAATTTAGGCATTAACCTAAAAATCAGAATAATAAGATTAAAATAGGATTTTAGAATAATTATTACAGAATTAAATAAATTAAAATAAATTATCTTTTGACGTGATAAATTTGTAATACATAGGCTATTTGGACTGTGACTTGGACTCTGATTCATACCAGCAGCAGGACCCCAGGCAAGATACCTTGCCAAGTTGTTTACAGTATTTTGCATGCTTAGTATATTTCTGTATATTTATTTTATTTCTGTTTATTCATTGCATGTGTAGTTCTTTCAGTCATTACTATATATTAGATATGTTGACACACACTTGACACTTAGTATCATAGAGGACAATCATTAGGCGTATGGGCTTTTAACCACTCTGGTAAACCGTAGTAACTAGCACGCACTATGGTGGTCGTGTCCGATGGTCGCTACCCCCGAGGTATGTCGATTGATGGAGTCCGAGGGTCGCTACCCCAGAGGTATGTCGGCTGATGATGTCCACTGACGAGCGTGAGTTGTGAGGATTAGATCGAGTAGCCTACCCTTGCCCATACGTCGAAATGTTGTCATCAGTTGCATTCATATAGATTGTCTTGTACAGCGTACTTATTTATTTTCAAATATGATGCATGTTTACTGTATTTAAATTGGCATATGTTTTGTGTATCTTGTTACGTCCCTCTGAGGACCTGGTCCCCTGCCAGGTGTATCTGTTCTTGAGTAATTGCAGGAGCGCATATTTGGATGGTTATATATGTTTCGTGGATGTCCTCTCTTCGAGCCCGAGATTGCTAGCTGGTATTATTATATGGTGTTGTTGTGTTATACTTATTTTGTATTTGCTCTTATATTCGAGTTGGTAGTGGATTTATTTCCATCCAACTATCATCCTTAGATACTTATGTTGAGATCTAGTTATATAGATGTTGGTCATTCATTTATATTGATTTTCTGTGGATGAGATTTAGATTGTACCCTGTGACTTGTGACATATGTTTATACCACTTGTGGATTTTATATTCATAGTACAGCGTACGTATGGGTTTGGCTTCCATATATTGGAGTTGCCATATCCATGCGGCTGGCATGCTTACGTGTTCCTAGTCCTACGTATTTTGGGACTGGGGCGTGACAAGCCGATAGCAATAATAACAAGTAAAGGGTCTAGCTCTGCTGGAAAGTCTACAACCTCACAATAGTAGTGGATATATATATAAAATAGCCTGTAGCCTGTGCGTCTCTCCCCACCCAATGTAATTACGTATATCATGACCATAACGTCTCATGTCCATGTCAGCAAGATTATAGCTAATGCAACAAGTCATATTGTCTATAAATAACATATCTCTGTCAAGTCCTGTATCCTATACAGAATCACCACGAATATCTCGGGAAGATCCTGTCTCATGAATAGTGTCAAGTGTCCTGGGTTATGATGTACTTGATAAGACAAGTACGAGAAAGTAAAAGGGTCCGAAATGTCCATCTCTAGGTGGCGTACCCAACACCGCGTACGGGGTTGGCACCCGACTGATAATCGGACGCTAAGTACGTCACACGGTCCTAGGTTAAGCATGTACAACAGTTATAAATAAAACAAGGAAATATGCAACAAGACTGTAAAGTTGGCAAGATATACTTGTCCTCTGATGTATAACTAAGCCAAGGAATATTTAGCAAAGACTGCAAGTTTTGGCGAGGTACACTTGCCTGATGTTTGGATTCCACTACGGTTCTTGTTCTTGGGAAATTTCCAGAGATGTCTCCGAATGCTGAAATAAACATTACCATCATGCTCAAAAGGTGTCAAATAGCTAGGAATGCCTGTCCTTGAGTCCAATTTGGAGACAAGGGCAAAAACGGCAGTTTCGGGTCAAAACGGGGTCCACCGGTGGGCCCGCTTTGCACCGAAAAATGTGTCAGGGTCAACTGTCTCCAAATTCACCAAACTTAGTGTCAAAAGGTCAGGAATGCTGATACAAACCCAACGGAACTTTCAGAATTGAATTCCGATGAGCCGAGCACAAAATCGCCCATCGAGTGGGGCTTATGGGGCCCGCGACACGCGATTTCGTAAACGTTCTCAGAATCGAACCAAACTTGGGTCACAGGACCAGCGTATCGCTACGAGTCCGATGGCGCAAGTTTCGTTTCGATCCGACGTGTGTGCACGAAGTTAGGGTAAAATTCAGAAAAGTCGGATACGGGCGATGTCCGCGGATACGCGTTGATTCCGGTGTGCACGCACACCCGAATCAATTTCTGCGAAATCCCACACGTCCGTATCGACGTCGCGCACGTATCTGTGAAGACCTCACGCGACCAAGTCGTCCCGTTTGGCGGGGCATACTCAGTTCCGGGGTAAAACAGGGTCTGGTTTTTTCTATTTTTGGATCGCAGTGTGCGATCACCACAGTATGCGATGCCCCGAACGGTTTGTCCGGGCACCGAGAGGGTCATACAGGCTACGCGTTGCAATTTACGAAATTAAAAATGGGGTTACGAGCAGAAAGTTATGAGTACCTGCACTGGGCTCCTCGGAACTGGGTTTTCGTGTCCGACTCGTGTCCTGGACACTGTGTCCACTGCTAGGGCTAGGGTTTGGGGTCTGTCGGAGTTGTGGCCGGCCGGTGGCGTGTTGGGTGGCGCTGGCAGTGGAGGGAGCAGGGGACGGCGTCGCCGGGGGCTCGGGATGCGGGCGGCGCCGGTAGAGGGTCGTCGGAGGCGGCTCGGGCAGCGGTGGAGAAGAAGGAGGAATGAGGAGGAGAAAGGGGGAGGCTGGTTGTGAGCTCGGGGTGGCTCACGGTAGGAGAAGGTCGACGCAGGAGGCGGTGGTTTCTGGAGGAGGGTGGCGAGGTCTCGGGGGTCGTCGGAGGCTTCTGGCAGCGGGGATGGGGAGGCGGAAGAGGGAGAAAGGGGAGAAATTTATAGGGGAGAGGGAGGCCGAGGTGGCGGGGGCGAGGCCGTGAAGAGCGGAGGCGAGGGCGACGTGGGCAGGTCAGGCGCGACGCGGGGTCGTGGCCGATGGGGCGCGCGACGGGCGGCAGAAAACTCGGGGCGGGACGATCGTGGGGGTGAGGGGTGCAGCGGGTCGGGTCTGGCGGGTGCGGGTGTGGCCGACCCGACCCGACCCGACCCGATAGGGAACGGGCTGGGCCGGTCTGTGGGCTGGGCTAAAAAAAATAATAATAATAATAATAATTTAATTAATTAATTAGTTTTTGGGTATTTAAAAATAGGTCCGAGACCCAATAAAATCCAGAAAAATTGCCCTAAGTCCAGTTTTCTATTTTACACCACAAAATCATATTTTTATTATATTTTAATATTAGTTATTAGCAATTAAAAATTACATAATCACCACAGCACCTCTGTTAATTCCTGAAAAATTGCAGAAAATTCCCAAAAATTGATTTTTAAATAACTAAAAATTTTAGGGTATTTACAATCTAGGTTACACACTTATATCATAACACTAGGATACTCATATATCTATAAATCTAACTTACCCTCACTAGTTTACTCAACCACATACACTGTCAAAGACACTCTAAGATACTTTGATGTTGTTACTAGAACTACCCTTGGACACTCTACTACACTAGGACTGCTCTGACCACCACACACTTCTTAATGAATATTAAATCTATGAAGTACTTGCATACACCTTATAAACTAATCCTTCTTCACATACTAACCCACTCTCTAGGATGTTCACAAAACTTAAACACTCACACCCATAGTACACTTGTATCCTTTATAATAAAACCCCCACATTCACATAGGCATCAACTGATACGCAACCCAGGTAATAATTATTTGCTTGTCATTACCTCCTGTAGACTGGAATACTCACCACTAGTATAGACACCTTGTTACTACATAGAGAAACCACCAGTTTACCTAAACACAGATACATCTACACATTCTGGTCTATGGCTCATCGAGTTACTGCTTGGCTCCTAATTGCTATTGCGAGTTGTTGTAATGTAGCACTAGTAATTTGTAGTGTGCAGCCACCTCCCTCACTCACCACTGAACACACTCACAGGTTTAACATTTATATAACACACTACCAACACCAATACCTTTATCACAGTAATACTTCCTCCATATCACTAACACCATCAAACCTTGTTGTGCCCTACACCTCTCACTGCATGCGAACTATCCGTGTGCTGCATTGCAAACCATTATAACTACTGAGTTTTTTTTTCGTCTAACCTTACTCCAAACTGTAGTTCTTGCAAAATTATCTGTTGTACTACACGGCAAGATTTTCCTTATTATCTTCCCTGTATTTGCTCCTGTATAACTGCCCGAGTCCCCTCTACTCTTAACTGTTGCACTGTCACTCTTCTTCACAGTTAATTATATGCACATGACTTTTACTCCTCCTACTATATACTGGAACAACCATACTCTCCTCTATCCACAACTACTCTTATGTGCAAGGACTCGAGTCTAAAGAGGATATACACTCAAGCATTGATACTCAAACACACCCTCCACACTATCTATAATAAAAACACAACAAACACACTATTACATACACTATATATAGACATATATTTGTATATATACACATATAGCATATAGACCCACACAAGAGGCATTAACCCAAATACTTGACATGCACATATATGATACTCTATGATACGCAACCAAAAAAATGCCCAAAACCCCCAATTCTCCATAATTATCATCTATACATGTCAAATACAATTATATTTAACTAATACAATTAATTACAAAGGAATTTGAAGAAATATTGTATAAATCACCCAAAATGAGCCCCGTATCATAACGTATCACACCGTATCACAAAATACTATGATACGCTCTACTCGTGTCCAATTATGGATATATACCTAGTCCGACAACCCCGATGTAAGTCTAATTAGATCTAATCGGTCTCATGTCACACACTTGATATGCCAATCTCAGAATTTCTTCTAATTGTACATAAATCAACATGTAGATTCCCTAATACAAGTCATATGAACATAGTTCTTGATCCTATGGGTAGCCCTTAGCCAAGGGATGACTCCTAATGGTTAAATGCATGAATTAGAGTATAAATTAAGGGGTAGATTCAGAATTTACCTATTTGGATATGAATTTCTAATAAAATGCTTAATTGACACATTCTTCTTGCCAATTCCTTCTCCTTTAAGTGCTTCTTTCAATCCAAGCTTCAATGCTTCTTAGATGATAAAATTGAGAGGGAATAGATATAAATTAGGTTAAATTTGATAGAGGGATGAGTCAATTTGGGGATGAACTAAATTGGGGGATCAAGAATTAATAAAGAAATAAAGTAAAGAGAGAGAGAGAGAGAGAGAAGGATCCTTATGTGGCCGACCCCCTTGTTTCCCCCTTTCTAAGCAACACCAAATGTCATATATACCCCTACTTACTAAATATGAGGAATAATTAGGGAGGGCTATATTAGGAAGCTTCTAATTCTTTATAAAACTAATCTAATCTCCATAAATGAAGAGAATGGTTAACTAATTGAGTCTCAAATGGACTAGTCTAACTAATTGGTTAAGTTGTCATGTCAAGTTGGTTAGGTCCATTAGAGTTATGTCTTATTAAATAGTCCAATTTACCAACCAATAATAATAATAGTCATACTATATAACATGCACATATATATAAATAAAATTATATAACATATTATTTATAATTATATAAAATGACAAAAATATTCCCATTCTAAAAATGTGGTAGTTACACATAGTACTTGTTTTGCTTCTGCATTCGATAGGCACTATAGTAGGAGCCCGTCATATGAACGACTATACAATATCTTAGTGGATGGATCATAATAAAACCGGATGGAGCGACTTCTAACAGAAGTAGCTACCATCAGGTCGTTTGGAAGGATTTCGTAGATGGCGTAGTCTATTAAAGAGAACCTCCAATCTTTGGCGTTAATGTCTGTCTCTACCGAGTAGCTCAGGCACATACAGAGGTTTTTTCTCGGACAGACCAGTTGTTGACTAATTACTTTGATCAATTAGTGGATTTTGATCGTGACTGCCAAGGAAGCTGCAAGACCGAGAAGAGCGCAAGCCTCGATGTTTTGCAGTCATGGTACATGCTCTACGAAGAACCCGATAACGGTAGAAATTATACCGATCACGGTTTGGTAATAGAGGATTAAGTCCTCGTACCGGACCTCGTACTCACCTCGTACCTGACTAACTATCATCTTGAACTCGCCATAGGCCTCTAGGTAGTCTACCCCCACCTCTTTAGCCAGTTGTAGCCCAATAATGAGAGCGTTGTATTCTGCTACATTGTTGGAACATGAGTCAGTGAGTGAATAAGGGTGTTGGATGACCAAGTCATCAGGAAAAACCAACACTACTACCACTCTAACGATAATATCACCCTTGGGCCCTGCTCTTAAAGCACCGTCGAAGAATATTTGCCAAACTACCTCCCCAGTCATCGTGTTAGACTCAAACACTTCATTTGGTATCTCATCATAAAAATTTGATATTTCTAGCACTGAATGGGCTGCTAGAAAGTCAGCTAATGCTTGGCCCTTGACCATTTTTTGTTGGACAAATACCATATCGTATGGTGACAACAACATTGCCCACATAGCTAGGCGAGAGTTTAGTACCCCTGGCTTAGTCATGAGCACTCTGAGAGGATTGACTCAGAAGATGACATAAATTGTCTGTCCAGTCACATAATGACGGGTTTTCTGGATGGCAAAAATCAAAGCAAGGTACTCCTTCTCAACATGGTTGTACCGATGCTCGACGCCAACCATTATTCTACTAAGGTAATATATAGCTTGCTCATAGACGACATTACTCTTATGAGCTAACAGAGTGCCAAGATAATGATCCATTGTACGAACGTAGAACAAGAAAGATTTTTCTAAGACTAGAACCACCAACATTGGGGGATTTGAGAGATACTTCTTGATTTCGTCGAAAGCTCGCTTGTATTCGTTCGTCCAAACAAAGGATGCTCCTTTTTTTATGCGGTAAGTAAATGGCTTACAATGCCCAGAGAGGTTTGATATAAACCTTTGAATGTACGCCAATCTCCCTTGAAGGTCACAATGTTCTCTGACGTTCTTTAGCGAATACATATCAAGGACGCTTTGGTCTTCTCAGGGTCTATAAGGATACCCCTCGAAGTTATAATGAAACCTAAGAACTTGCTGCGGGAGACTCCTAGGAAGGACTTGGTCGAATTCATTTTAAGCTGGTGGCCTCACATCAGGTCTAATATTGTCTTCAGATCATGGAGATAATTATCTTAAAAATGGCTCTTGACAGTGATGTCATCAATGTAACACTCCACTGCCTTGCACAGATGCTCACGAAAGATGGTGCTTATAGCTCGCTAGTATGTCTCACCTGTATTTTTTAAACCGAAGGGCACCACAGTGTAGCAGTATACTCCCACCGGTGTTCAAAATAGCATATTCTTCTTATCATCTAAAAATATTTTAATATAATTGTAGCCCGAGAACCCATCCATAAAGGACATACGCTCGTAGCCACAAGTGTTGTCGATCATTATGTCTGTTATTGGAAGAGAAAACCCGTCCTTTGGGTAGGCCACATTCAAATCATGAAAGTCTATGTAGAATCAGATTTTGGCATTATTTTTTGTGATAGGAACAATATTGGCTACATAATCTGGATGCTAGTCCTCGTGAATAAAGTCGCTTGATATCAACTTATTTATAACTTTGATGGCATCTGTGACGTCTGGACGGAACCGTCGTTGATGTTGCTTCATTGGTTTATCATTCGATAGAATTTTGAGCTTGTGCATCACGATCTAAGGGTCCAAACCTGACATATCTTCATAGCTCCAAGCAAAGAAATTGACGGATAGGCTATTGCTAATGAAGATGGGTTTAGGGGAGGATTTATCGCCTAGATCGATTTGTACTACTTTATCTTTAATGGGGGTTCTATTTGTTCGAAACGCAGCTCCCATTAAAAATTTAAGCGTTCGGCCCATGGTTCTATTTCAATAAGCTAAGATGACTGGTCGTTATCTTCCTTTGGGCAGGTTGACCATATGTTTATAGATAGTATTTGTTTGAGCATATCTCCGATGCTTGTATCCGAGTCCCAAGTGGAGGATTTTGACTACTAAGAATGCATCTCAGCCTCTGCTTCTGAGCTCTCATGAGTTGTTAGAGGCGTCACATACCCCAAACCATGGCCAGTTTGTTGGTAGTACATTTCAGGCTTTACTGTGGGGGCAAAGTGACGTAAAGGCAAACGTCGCCCTCCACTCTCGTTTAAGCCTTTGTCGTATTTTAGGTCGTATCCCATCTTCTGGATGATACACTTGGCTTCTGAACTTTAGCGGTAGAGCTGCATTCTACCATTCTTAGGTTCTGGTTCTTCAGGGATGAAGTCTCAGTGATAGTCTTCTCTTTCGAAGATGAAAGGTTTACCACCTCTCGTTCTTGCTGGGACTACAAAGTAGGTATCATGACTTGGGAGAATCTGATTTACTGCATAAGCGGTAGTCACTTGTGTGTGCAATTATAAACCTAGACCGTACTCAGAGAAATATGTAGCACTCAAGTGTGCGACATTGGAGTAGTTTAAAGGTAGCCCTTTATTTAAGAAGTAGAGTATCTCATCATCGAGGATTATATCATCGAAAGAGGGGACATCAGTCTGAGCCACAACATAGTATTCGAGCTCATTACCTTATGTGTCTGCCACTAGTATCGACGGTGATTTTGGAGTTGTCCTGTGGAGTATTAACACCAGGGCCGTAGAAGTGGTGACAGTGGTCGGATTCTCTTTTGGCGGTCGGCCCGGTCTTCGGAAGCGGGCTACCAGAGATTTTGTACCTTTCTGAAAAGTTAGCCATAAGAGGAGCGGGCATGTCAGGGGCATGTCCTTTGAGATAGACTTTTAATGGTTTGTCGGGTGTAAACTTTGCTCCAGCTTCGTCGTTAGCATCGTTGCTTGCTTTCTCCTGGTGGGTCCGTTTGTACAAGACCGAGTCGGTGTAGTAATCTTTGATTCCTTTAAAAGGATCTACGTTGGTGAATTCTGTTCGGATGACTCCCTCCTTATCGACATATTTCTGACATTAATACAGGGTTAAAAGCATAATTATATACTCGTGTATCCAAGAACTCCCCAGCAGGATGTTTTAGGACACATCTACATTAATGACATAACAAGTCACTTTTGTTCGGAGATCGCCTATCTGACATTTTAGGTAGATTTTTCCCAAATGGTATTCCTCCCTACGTTGAACCCGCTGATGGTTGTGTTGGTCGTTGCCAACCGGTGCATTAGGATTCCCAAGTTCTGAAGTAGACTTTGTGGGATGATACTGAGAGATAACCCTGGGTCGATGTGCATCCGGTCCACCTTGATAGCCCTGATATACCCTGTGTAGTATAGAGGGCGGTCGTGCCTATTATTTTTTAACAACATGCCATGTTATGAGAATGTGATATTCAGAATTATCTCCATCATATTGTTGCAATGGGTACATGCAGTAGGATTCTTGTCCGGTGGTTTGACCTGGGCTAAGTAGGAGTCAGCGTTCTGTAATGCCTCACTCAGAGCGTCACATGTCTCTTTGGAGAGACAGAGGAGCTCGAATAGTGACAACTTTGCTAGAGTATTGGCAAGATCTGCTAATATGTCAAAGTTGTAAGGCTTATCCAGCCCTGGTGCTGTGTCCTTCCGCAGATATTTGTCGAAGCAAACCTCTTTCTACTTTTTGTTGTTAATCGCAGGAGGTTGTGACGGACCTAGTTTAGATGCCACTAGAGCGGTCGATATGATGGCCAGAGGTGCACAGTCATCGGGGATCGGATTATAGTTACGCAAGTAGGATTGGCCCAACCTAGCCACCCCTTTCAAGGCTTCATCGGTAGAGGAAAAGACAATATGACAAGATTTTGGCCTCTTTTCTACCGACTTGGTGGTTGGATTTGCCGCTGGCTGTATCAGGTCTTGGGCAAGATTTGGGTGAACCCACATAACCTCGCCTCGTGGTATAGTAAGAGGTACCAGCCCGGCTGCTTGGTTATGTGCTGGAGGAAGGTTGACATCCTCCATTATTTTCGTTGGGATCGGGACAACGCCATCTTGCACCTCCGTTACTAGAAAGTCACCAAATTGGAGGGATATCATGTTCGTAGCGACCAACTAGTACTCAAAGTCTAAGGTGAAGGATTTGGAATCAATCCACCCATGTTAGACGGTTGACGTATTGGTGGTAGTGGTAGTACATTGGGACATCGGCCTTATCTACCTCTTTCTACAGCATAAAATCGGGTAGCAGATCTTATTACTCTTTATCAACACCTTGAATATCTCGATGACATCATCATCATCGAAAGAGTAGGTCTCTTTCAGCTTTGGTGCTTCTGTCGGCTTCTGAGAGGGTATAGCAGAACTTTTGGACACATTAACGATAATGGCCTGCTTTAATTTGCCATCATGGCCATTGTTGTTGTTGTTGCTACTGTCGAAAGAATGCTTTCCCCTATCATCAACGACGAGGATCTGAATTCCATGTGAACGGACCTTTTTAACATTATTTTTAGTAGTATTGGCACTTATGATAAATGCCTTCCATTCCATGAATGGACCCGGGCATGTCCAGAGTTTAACTGCTGGTAGTAGGTTTTTCCTACAGGTGACCATCAGAATGGTTTTAGGAATACAGGGGAAGGAGTAACGCAGCCTATCAAAAGCATTCTATGTATTCACGTACGAGCACCTTCTCCCTTTAAGTGATATCCATCAGGGAGGACTGTAAACCCCCTCACCTAAAAATTAGGTCTACTTGGATTAGATAGCAAAATTAGGGCTAGTTGAACCCAATTAGAAATAAAACACGACAATTGATTTAATTATACTATATTTATATCGCTTAGCACAATTTACCATTGCTTCAATAATTGGAGCACTACACTAGCCATTGCCTATCTGCAAATTTTACAACCTTTTTCTAGACGTGGCCGCCTACCATTCTGACTTTTGTGTAACTTATAATTATACTTTCTTGTGCTATATTTTAGTCGCACAACATTCGTCGCAGACGTTATTAGTTAATTCTAAATAATTCCAACTTTGTATCCTTGTGCGTTCCAATCGAAATTGGAGATACAATCTTGACCCGTTTCGTGTAACCTAATTTATGATAAAATTCTACTCTGAGCCCTCTATGTCCATGACACTTGCGTCCCACCTAATTTTATCCCCATATACTTCCAATTAATTCAAGAACATCGTGCGCACTAATTTTAATTAATTTAATCCAAATTTTGTCCTTGTGCAATTTTCCAATTGTTGGGCATTTTTATGCAAAAGCGCATGGAGATGTCCACACCATTGGACAATACATGAAAAAACTCATTTTTCCCTTCACATGAATTTTTCCATAATTTTTGGAATGTGCAAACGCGCAAACATTGCCCCTTTATTTAAACCTACCCTTGTATTTAAATAATGCAAATCCTAGCCCTCCAAACATTCCCATGGCAAGTCCAAGGCCCAATTCCAAGAGATGTTGACCAAGTCAAATCTTTTTAGGTCAACCCAATACTATGTATAAATAATCCTTTCCTATTTTCTTTTCATAAACACAAACCCAATACCCATCCCTATACAACTGTTCATCCCCATCTTTCCCGAGCCGTCCCTGCCTACACCGCCGTCGGAGAACTCGCCGTGAACACCTCCTTCCCACGACCTCCTCCTCTCCCTCCAGCTAACTCCTCCCTCGACTCCTCCGGCCTCGCCTCGATCCAGACCCGACTCACTTTCCTCCTCCTCGTCGCCTCGACCAGCACCGCTGCACACCCCGAGCCGCTGTGTCGACCCAGACTCGACTGAACCGCCGCAGTCTACTCCTCCGCCACCCCTCGCCTGAAGCCTGACCCTCTCCCCCTCTTCTCTGACTTCCTTTCCCCTGAACTTTCCTATCCATCACGACGCAGCCCGCAGTGGCACCGCCCTTCTTCACTGTCCTCCTCCTCTTCCTCCCCTCGACTTCACCCCGGCCAACACCTCCAGCACCACCTCACTCGTCTCTGGCCTCCATCTTCTCCTCCCTGCTCAGCCTCCCCATGGCCGGAGCAGAACCCTCCATTACCGCCACCATTCTACACCACCACCACCAACATTCACCTGTCCTCCTCCATGTGTCCCTGCTCCTCCTCCTCGACCACCTTCCCCCTCGCTGGCGACCACCACGTGCGGCGGATACCCCTCCCCCGGGCACGATCGACGTATAGGTACGTGCGTCATATACGAGTATTTTATAATAATGTATGTAGTATATTTAGACGTATATATGTATATGTATAGCTATGAAATAACGTATATATGTATATATGATAGTATATTTAAATGTATATATGTATATATGATAGGTATATATGTTAATGTATATATGTACTAGGTATATCATGTACATATGTATATAAGTATTATACTATATATATATATGTATAATATATATATATATATATATATATATATATATATATATATATATATATATGTAAATATGTCTATATGTATAATTGTATATATATGTAGGTATGTTATAAATTTATTAATATAGATATATGTATGTATACATGTACTATGTTAGCATAAGTAATTAAGCATAGTATAGTGTAGTGATTAATAATTATTGTTATCTGTTCGTAGGCATCCGAGCCAATGCTACCTTGACTGTTGGTTCTGGAGCATTGCTTGTGCATACCAGAGTTCCAGGCAAGTATACCTTGCCTTTGTTGTACTGTTTAAATTCAGTTATATTGTTAGTTGCATGTTTATTATTTTAGATTATATAACTGTGCGCGTTCGAGAGAGACTCGGGTGCAGTCAACGAATGCGTTGACGTTAGGACTTGTGTCTGGCCTAGTGTCTAGTAGACCCACCTAAAGTGGTGGAGTTATCGGTATAACTCCCCAGGCCTTAACATATATTTTACACGTATTGTGAGTCTCATGTAGGGCACGAACTTGCGTATGTGGTTGGCCACCTGTACGTGTACGCGTACGACGAATAGGGAATAACTGCTATTAGTGATGGATTATAGAAGACATAGTAGTTATTAGTAGTCGGAGCATAGACTATTATGGTACGATGGTCCAATCCTTATCCTTGTTTGGTTGTAAGTTTGGGCTATTGTTCTAACGATAGACTATGAGCCAGAGTTACGACGCCTCGACATTGTAGCTAAGGCATGTTGTGGATACAACATGCATATATCATTGGGCAGGGAGGACAACTAGTAGGTGTATAGGACACCCACTTTCTTTATGCAGATTCCACGCTCGACGGAGCGATATGGACATTATATACTATACAGATTCCACGTTCTTCGGAGCGATATGGACATTATATGCTATGCAGCTTCCACGTTCTTCAGAGCGGTATGGATGTTATTATATTACAGCGCCCTTGTATTGGGGGCATATGTGGCATATACTAGCCAGTTGTCACGATTGGTGAATTACGTCAGCATGTGTCTAGCCTACACTTTCCCATACACTCAAGTTGTCCTCAAATTGCATTTCACTTAGATGGTTAGCGCAACCCTTTATTTATTCAGTATTTACTTTATGGCATACTTTTATGTATCTTGTTATGTCCCTCTGAGGACCTGGTCCCTTTCCAGGTGTAGATGTTCATGAGTATTCGCAGGAGCGCAGATCCGGACTGGTTACTTATATTCCGAGGAGGTCTTCTCTTCGAGTCCCAGGGGTTGATAGTTGTTGTATTTATATTGTATTTATCTCATTTATTCCATATTCTAGTTCGGCAGTGGATTTGTTTCCATCCGACTGTCATCTTTAGATACTTTATATTGAGTTCTAGTTTCATAGATATTGGTTACTTATTTATATATGATTTCCGTGGATAAAATTTAGTTATGCCCTGTGACTTGTGATAAATATATACTACTTATGAATTATTGTTCATGATACAGTATACGCATGTGTTATGGTTTCCATATATTGGAGTTGCCACATACATGCGGCTGGCATGCTTACGTGTCCTAGTCCTACGTATTTTGGGGCCGGGGCATGACATGTTTTTAGTGGTGGCCCATGCAGGTCAAGAGCATATTGTCTCGGTTACGTTACTGTATCGAGCAAGCCTGCACCTAGGATTAGAGTATAGGATCTCATCCACATTTGACTATAATTTACCTCCCTTCCGATCTGTTCTATTTATAGCTGCATCCTGCTTGATTCATGTGCTTCCCTAATAGTTCCCTGAGTATAGCCTTCTCCTAGAATATAGAAGTCCCTGTTGTTAGATAAAAAAGTAGGGTAATCTTCCTATTAAGAGCACAACTAGGATAATGACACATCACTAAGTTAGAATACTTAATGAACCCTAACGTCCCTTACCTGTAGAATAATTTACCACTATCCCTTGATATGTTTATGATTGACTTGAGAGTAGTATAAACACTACTAGAGCTAGTTAAAGATTTGACCATAATGTTTGACCCTAGTATTGAGGAACCAATAGAAATCCAAGATTGAATATTAGGGCTGAACCTAATTTTTATAGTGAGATAGTATTAGAGAACTATAAATATAGATCCTTGTCTTGATATTAGCAGACAGTACCTTAGGAAGCCCAGAGCAACGAATATGATATTCCCTTTGATCATACCTCGAACACAAAGATTAGCTCGCCACCTTCCCCATAGAAACCATAATCTTATATAGAGTCTTCCTATTTTTAATTTTGTATCTTATTCTCTGCAACCTTAGCGCTCGCTATTAGTGAGACAACTAAATTTCTTTCCTTCATCTTTCAACTCGTGCCACATAACTCTCATGATTGAAGGCCAAGTGATCTTATTCCATGTTAAGGATATATAGTGCTAAGGTTATAGTTGTAATCTTAAACTTGAAATTAGGTGCTTGGTAGCTAGAGCTTGATGGTTTGAGTTGTTCCTTTAGATTGTGATCTGATTATTCTTAGAGTTAAATCATATAACATGTACCATCTCAATATAGGTTATATCCTCTTTCCCTTTGAAGGCCAGTAACTTTTCCATTCTCACTATTGATACTTGTTCTATAAGCACTATGAATAAGATTTACGATGACCATTACCTACATGATTCAATATGAGACCCTAATAAGTGCCAAGATCTTTTCTTCGTGTACTCCAATAAGAGTTTTTGCTTTAATTACAAGTGCAAAGTTATTCGTAGAATCTCTTTTAAGGCAGTTACAATATTAGTTTATTATTTTAAGTTGGGTAGTATGCCTCACAACCTAGTAACACATAGTCCCCTTGACCCATTTATGTAGTATAACTGAATGACATTAACTATATGCTTGCATAAGAAGATAGTGATTATTAAGACTGTAGAACTTAGAGGCCCATACCCCTATTTGGTCGACTAGCGACTTAGACAAGGAGTTAGTATGACAACTATAGAGATTGTAGAGTCTTTTTATTATTATTATTTATTTTGTTTTATTTTTATGAACTTGAATTAATTTGTACCTCCTTTCATCATAATCTAGCGTACTTATATTTGCTGTACTACCTTGACTTATGCTGCTATTATAGACTAGTTTTGCAAGCTTATTCTTTATCAAGCTTGTTCATGACATATGTATTATTGGAGTACTACAATAATACATTTTCAGAATCAGTATATTATGGTCAGATCAACCATAGTGCGCTTAGTTCGCCCTTCGCATAACTACTTTACATGGATTGAGATATATAGTGATTAGTAGACGATGTACATACCCTCTAGATATGTCTGAGCATATCGTATCAGTTACATAACTGTACTGATACAAGCATATGAATAGGAATTACCAAAATAGGATTTCAATCCACAACTGCCTTGACAATTACAATTTGAATTCTTTAAACGCCTTGATCCCCACCCTTCTATTCTATTACCCCCTTGAACTCTTTATTATTATTTTCCGTCTTCTCTTATTTCGGAAAGATGAAACCTCGTGCTTAGTATGAGCTTGATATACTGATAGTATTAGATAATACCCATAGGCAAATCATATTACTATATGACTATCTTTTATAATTGATTAAGAGCACATCATGTATGATATATTTGGTGTTAAAATTTTGGAGGATTGAGTAACATGATTAAGTAAATTTGAGGAATAAGTTTCTTAAATGTAAGAGCCTTATGTGATAGATGGATAAGTTCTAAGTTGGATAGAAGTTGCATTATCAACTTGAGAGAAATTTCTTTTAGATTATGATTAGTAAAATAAGATTGAGAGGTTCAAGTCATGTAATTTTGAGAATTTTAGAAGAATGATTAAGATGATGAGGATTAATGAATTTTAAAAACTGTGATATGGCGAACCAAATATTTATACGTGAGCCTGTGATTTAAATTCTGAATATTGAAGGTTGAATCATCGATCTAAACTTTGAGGATAAATATAGAAATCTAGACTTGAATAATTGGTGAATTAGATTTCAAATTTCACAATTTGAGGCCTTAAATTAAAGGTTAAAGGTTGATTGTGGGATTACCTATTTGAAATATTGAGGATGCAAATTGAATTTAAAATTTGAGGAGTACAAAAATTCCTAAGTTGAAGATAGGAGTAATGTTCGATTAGAAATTTTTTCTAAAGGAGATTGTGATAGCTGGAGCTCGTGATATAAAATTGACGTGCGTTATTTAATTCTTGAAGGTGCTATATGGATTCAATTTAAATTTGGATGTTGATGATTTGAAAAAGTAAAAAAGATTACAATAGGTTGAATTTTGAATTGAACAGTGATTATCTAATTTTTGAAGGAATTGCGATAGGTTTGATTAGAAATTTAATTATCATAAAGAGATTGCGATTGACTTACCTTATGTACGTGAAGGAATACCAGACTATGCCTTATTCTAAATTCGAGGACGAAATTATTTTTAAGTTGGGTAGATTGTAAACCCCCTCACCCAAAAATTAGGTCTACTTGGATTAGATAGTGAAATTAGGGCTAGTTGAACCCAATTAGAAATAGAACACGACAATTGATTTAACTATACTATATTTATATCGCTTAGCGCACCTTACCGTTGCTTCGATAATTGGAGCACTACACTAGCCATTACCTATCTGCAAATTTTACAACCATGTCCTAGACTTGGCCGCCTACCATTCTGACTTTTGTGTAACTTATAATTATACTTTCTTGTGCTACATTTTAGTCGCACAACATTCGTCGCAGACGTTATTAGTTAATTCTAAATAATTCCAATATTGTATTCTTGTGCGTTCCAATCAAAATTGGAGACACAATCTTGACCCATTTCGTGCAACCTAATTTATGATAAAATAATACTCTGAGCCCTCTATGTCCATGACACTTGCGTCTCACCTAATTTTATCCCCATGTACTTCCAATTAATTCAAGAACATCTTGCGCACTAATTTTAATTAATTTAATCCAAATTCCATCTGTGTACAATTTTCCAATTGTTGGGCATTTTATGCAAAAGCGCATGGAGATATCCACACCATTGGACAATACATGAAGAAAACTCATTTTTCCCTTCACATGAATTTTTCCATAATTTTCGGAATGTGCAAACGCGTAAACATCGCCCCCTTATTTAAACCTACCCTTGTATTTAAATAATGCAAATCCTAGCCCTCCAAACATCCCCATGGCAAGCCCAAGGCCCAATTCCAAGTGATGTTGACCAAGTCAAACCTTTTTAGGTCAACCCAACACCATGTATAAATAATCCTTTCCTATTTTCTTTTTATAAACACAAAACCAATACCCATCCCTATACAACTGTTCATCCCCATCTTTTCCGAGCCGTCCCTGCCTACACCGCCGTCGGAGAACTCGTCGGCGTAGCCCGTCACCACCGCACTCGACCCAGCCGTGAACACCTCCTCCCTACGACCTCCTCCTCTCCCTCCGGCTACCTTCTCCCTCGATTCCGCCGGCCTCGCCTCGATCCAGACCCGACTCCCCTTCCTCCTACTCGTCGCCTCGACCAGCACCGCTACACACCCCGAGCCGCTATGATGACCCAGACTCGATTGAACCGTCGCAGTCGACTCCTCCGCCACCCCTCGACTGAAGCCTGACCCTCTCCCCCTCTTCTCCGACTTCCTTTCCCCTGAACTTTCCTGTCCACCATGATATAGCCCGCAGCGGCATCGCCCTTCTTCCCTGTCCTCCTCCTCTTCCTCCACTCGACTTCACCCGGCCAACACCACCAGTACCGCCTCACCTCGTCTCTGGCCTCCACCTCCTCCTCCCTGCTCAGCCTCCCCATGGCCGGAGCAGCACCCTCCATTACCACCACCACTCTACACCACCACCACCAACATTCACCTGTCCTCCTCCCTGTGTCCCTGCTCCTCCTCCTCGACCACCTTCCCCCTCGCCGGCGACCACCGCGTGCGGCGGATACCCCTCCCCCAGGCACGATCGACGTATAGGTACGTGCGTCGTATACGTGTATTTTGTAATAATGTATGTAGTATATTTAGACGTATATATGTATATGTATAGCTATGAAATAACGTATATATATATATATATATATATATATATATATATATATAATAGTATATTTAAATGTATATATGATAGGTATATATGTTAATGTATATATGTGTACTAGGTATATCATGTACATATGTATATAAGTATTATACTATATTACATATGTATATAAGTATTATACTATATATATATATATATATATATATATATATATATATATATATATATATATATATATGGTTGTTCATATATATATATATGTATAATGTATATATGTAAATATATCTATATGTATAATTGTATATATATGTATGTATGTTTATAAATTTATTAATATAGATATATGTATATATGATAAGTATGTAAACATATACTATGTTAACCTAAGTAATTAAGCATAGTATAGTGTAGTGATTAATAATTATTGTTATCTGTTCGTAGGCATCCGAGCCAGTGCTACCTTGACTATTGGTTCCGGAGCATTGCTTATGCACACCAGAGTACCAAGAAAGTATACCTTGTCTTTGTTGTACTATTTAAATTCAGTTATATCGTTAGTTGTATGTTTATTATTTTAGATTATATAACTATGCGCGTCCGAGAGAGACTCGTGTGCAGTCAATAAATGCGTTGACGTTAGGACTTATGTCTGACCTAGTGTCTAGTAGACCCACCTAAAGTTGTGGAGTTATCGGTATAACTCCACAGGCCTTGACACATTTTTTACACATGATGTGAGTCTCATGTAGGGTACGGACTTGCGTATGTGGTTGGCCACCTGTACGTGTAGGCGTGCGACGGATAGGGAATAACTGCTATTAGCAATGCATTATAGAAGACTTAGCAGTTATTAGTAGTCAGAGCATAGACTATTATGGTACGATGGTCCAATCCTTATCCTTGTTTGGTTGTAACGTTGGGCTATTGTTCTAACGATAGAATATGAGCCAGAGTTACTATGCCTTGGCGTAGTAGCTAAGGCGTGTTGTGGATACAACATGCATAGATCATAGGGCGGGGAGGAAAACTAGTAGGAGTATGGGATACCCACTTCCTTTATGCAGATTCCACGCTCGACGGAGCGATATGGATGTTATATACTATGTAGATTCCACGTTCTTCGGAGCGATATGGACGTTATATACTATACAGCTTCCACGTTCTTCGGAGCGGTATAGACATTATTATATTACAGCGCCCTTGTATTGGGGGCATATGTGGCATATACTAGCCAGTTGTCACGATTGGTGAATTACGTCAGCATGTGTCTAGCCTACACTTTCCCATACACTCAAGTTGTCCTCAAATTGCATTTCACTTAGATGGTTAGCGCAACCCTTTATTTATTCAGTATTTACTTTATGGCATGCTTCTGTATCTTGTTATGTCCCTCTGAGGACCTGGTCCCTTTCTAGGTGTAGATGTTCATGAGTATTCGCAGGAGCGCAGATCCGGACTGGTTACTTACATTCCGAGGAGGTCTTCTCTTCGAGTCCCAGGGGTTGATAGTTGTTGTATTTATATTGTATTTATCTCGTTTATTCTATATTCTAGTTCGGCAGTGGATTTGTTTCCATCCGACTGTCATCTTTAGATACTTTATATTGAGTTCTAGTTTCATAGATATTGGTTACTTATTTATATATGATTTCCATTGATGAGATTTAGTTATGCCCTGTGACTTGTGATAAATATATACCACTTATGAATTATTGTTCATGATACAGCGTACGCATGTGTTATGGTTTCCATATATTGGAGTTACCATATACATGCGGCTGGCATGCTTATGTGTCCTACTCCTACGTATTTTGGGATCGGGGTGTGACAAGGACATATTCATATCCATTCCTCCCTCATAGAACCGCGAGAAGAAGAGACCACAAAGGTCATTTAAGGATGAAATACAGTTATCCGGGAGACTGTAGTACCACTTATAAGCGACCCCAGTTAAATACCAGACAAACAACTTGGTGATCAAGGCGTCGTCTCGCAGTAAATACCCCATCATGGAGTCAAAGTAGTTCATGTACTAGCGAGGCGACGTCTTCCTAGTTAACTGAGTAAATCGAATATAGTTTGTACTTGGGTGGATATACCACGTTGTTACATTCGGGAAGATGGGGCTGCCATATCCCGATCATCTGAAGTTTATCTCGGTTGTCCATAGCATCAAAGGGAGCATTTATTTCTTGGATGGCCTCTATAGCATCGTTTGTCGGTGGAGGGAAAGATGACCCAGGCAAGGGAGCAACACCGAGAGCTGTTGGAGAAAGGGCAGGTGCATTAGACTCCTCAATGGTCCCGGGGTCCAGACTGGCTTGTACCAGAGTCCTAGTTGGTTGAGGGGCCATGGTTTCCTCGATCTCCAGTATCGTCTGGGTCAAGGTCTGCATCAAGGTGCTCATCCTGTGCATCATCACCTCCAAAACATAGAGGCATTGGTGATCGCTTGTGTCCTTGTTCTCCCCCTACCATATACACCATCATCACATGGGAAAAGAAGGAGATGATGGTGGATCTTTTGCTTTCTACCTCAGAACCTTGAAGTCACATTGTCCTCCAGAAAGGATGGAAGTGTTGCATCTTCCTCTGACTCAGAGGAAATACTACCCCTAGTGTTGGAAGCTGATTCTTTTTTATGAGGGTAACTATCCCCAGAAACCTTAATGTTTGTTCCTTAAGAGTCACTATCTCTTTGGAAAGATGGATTGTTGTAGAGTTCTGGAGGGTTACTACCCCCGGCTTGCAAATCCGTCAGGGGTCTTGAGGAAGTACCACCCCCAGCTGATAAAAATATTGTCCTCAGGCAGGTGCCTAGGAACACTCCTTCTGTAGGTACAGCTGCTTGACCTCCAAGAGCTCGCTTTCTCGACATGTCGGTAGAAAGTGGAGGGTTGGAGGTGTTTGACTTTCGGTCTCCCTTCATAGAAGGATATCTCCCGGTAGAGCAACATGAGGAAAATGACAACTCCTCCTCTAGTATTTACACTTGCTTTCTGCGAAGCTGTCGGACGGGTGAAATTGGTTGCAGTGGTTGGAATGCCGACTACCTAATTACAGGTGCTGCAATCTTGGAACATCAATAATTGATAAAAATACAAGCAAAATGGTGTCTTGGAGGGGATATTTCATGTGCCATAGTGGTTACTCTCATCTTATGCTTACGACTAATCACGTTCCGCGGATCAGACGAGGGAACACTTATCATTGCACCCTCTTTATGTACACGGGTAAGCCAAGCGAATGGATGTGCAGGTGGGATTTTTGCTTCCTAACTTGTTATATCCCTATTTTTCCAAAATATGTATATGATAGTATTTCGTAATTTGACTTTCTTTTAAAAAATTATTTTTATTTTCTGGATCTTGATTTGCCTTAATTGTTGAGGCCTAACTTTTATTTATTAATGTTGTTCTTATTTCTTCTTGTTAATATTATTTAGTTATTATAAAATTTTGTTGGGATTATTATTGGTATTAGTATTAGTACTAGTGTTATTATTATTATTATTATTATTATTATTATTATTATTGATTTAAACCTCTAACCTAATCCTCACCCCAATACCTAACTCAAATCCTAACCTAACCCATTCTCTCCCCCACCTACCAGCTCACCAGCCCCCTCCCCCTACTTCCTGGATCTACTCCTTCCCATTCTCTCTCCTACTCCCTTCTCTCCCCGCTGATGGAACTATTGACCCCCCTCTCAGGTCTCCCTCTCTCAGATCTCTCTCTCTCTCGAAACCCCCTCTCTTTTGCTCCCCTCTTTCCAATGCTCTCTCCCTCTCTCTGACCTCTCACTCATGACCCTCTCTTCTCTCTCTCTCTTTTGTTCTCCCTCCCCCTTGATTCGGCCCCCGACCTGGATCCGGCACCACCACCACCATGACCACTACGACTTTTGGCCACCAACACCATGGCGACCACCACCTCTATTTTCAGTACCACTTCTAGCGCCACCATTGTCGTCGTTTCCATCGCTTCCCTTCTTCTCGGGCCCCGTGCCCCCACGAGTTCCTCGGGATACGAACACTACAGTGTACGTGTCAGCCCCATTCCTTATGCTACCTTGATCCACGTGTTCCTTCGGGCAACGGGATGCCATGAACCCTGCCCTGCCTCTACGCCGTGTCATCTAGGTTTGTTCACTGTCTCAACTTTCGTATTCCTTGGCCTTTATTTCTTTTTTGACACGCGTGCTGCATTGATTTGCATGTACGTACCAATTTGCACATATGCACCAATTTGCGCATTTGCACCGATTTACGTGTCACATTAATTTATGTATTTTGTATTTATACATCTCAATTTACGTATATGTTCCGTTTCCATTCGTCTTGGTATTCGTGCTACTTCAGATCTCATGTGTGTCTCGATTTACGTACATATCTTGATTTGCATGTTCGTATCTAACTGCGTGCCTCGATTTCCGTGCCAAATCCTTGCACCCTTGTGGGACCCACACGGTATAGCCTCATGCCATCTCTCATGATTTCTATTATATTTTATTATTTGATGCTAATGTTTGCTTATTGTGTGTTCTTAGGACCTCGTTGGACGTGCAAGCTTGGATCTAGAGTGTCGAAGACTTGCGTATCTAGCTGAGCCCTCTAGGCAAGTACCCTTTGCTCCTTTGATGGTTTCTCGCCTATGCGCTTCTTATCATGTATTTATTTATTGTAGATTTTTGTACTTGTAAACTATGGATTTATGGTAGATCTTTAATTGTTGCTATTAGTATAGAATGGTTATGTATCGGGCCGACACCCATACAGAATAACTGGGATGGAACATCCATATCTCCGAGGATGCGTGCATGACCGGGTTATGAGAATAGTGCCTATGCCCAGTGTACAACTCGCGGTCGGGTTATGGTTTGGCCTTAGATTATTGGCCTTGTGTATTATGGTTTGATTAAGGACAGAGAACCCTATGGTGGTGTACCCTGTGCGATAATTTGTTTAATGTGTTGGCTTGGTGACCAGTACGCATTGTAGCACTACTGGAGGTCGAGACTTAGTGTTCTCGACTTGGGATTCTACGAAAGATTACGCCGGATGGATATTATTTTTTTCAGGATATGTTTCGATCCTAAAAATATAGGAGAGGTTTTGTCAAAATTTTGTAAAATTTTGGTCGAAAATTTATGAATTTAATTCAGGAATTTGATTCATGGATTTGATTAGGGATTTGATTGTTCGAGGACTTGATTTGAAATTATTTGTGGAATTTATTTAGGAAATTACTTTGGAATTTTATTAGGAATTTGATTCAGGATATTGATTAGGGACATTGATTTGGGATTTGATTTGGGATTCTGGTTCAAGAATTGTTTCGGGGACCTATGTAAAGTTGTATCCTGGACATTGTTGTATCGAACCCTATTTTATTTTAATATTGCATGGTTGATCCATTTCTTGCTAGGTAGTAGGCCTGAGTATTCGGTTATTTCGGTTATAACCGAACCGAATTTAGTAAAACCGAAAAAACTGAATTAAGTCTTAGTCCAACCAAAACCGAACCGAAAATACACAAAACCGAAATAAACCGAACCGAATTACCCTTCTCGATTTTTTGGTTTATTCAGTTTATATCGGTTGGGCCGGTTATTTGTGAATGGGCCCATTTTTTTACTGGACAAAATTTTTAATGGGTTAGTTATCTAGTGGGCCAACTTTTTTAATGGACATTTTTAGTTAGTAGAACTACTGCTGTCTGCTGGTTGGATTACTTATAAAAATACAGCAGTAGAATAACCAAAATAGTAACAAATATTTTAATGATAATAACTAAACTAGTCGAATTACAAAAATAGAAAATTTGAAAAGAACCATAGTAGACACTAGACTGTAAAATGCATATACAAAAACTTCCATGTGTACACCACCATAGTAGACAGTAAAATGTACATACAAAATTTGAAAAGAACCATAGCATATAAATGCACTTTCTGAAGGAGCTCTACTGGCAAGATAGATATCATATTTCTTCCATGTGTGCACCACCATAGTAGACAGTAAAATGTACATACAAAATTTGAAAAGAACCATAGCATATAAATGCACTTTCTGAAGGAGCTCCATTGGCAAGATAGATAATTAGATATCATATTCTTTCATGTGTACACCACCATAGTAGACAGTAAAATGTACATACAAATTTTGAAAAGAACCATAGCATATAAATGCACTTTCTGAAGGAGCTCCACTGGCAAGACATATATCATATTTCTTCCATGTGTACACCACCAAAGTAGACAGTAAAATGTACATACAAAATTTGGAAAGAACCATAGCATATAAATGCACTTTCTGAAGGAGCTCCACTTGGTCCAATTGCCTCAATCAGATAGCTTCTATATGGTATATGAGTCAATGAATTAACAATTGCTAGTAGGAAAGAAGAGACGATACCATGATAAGGCCTTTCCAATAATCAAGAAAAATGTGCAACAATTAAAAAGAAGGGAAGCAAGTACTGATATAGCTTACATGATATACTAATTCAGAATATGCAAAAACTGATGTATGCTTTTGAAGTATAGAATCTGCGTAGAATCTTTGAAGGCTCGGATCGATCATTTTTGCATTGATGGATACATTATAGTATGTGTCCACTACTCAATAATCCCATCTCATCATTGCCCTTCTCTTTAGATTTGTTAGTAATTTATTTTGTAAAACAAAAAATATACTAATACAGAAATTACCTGAATAGCAGCTACAAGTCTACAACAACAGTATGTAGAATACACAGGGACCAACTTAATTCACACAGGGAACAACTATTTTCATTGCTATCCAGAAGATGTACACTTTATTTCATCTGCATGATGGAGCAACAAAAAGTATGGTTTGAAGTATTTGAAGGCTCAGATAGACATTTTGTGCATCAATAGATGCAGTATAGTATCTGCCCAATTTTTTATGTCATCTCATCATTGCCCACTTTCTTCATATTTGTTAGCAAGTTCTAATTAAATAAAACAAGTAACTATATTGCTATAAAGAAAAAAAAAGATACCTGAATTCAAGTTGCAAGTTGATACCCATAACCGAACCCGAAGCCGACAACCGAATAGTGGATTATTAAGAATCGAAACACTCAATTTTTTTCAAGCCTAAACAGAACCCAGATAGTCAAATCCAAAATATGCATGATGCAGCAAGATAAAGTATGGTTTGAAGTCTTTGAAGCTCAGATAGGCAATTGTACATCAAAAAATGATGCATTGTAGTATCTGTCCACTTACTAATGCTATATCATCATATCATCATTACAAGTCTTTGAAGCTCAGATAGGCAATTGTGCATCAAAAAATGATGCATTCATTGCATTGTAGTATCTGTCCACTTACTAATGCCATATCATCATTGCAATTTTCTTCACATACTTGTTAGCAACTTATAATGGAATAAAAAAAATAACTGTAATATACAAACTATTAAGAATACATTTTAGAAATAACATTGGCTAATTGTTAGATATAAAGTGCAATGATATACCAATTTATAGATAAAGTGTAGTAAAAACCTGGGGCCTGGCTACATATAATGTGTAAATGTGCAGTTATAAACATCCAAAATGTGGTAGTGCATTGTTTAGTGTATTGTTTAATATTACATTTCAGTGACAGTGTTTAATATTACATAATCCACAATGAGGTAGTGCATTGTTTAGTGAAAACTGAAAACCTGGGGCATGGTTACACATTCAGTGACAATGTTTAATATTACATAATCCAAACCAAACAATCCAGATTCCAAAAAATAACTCTTTAAATATCGCTTGAGGTTGAACCCATCAATTGACTTAAATCTACATAAGTATAAAAAATTACAGGAACAAACAATCAATACAAGTAAAAAATAAAAAAAAACAACATTATGTGATATAAATTGTTATATAAAATGATACCTCTTTCAAGTTTATCCAGGGATTCCAAATTCTCTTTAAGATTAGTAAGAATAGATTGATCGGAACCAGTCCTAAACCAATCTTGAGAACAAATAAGACCCTGAACAATCTTAGGTGTCAAAGAACTCCTAAATACATCAAGGACCCGACCACCAGTACTAAATACACTCTCCGAAGCTACCGTAGATATAGGAACAACCAAGATATCATGAACCATTCTTGAAAGATCAAGAAAACGACGAGAGTTGATTTTCCACCAATCTAAGAGATCAAAATTTGGATTCTCATCTTCATCGGCTTCGGTGGGCTCAACAAGATAACGATCCAACTCAGATTTATTATCACAACCAACAGTTTTTATTTTATGATTTTTATATTGAGCCTTCATCATACTTTTCAAGTTAAAGACTGGACGATCTTCGATGGTAGGAGATTCAGTCATTTCACTAGTTGTAGAAGAAACTATAGGTGCATACAACTTTCTGTATTCTTCAAACATGGAATAAATAACCATTTTAACCTTCTCTAGTATGGTGTCACCCTTTTATTGGCCATAGAGTTGATATAGCCACCATTCCAAATATGTAAACTTTTGCCTTTGATCAAAGAGTGGCGCAATGAAGACAACCATATTCATCTTCTCGACGTCCCCCCAATATTTATCATATTTCTCTCTCATTTTATCCGCCATAATAGACAACTCGAAGTCCTCATTACTCTTAGCATTCTTCAAAAGAAAATCAATAGATGCAATCTCTTCAAAAAACTTGTTTGAGTGACATATAAAGAGCCCGACACACGTAAGGTGAATTCATAGAAATGTTCTAAAAATGTACACAACCTTCTCACATTCATCCAATCCTCTTCGGTTGGAAACAAATTCTCACCCTCAAGTTCTCTCTTGAATGAAAGATCTTCGTCTTGGAATCTCTCAAAGGCACTTTGAAACCTTTTGGCCGTATCCAATATCAAATATGTTGAATTCCAACGGGTGCTCACATCTAGACACAATAAGACAAGGCCTTCCTTACGGACTCTTGATTAAATTGCCAACTAGTGAGAGTTGACTTGCCTTTCTCAACACATTGCATACTCAATATTGATTGAGAAGGACCTTTGTGCTTTGGATTAAGGGGACATATAAGCCAATGATTTCTAACTAAGGAGGTCCCACTAATTACGAGGTGACAATAATACTATTTTTTGCAGTAGTTACACTCTGCTTTTGGGTTTCCATTCTCTTGAAATTGTCTAAATTCATCCCAATAAACAGCCCTTTTTTTCCAATCCGTTTGTTTTTTTGCTTTGAGTTTACAAATAGTTGTGTCAGGGTCATTTGTGCCTTGGGAACTTGTTCCCCTCACAACCGGAGCCTCAAGCTCAATAGGTTGAGCTTCGCTTGACATCTAAAATAAACATGAAAACAAAAATATATTTCAATTCAAAAGCAAATTCAAAAAATGAAACTGAAGATAAGAAAATGCACATTGCATGAGTATGATGTTGATGCCATGAACTTGACTTATTTGACGCAATAAATGACCTATTAATTTTTGATAGTACTTTTAGTATAAGAAAGTAATTTTAGTAAATAATATATAAGATTTCAAAATGTGCCAAAATTTTTATTTTATTTCCAGATTAAACAAAGTAACAAATTGTGCCAAAAAATTCATATTTCAATCCTACATCAAATAGTGCTACCTATTAATTAGTAAATATCATATAAGATAATAGTTTTTGTAAACAAGAAATCAATTTTATTACTATTAGTATCTGTTATAACAGTTTTTATCACTTTTTAATTAATAAACAAACCAATAAATAAAAAAAAATTAAGACTTGTAAAGTAAAAATCTGGCATATATCTATTTCAGATTGTAAACAAAAAATCAATCAATTCACAAAAATTCAAACAATCAAAAAATTCAGATTATAAGCATTTTGGCAAACTGGCCATTGCGCAATACGACATTTGTGCAAACTGGTACTATAAGCATAGTTGACTAGCCCTGCAAACAAATTTCATTTTCAGCCAACATATATAGTAATTCAGAATTCAGTACATAATTCAGATCATGTTAAAAAAATCAGTACATAATTAACAATTAAGTTTTACAAAATTTAGATCTAGTAATTCATGCCATCCAACATTATTTACAAAACGAGATCTAAAAACTTATAAAGATCTAAAAATTACTAACAAATAAGTTTTAAAAAATCTATAAGAAAACTTATCAAGTTCTAAAAATTACTAACAAGGTGGAGAAGAGAGTGAAAAACTTATCAAGACCTGAAAACAAGTATACATGTTGAAACAAGTATATATATTCCTGAAATAACTAAATGAAAGTGAAAAGCTGAAACAAGTATACATGTTCACTGATTTTAAATGACAGACAAGTGTAAGAAAAAACAAAAGTTATATAGTATACTAATTTAACACAGTGTAAGAAAATAAATGACACACAAGTGATTTTAAATGACAGACAAGTGTAAGAAAATAAATGAAAAAGATTTGTGAGAACTAATTATATAGTATACTAATTTGACACAGTTGATCAAAGAACAATATAACTATTAAACCAAGCTCTATATTAAACATACACAAGTAAGTAGATTAAACCACAACAAGAACATACACAATTAAGTAGATTAAACCACAACCAAGCTCTATAGATTGGTTAACACTTACATCTATAGAGTCAAAGAGAGTACAAAAGAGTTACATGAACATTATTAAAGTATTAAACCACTGCAAGAAAGTAGATTAAACCACAACAAGAACATATATTAAACAACACAACAACAAGCTAAATACGTTGAGTGCTAGTGCTTGATGCATTTATAAAAGTAAAAATATACACAAGTAATCATATAACACTCCTATTTTAGATCTACAAAGACATGTACTAATTTTAAATTACAAGCTATATATTTGCTTCTAGATCTAAAAAAATATGAATTTAAAGTATAGATCTACAAATTATAAAGTAACCTCTATATTTATTTTGTATACATGCTCATGAATTAAAAACTAAAAATATTTTATTGTAGATCTAAAAAAAATATGAATTAAAAGTGTAGATCTACAAAAAAAGCTACTAGGTCTTATACAGAAGGAAGCTAGAACTAAGTACCAACTGTAAGAGACAGAGATTTGAAAAAAAATATAACAAAAATTAAAATAAAATAAATTAGAAATACTTACAAAGTGGACTTGGAGATCTGAACAGAGATCGAGATGTAGTTCTAGGAGATCTAAGATTTAAACATATAACAAAAATAAAAAGGATATCTGAGATTCGTGTCTAATTATAAAAAATATAACAGAAATAAAAAAAATACTTACAGGGTGGAGAAGAGACTCAAGAGAGGCTGAGAAGTAAGAAAATAGGCGTTGGCCAGCAGTGAGGTAGAGGAGAGTCAGAGACCTGGAGGCTGGAGATGTGTGAGAGAGAGGAAGAAGAGAGAAGGTGATCATGAGAGAAGGAGAAGAGAGTCTGAGAAGCAAGAAGGGAGGTGGTGACCGGTGTTGACTGACAGTGAGAGGCAGAGTTAGGTAGGGATAGGGTATTAGGGTTTTTGTTTTCCGGTGAGGAGTGAGGAAGGAGCAGAGCGGCAGAGAAAATTAGAGGATGAGAGGAGAGAGAGTGTGGAAAATAGATTATATAGTTAGGTTTAGGGTTGAGGGTATTCTAGTAATTCTACATACTAATTCGGTTTCGGTTTTAAACCGAAACCAAACCCAATAACCTAAACCGAATCCGATAACCGAATAACATGGTTTTAAGAACCGAATTCGACCAGAAATCTTTTTGAACTGAACCGAATAGCTTATTCGGTTCGGTTCGGTTCATTTTTCGGTTAAAAACTGAATAATGCTCACCCCTACTAGGTAGATTCGGGCTTGTAGGTTAGATGTATCATTATTGATTCACCCTTGTTCGTCGGATAAAGTATCGGGGTGTAGTTCTACTCGAAAGAAGGTCTGCGACCCTGACATTATTTGGTTTAAGGGTCGTAGATCTACTACAGAGTTGTTCATGTATTTTCTTACCATGTTCGGCGGCATTAATTATTAGGTTCTAGCATTTGATATATCGGGATGGTGAACTTTGGATAAATTTGAGGATTTCTATTTAATCAGATGTTTAATTTGGGATACTGATTGACAAATCTTATGAAATTTTGTAGACCTATGGCGCATGACAATTATTGTTATTATTGGATTTCTCGTATTTGGATTATTATGCGAGTATTTCACAGAACGAGGCAAATATTGAGGTTATCAATATATTATTTTATCGGATTTCCCAAGTGTCCAAACTTGATACACTTCTATACTTTGGTAGACCTTAGGGATCTTGTCTTACTGGCTGGAATAGTAATTAGTGGTCTCATTACTTAATTGATATATATATATATATATACGGTGGATCAAAGATTTGTATATATGATTTGATGGATTAAGCTAATTGCTGATATTAAATTTGTGATTGATTTACTACCGAGGTGACTTCTAGTATCAGTAATTAAGGATGGCTAATGTTGATAGGTTGTACCTTGTTATATTTCACAAATTAGAGGATTTATTGGCAGATAGTCTGTGATCATTAATTCGGTAGATTCTTTTGAGCCAGAGAGTCTGACATTGTTTCTGGTGATTGGCTTAGTATTTGGTGTTCCTGTTTCCTGACAAAATATTTTATTCCAATGTGGATGGAAGGACTGTAGATAGATTGATCTGGAATATAGACCGACATGACAGTTAGATTAGTCTAATTCATTGACTGACTGTCCATGTTTCTTGACCTGATTACCTATACTCGTGTTATCGACTAACAGGATACCTGTTAAGATACTGGCCCTGTTACCGCACTTAGGTACTTCGTGTTCATTTTTTGCACAACGGTGCTATCCTTGATTAGAGTGCACTGAAAAGCGACTACATATTATACTTGTGCACTGAGATGTTATCATATCCCTATTATTATAATATTATATTGTTACCTGCACGGGTACCCTTGTAGTTGGTCAGTGATCGTATCTTAGCGTGGTTGGATATTGTGTATTGATTGTTCCATTACACTATGGATAAATCTAGGTTGGAACCGACAAAAACCAACATAGATTTGCACACAGGTTATCCGTACTGCGGTATGATATTGTAGGATGATGATGATCGTGTGACCACGTCACATGATTCTATATAATATAGGGTTAATTAGGTCACTAAAAATTGGTAGAAGCATTAGGAGAAAACGAAATCCAGAGATTGTGCATGCGGGCCGCTCATTATAGTGCAAGGCTGGTCACCATGGATATTGTATATCATCCGCACTAGTGGAGTGCTGTATCTGACTATTATATATTATATGACCGAGCCAGTATCTCCCAACAGGAGAGCAGAAAACGTTATTGATATATATTTAACGTGGTGGCCTTACGAGGGACTAGTGCATTATTATATCTTGCTTGTATATTATTTGGCTAACTAGCAATGCTCGGTCATATCATGATTTGAGAATTCTTATATATTACTTTACTAGAGTAACCCAGACATCACCAAGCAAGCTCTAGGCACTTGAGTGGCCATTTATTTATTTAATTGTTTGGTGTGTTGCTTGATAGTCGATTTTATGTAAGTTATTCCGGTGCAGTGATTGATTACCTTGTCCTTGTTTGGTGTAGGGGTGAATTACCCTTCTGACCGCATATTATAGATTCCAGTCGATGATGCAGGTATTAGTGGATGTTAGGATGATTGTGACTGATTGTTGATTCTTTATCTAGTGGTGTTGCTTTCTAGTAGGCTGGTATGTAAGTTGTCCTAGTGTATTGATTCATTCCCTTGTCCTTGTTTGGTATAGGGGTGGATTACTGTTATGATAATAATTTATGGATTTTAGTTGACGATGTAGGTATTAGTAGATGTTGGATGTTACGATGTAGCTATTGTTTTGTTGATGCTTTCTACTTTGTAATCGTACATTTGTACCGCACGATCTTTAACCCTAATTTTTGTTATTTCTATATTTATTGCTATATTTCTTGTTAGTTTTCTTCACCCATCCTTGAGCCTTCCTTTATGCTACTTGTTGCGGTTGGCCTGAATAAGCCTGGATTGTTCCTAGATTAAATATGACCGACTCTATGGATCTTCTAGACCTGGCTTGGAGGATGCGCTTCAGTTCCAGATCATAATTGAAACTATATAGGAAGGTAGTCTCCTCTACATCTTTTCTTGTTGTAGACTTCCTGATTGTCATTGGTATTTTTGACCGTTTGGCCATACTTGATTTCCATGTGCTATTGTTCTTGCTACTTATTTTATTGTGATTGCCTGCGGATATGAGATTTGGTTTAGGCCAAAGATTAGATTACATGCTAGGATACCAAATATGACTGATAGTTATGATCGTCGTATGATGTTATATACCTTGTACGTGGTAGCTAGTCATGTCCATCCTCATATTTACCCAATATTCTAGGAGCGAGGCATGACATAACTTTTGTCTTGCACAAGAGCTACCCCCAAGTCGTTAGTGGAAGAATTTTGGACCTGGCCCATTTCACACGCCTCATGAAGCTGGGCACATGGGTCAGTTTGGTATCACTTTTCGTCAGACGCGCACATAACATTTAATGGCGCATGCTGACTGTCAACCATCTGGACAGTTGCTTCAGCGTGGTTGTCTCGCACTTCCCTGGACATTCTCGATCAAGCGTACGCTGGCGCATAGTACGAGGAGCCATGTTTTCTGTATCTCAGGGAGTTGGCACATAAAGCATGCACCACATGAGATTCTGTCAAAGACAAACCCCTTGCTCATGTCTTTGGCCCATGCTATAGCGTTCCTTCAACTGGAGCTAGGTGCTACTTGCTTCTTCTTTTGCGCTCCTAACTGTGAGCGCATACTTTGTGCATCCGCCCATTCTCAAAGGATTATTGAGACCGAGAAGGGGTTTCAGCCCCTAAGTTCCTGACATAGTAGTGCTTTCCTCTGCCAGAACCTAGGTGCTGAGCACCCTTCTTCTAATAAGTGGTTACAGCATTAGTAGAAGCAGCCTTCGTGGACGTATGACATGCGTCTTGAGCATCAGGTACAGGGAGTGCATACTCCGCAGTTAGATGAGGCGCACTGGCCTTGGCGACCCAAGTCTTACAGGTCTTCTTATTCTTTACTAGCCTTGGCGAAGGACTCGCGTTACCCTCAGAAAGCATTTCTTCAAAAGTTTGCTAGTTGAAGTATATAACCAAAATCCTTTGGATCAAACCTAGTTTCGCCGAATCGGACTGTGTCACTATCATTTCGTCGGTGGAAAATGATGTCCCCAGCAGAGTCGCTATTTTTGTTCCGTACCAAAATTATTTTTACTAACTCGGTTTTGTAAATTGAAAACAAGGAGTGCAAAGAGTCCTTAAACAAGAAATCTAAGTACAATTAATATTTTTAGGAATATGACGATGGAGATCGAGTACTACAGCTGACTTCTTTACTCCGTTGATAGTCCGATGACAAAGGAACTTGCTAGATCTTTGGGTCACTGGCCCGCAAGACAATAACTGAACTCTTGAGTATGCTTTCTCTACGTCTCATTGTACGTACATGTACTGTGGGAATGCCTCCATGATATTTATTGCCAATTACACTAACTAGTTATGTTCGTGCATGTACTATGCACGTCTGCCTTTTGGGCTGCCTCATGGTCATCTTTAACATAATACAGTTACAACCATGAGTGCATGTCACGGTCGGGCTGCCATGTGGCATTGGTTACGATAGGCTGTTGATGGGATCTCGGCATGCTGTCTGCGTGACATGGTCATCTTGACACATGGCCTGCACTGATTGTCGAGGATCTCTCATTAGTGGTAATAGAAAGATTCGGCCGCATGGAGATTGAGTCGCATGGAGACTGGACCGCCTGGAGACTAGGACACATGAACACTCAGTCTCATAAGGGCTATGTCTCATGGAGATTATGACGCATAGATATTCTGCCGTATGGAAGCTTATCTTGTGTATACGTGGCACTACACAACTATATACAGACAAAGGTAATTATGATAGTGATGTAAGCACTGACGTTCACTGTCAGCATCAAATTCAAGGCGTTCGGAGTCATTAAATAATGTCAGTGTCATTAATGTGGTGACTGACAGCTATGACAGCATGCGTCAACTTCTTATATGCGTCTAAGCTCCCTGCCACATGCTTTCTTGGTACCACAATGCTTCATGCCGCATAGATGTCTTGCTTCATGCGACTTGTAATATGAGTGCATATTTTTGGGGTGTTTCTATGCTTCTATAGTGAACTTATTTTATATGCTAGCGCGGTTACATGCGCGAGTTGATGCTCGAGTTGCATTAGTGTGTGCATGCACGGGTGCTGTCCTAGCTATATACAGTTATGCGTGGTTATACGCATATGCATGAATGGGCTACTACGTTGTTGTGCGCATGCGTTGTTGTGCTTATGTGCTCAAGCGTAGCTGCGTGTATGCGTGTATGCGCAGGTTGTGTTGATTGCGCACATATGCATAGATTACGTGATTTGAAATATCAATCCTGATTTTAGGGAGTTGGTATTTTAGTCCCATATCGGCGGAAAATAGAGATGGAATTTCCACTCTTCCCTATAAATAGACTCCTTATGCCTTTTTTGTAGATATATGAAAAAAAGAAAAAGAGATCTAGATAGTCTGTTTTTGTCATACACAGAGGTGACTACGAGCGTTCCAGAATTTCTCTTGTGAACTTGCTGGTTCCTTGGAGCAAATCGTCGATAGAGGACGAATCTTGCTTTGAGCAATGGTAGTCTTGATCACCCCAGCAAGAATATTTTTTATTCTATCTTCTTCTTCTCCTTCCTCTTAATTTTGTAATACGTTCTATCTCAATTACAATTTAGTTTGCAAGGAAGAATGAATTTGGTTATTATCAGTTTATAAACTGAGTTTTAACAAGTTTCGCTGGAATCGAGTTCTTTCAGAGAGCAAGTTCCATGCGTGAATCTTATGTGAATCTTTGTTTCTGGTCACTGTGATCCATCTTTGATCTACCTCGGGACTAACAAGGTAAGCACAACTTCTTCATTTTGGATCAATGGTAACAAAATCCATTACAATATATTTAGTTGTTTGGCCAAAGAAGTTTTAATATATTTATCCTTTTATTGTCAATTTGCTTAGGAAGATGGTAATGAATTTGTTACATATTTTGATTCAGATATGTCATCTCACAATCTTTATAAAACTTCTCGCAAATGTTCAAAAATATTTAGGACAGTTTTGTAACGTTGGTGAATGTTTATTAGTGCATGTTTTGGAAGGTTATTATTTTTTTATTATATTATAGTTCATTTAGAAATTCATGATAAATGTTAATTCAAAAAAATTTGTATAGAACATTAAATTTTAATTAAATTATGCACAAAAAATAAGTTTTCTAAATTTATACGTAGACAACAAAAACATCTTTAGTAAGGACGTTTTAGTTCTCTCCCAAATTTTTAATAATATTGGAACCAAAATGTCCTTAGTAATGACGTTTTTATTTTTTTTTAATTTAGTCTGTAAGAAAATTTTAAAATTTAAAATTAAAACGTCCCTACTATATGCGTTTTCAACTTTTTATTTTTTATCTTTTGGTTCGAAAAAAAATTTAACATAACTTTTTTTAGTGAAAACGCTCATATTAGAGGTTTTTCAAGTTTGTTATTTTTTGGGTCTAAAAAAAAATTCCAAAACATTAATGTAATTTTCAAAACTACGGCCACCTTTGTATCAACATGGTAATGATAATTATTTGTTTTAGCTTTTTTGGCTAAAGAAAATAAAATTAACATTTTTTAGTGAAAATGCACCTATTATGGACATTTTTACTATTTTTTTATTTTCTTCAGTGTCAGCCTCCGAAGAAAAAAAAGTAAAACTAAAACAAATAACTATATGTTACTATGGTAATACGCTTATATATAGGCAACTGTAGTTTTGTGGTGAGAGAATCCAAACAACCATATTTGTTTTTTTCAAATTTTTAGGCCCAATAAATAAAATAAAAAATTAAATAACTTGAAAACGTCTCTGGTAGGATCATTTTATATAAATTTTTTTTTTTTTTTTTTTTCATTCTTCCAAAGACACGAAAAAATTAAATAAATTTAAAAAAGTTCATGACAAAGACATTTTCGTTTTATATTATTAAAAAAATAAAAGTGAGCTAAAACGTCCTTTTTTTGCCTGAAGACTAATGACATTCAAAGAAATAACGGTATATGTATGATATTGGTCATATCATTGAATATATGGACCATATTACACTCATAAATTTTATCAAATTCCTTGATAGAGCTTGAGTGGCTCGTATTAAAAAAATAGGATGCCACGAAATGTGCAACTTTGTTTGATCCTCTAGGAGTATAATCGAATGTTATATCCTTGTTCAGGTTTGAAATTGCTCACTCTTCAGTTTGTTATTTGTGTATATGTGTTCACACACATGTGAGCAAAAGTTCAACTTCCTCCTTCGCTTTAGTCCCCCATCGATTGGACCACACGACCTTTGTATGTATATAATAGTTCTTACGCTTTGCTTCCTTGTGGTCTTGTGTGGGGATCTCTATGGGCCCCAAGCGTGCGCCGCTATCACAGCCCGGTCCAGTCCGGCTTGGCTCGATTCGGTTCGACACGTGTAATAGGTGCGGATACGTGCCCACACCTACGGACGCCGAATGACGATTCGATTTTCTCTTCGGGTTTGGGTAGAGACCCTAAATATCTTTTTGAACCAGTTTTAATCTCATTGGAGATTTGAATGTTGGACATTTATTGCTCCCTATGTCCAGGTTCATTTTGAACATGTAACAGCTCATATGACAGCAATTTTTCCATGATTTTTCGTTTTGTTATTACTCTTTAATGGTCTGTTTATGAGCCATTTAATATCATGTCCATTGGTTGTGTCTAGAGACTACCTTTATATTGCAGTCTCCTCCTCCTTCATTATTTACAAAATATTTTCCTCCACATGAAACCTCTTTCTCTTATTTTTTTCTGCAACAATATTCTCTCATCTAAATCCTTACTCTGGGCAGAGCAAAGTTCGATCTCTATCTCTAAGTTGTGTGCGACGAAGAGAAGCCGGTAGTCAGGGGGTTTTACCACTAGAAGCTTCCGAGAAACGTCTGCACATAGATCTCAAATTAACTCTTAGGGCAGTGCTTCGTGCACGACTTTCCCGGAGGCCGGTAACATTATCTATTTTATTTTTATTTTTATTGTTTACAGATTTCTAAATGAGAAAATGAGTTAAATTTTACCTAACATTCTAAAAGTTAATCTGATTTCATGTTAGGTAAAATAATATTAAATCGTAGAATAATACAAGTGTAAGCTATTGCATTACTGCACAAAAATAATTTTTCTTTCTATCAACTTCATTTGTTGTAGAATTTGCTATCGCTACATTATTGTAGAATTTGCTTACTCTAACAAAACAACCTTCTGAAACCAAATAAAATAATTTGCTAAATTTCTACTGTAGCAATATAAATCTGGTTGTTTGCTACTAAGTTGTTCATAGTTGTTTATAGTCACTATAGCAATTTCGTTTCTAGCAAATTATTAAATAAGTTTAGTAGCTTTTCATTTCAGTAAGGTTCTGTAACAACTTGTATCAAATTTAAATTTCAATTGTAATTGAACAATTTCTTACATATCAAATTGTTTATATACCTTGCCTTATGAAAATAATGTTTGGGCATATTTTTACTGCAACTTAGAACAATAGAAATTAGTTTCTAGAAGTAAAGAAATAGTAAAAGTGAAACTGCAAATCCCTTTGAGTCTGAATTCTAAAAGTAAAGATAAATTCGAGAATAAGTCAAAATGGCCCTTCTATCAACCGGGTGTAAATAGCCCTAAGCCACACGGTACTTAAGTGTCTTTGGACCACCGCTAGCTGAGAACCGGCCCCTACATCTAACCCAAGTTAATCAACAATTTATAGACTAAAGATTTTGTAAGGTTGATAGAAAAATTACTCAAACTATTCTTCTAGAACACTAGACTTTGTTATTGAGTAAAACACATATTTTGCAATTTTAGACTATTCACATTAGCCATCATGACTGGCAAGGATGAGACTTTTACTGCTAAACTTGCTAAGTACAATGGGACCTACATTAAGAGATGACAGAGTCAAATAAAGTTTTGGCTCAGAACTTTAGGGCTGATCTCAGCCATTGTCACGCCCCAGTCCTAAAATACCAAGGGACTGGACATGTGGCAATGGCCAACAGCACGCACCGATGGACAAACCCAATTTAATGGATCCATCGGAGCATACTTAAGCTGTTTTACAATAGTCAGGGTTTACTAATCTCATCCACAGAATAAAGATAGCAATATCAGCAAAAGAAATATTAAACAACAACCAGTCAAAGTAATTAAAATCGGAGAACAACCCGATATTAAGTTTGTTACAATGTTCTCATAAACAGGAAATAAAGAGTTTAATTAAACAGGAAAGAAAGTCTATTTGCCATAAAGACTGAGCATGGCGAAGCAATTGTTCAGGAGAAGTCCTCAACGATCACCTCGTCCTCAGGTTCAGGTACTGCTCCGAGTAGTGCTCCTGTTCCGTACACCTCAGGGTAGATCTCGTCTGTTAAATCTTGGGACATAATCCATTCCAGGTCCTCAGGGGACATAGCAAGGTACAGAAAACACAAGCCAAAATAATGCAGTGCAGAAATAAAGGAACAATAGGGTAAGTAATTAAACCAGCTAAGTGATAATGCAAGTGAGAGTTTTAGTCATACTCAGGCTGAGACTACTACAGGATCAGTGTTGAAGAAACCATAGCAGTATTTTCTCGAAGGGCCAGAACTGGTGCCATAGCTCTGTGTCAGAGACAAAGACACATCCAGATGTCAATATATATAATATAATCAGCCTTAATATGGTAATACTCTCCCCACCCAATATAATCTCACGTCACAGTTCTCAATGTTCATGTTACGCAAGATTAAGCTAATGCAAGAAGTCAGAAAAAAATCTAAGCATGTAAAATGTATAAGTCATAAATCTGTATCCTATACAGAATCACCTTGAATATTCAGGAAGATTCTGTATCATGATTCGTGTCAAGTGTCCTGGGTATAACGTACTTGATATGACAAGTACTAGAATGTAAATGTCACGATATCCATCTCTAGTTGACATTGCACAACCCCGCGTACGGTGTTGGCACCCGACTATAATCGGACGCTAAGCAAGTCACACGGCCCTAGGGTTGAGCAAGTACAACAGTCACAGAAAATAAAGCAAGAGAACAAAATGAATCAATAAGCTGCAATTTATGGCAAGGTATACTTACCTGGGTTTCCGGCTCCAATTGTAGTTCTGACTTCAGCGAAGTTTGCAGGCAGTACTCCGGTTGCTGAAACAAACCTCATCATCAGATCTAGAAAATATTAATCAGCAAGAAATGCCTGTCCTTGAGTCCAATTTGGACACAGGGGCAAAAATGACATTTCAGGGCAAAAGGGGTCCACATGTGGGCCGCTTTGCACCAAAAAATGCGTCAGGGTCAAAGGTCTCCGAAACAGTACAACTTAGTGTCAACAGGTCAGGAACGATGATACGAACCCAACGGAACTTCCAGAATTGGATTTCGATGAGCCTATCTCAAAATCGCCCGTCAAGTGGAGCCTGTGGGGCCCACGACACACGATTTTGTCAAAGTTCTCAGAATCGAACCAAACTTGGCTCACAGGACCAGCGCATTGCTACGAGTCCGATGGCGCAAGTTTCGTCTCGATCCGACGTGTGTACACTAAGTTACAGCGAGAATCAGAAAGGTCGGATACGGGGCGTTGTCCGCGGATACGCACTGATTCCGGTGTGCACGCACATCCGAATCAGCTTCTGCGAAATCCCGCACGTCCGTATCAACGACGCGCACGTATCTGTGAAGACTGCACGTGACCAAGTCGTCCCATTTGGCGGGGCGCACTCAGTCCAGGGTGAAACAGGGCATTGGTTTTCCTGTTTTTGGATCGTGGTTCACGATCACCACAGGTCGCGATGCACCGAACGGTTTGCACGGGCACCGAAGGGGTCATGCAGGCTACGCGATGCAACTGACGGAATCAAAAACAGAGTTACGAGGAGGAAGATACGAGTACCTGAACAGGACTTGAAAACTGAGAATCCTTCATATCTGACTTATGTCCGACACGACGCAAGAACTAGGGTTAGGGTTCTATCTACTGACGGTGATCACCGGAGGAGGGCAGCGCGGTTGGAGGCGGGCCGGAGAGGCTGGGGGCGTCGCTGGCGGCACTGGCCGGAGGTGTTGGCGTGGAGGGGCTGCTGCTGGGTCGGAGGAAGGAGGCCGACGAGTTCTCGGGAGGTCCAGGGCGAAGCTGGGAGGAGAGAGGGGCGGCGCTGGCGACCGGGGAACGGTGCTGGGACGCGGGGAGGAAGGAGGAGGAGAGGGTGGCGCACGGCGGAGGGCTTCTAGAGGTGCGGCGAGGTAATGGAAGGAAGTCGCGACGGAGCTAGGGGTAGAAGGTGGCCGGAACTAGGGTTTAGGTTGGGGTGGAGAGAGGGAATTTATAGGCGAGAGGGAGGAGGAGGAACGACGGCGGTTTCGGAAACGGCCGGAGGCGAGCGGGCAGGCGTTTGCGCAGCGGCGGAGACCAAGCGGCGGCGGCGGACGTTTCCGACGGAAGGAGGCCAACGGTCGGGGGTTGAAAGGTTACGGGAAGGAGAAGGGTTAGGCGGAGCGAGTTTGAGTCCGGGTCGGGTCGGGTCGGGTTGCAGGGATCCGACCCGATCCGCTAACCAGGATGCAGGTTCGGGTCAGGCTAATGGGTCGGGTCTGGGTTAGACCCGGATCCGACCCAATAAGGATTGGGTTTGGTTCAATGAACCCGGTCCAGTTTATTTTGGTTTAATTAATTAAATAAACCCAGTTTATTTTGGTTTAATTAATTAATTAGTTTTTAGGGCTTTTAAAAATCCATCCGGGGTCCAATAAATTCCTGGAAAATTATCCTATGTCTAGTTTTTCATTTTACACCATAAAATATTATTTAATAATAATTAAAAATCATTTAATAATTAAAACACCTGAAATTAATTACAAAAAATTCCAGAAAATTGTGAAAAATCCAAATTTAAAAATTTTTGAAAATCAGGGGGTTTACAATCTACCCCCTTAAGAGGATTGCGTCCTCGCAATCAAAGAATAATCGGTCAACAGAGATGACACGGTTGCCAAATTTATTCGAATCACAATACGATGAAGAAAATCAAGGTTGAGGGTTTAAACACATAGGGAAAATCATTTCCCTAAGCAATAGAAGTTATGCAATTTCCCAAATGTGGGAAATCTAGAAAATTACAGTTTTAGAAAACCAGGTTATCTTTAAAACATATTAGGTTAACAATTTTAGGTTATTATCAATTTCAAAATTACTAGGTTAACACTAGGTTATCAATTATTAACAAGTTAAAATTATCAGGTTAAGTCTGGGGTCACAAACCAGCAGGCACGAACTAAAGCATTACTAGAAACAGAACTACAAAAACTTACTTGTATTAGCTATGCCATAGTTCTGCGCGTCTCCCACAGTCATCGCGAAAACTTGGCCGCGTCCTTGAGGTGGTGCTCTCTGCTGTTGGTGGACTTGCTGGTAGGGTGCTGCTTGAAGTGCCAAGGGTGGCCTTGGTTGATGTCCTCCTGGTGTTGGTAGAGTTTGTTGGTTTGCCCTTGGTGCTCCTTCTCTACGCTCAGGGCAATCCCTCACTGCATGTTGTCTCGATCCGCAACCTAAGCATAGTCCTAACCTACGTCGGCATTCCCTGGCGATATAGCCTGCTTTGCCACAGTAGTGATAAGTAGAGAGGACTATTACTTGTGGGGTAGCTGCTTTCTGCTGTTGGTGTAGGTGAGGTCTCTTTGTAGCTTCTTCTTGTGGTGCTCTGGCTGTTGCTGATGGGGAAGGCCGCTTCAGACTGGTCTCTCTCCTGGTGATGCGCTCCATGCGTCGAGCTGCAGCAAGGACGTCCGAGTATGAAGTTGGTGCGACAGATCCAATTAGTTTTTGTAACTCGATGTTGAGTCCGTCGAAAAACTTCTCGGCCTTCTCTTCTTCTGTCGGGATCAATGTTGGGGCGAAGCGACTCAGACGAATGAACTCGGCGTTGTACTCTTCCACCGTCATAGCATCCTGAGTGAGACGATTGAACTTGTCCCGAAGTTCTGATCGAACGATAGCCGGTATGTACATCTCCTGAAAGAGTCTGGAAAACTCTTCCCAAGTAACTCGGTCTGGTCCGAGCCTGGTCTCCTCGGATAGCCACCAGTGATGAGCATTGTCCGTCAATTGCATTCTGACGGCAGTCATCCAACGTTCCTGTGGAAGCTCAGCTGCTTCTAATTGATACCGAATGTTGGTGAGCCATTCATGAACTTCGGTTGGTCCCTCCTTGCCAGAAAAGGTACGGGGCTTCAGTTGGCAGAAATCAGTGATAGAGCCCGTCGGTTGCCGTCTAGCTGGTAGGTTGGCCCGCTCCAGTGCATTTACTAGACTGTTCCTCAAGTAATCAGCCTTGCGACGCTGAGCCTCGTGTTGAACTTGTTGCTGGGCTTGCATCATTGCGTAGATCATTTGGAATATTTGTTGCCCGTCAATTGGCTGCCCTTGTGGGAATACAGGCATCGGTGGAACGAACTGCGGCGGGGACGGAATGTCATCACGCCGAAATCTAGAAGCTTGATGATCTGCTTGGCTGCTTCGATGAGTAGAGGGATCTCCACTCAATAGCGTCACGTCATCTTCTCGGTAGGTGGCTTCAGCTCCTATTGGCGTTCTTGCTGGATTTTCGTCGTTTACTTGTGAATTCATTACTCTGTATCAAAAATAAACTATAAGAGGTGCACAGGAATCAAGGCAAGATGCAAGTCAAAAATTAGTTCGAATACGATATAGATATCAAAACGATTCAAGCAAGTGGGTGAGATCCTAAAAACTTATCCTATTCTTATTGCAGGCCTGTTCGGTCCCGAAGTTGAAACCGAACAATTTTAATCGTTGACCTGCATGGGCCATCACAAAAACCATGTCACGTCCCAGTCCCAAAATACCAAGGGACTGGACACGTGGCAATGGCCAGCAACACGCACCGATGGACAAACCTAATTTAATGGATCCATCGGAGCATACTTAAGCTGTTTTACATTAGTCAGGGTTTACTAATCTCATCCACAGAATAAAGATAGCAATATCAGCAAAAAAATATTAAACAACAACCAGTTAAAGTAATTAAAATCGGGGAACAACCCGATATTAAGTCTGTTACAATGTTCTCATAAACAGGAAATAAAGAGTTTAATTAAACAGGAAAGAAAGTCTATTTGCCATAAAGACTGAGCATGGCGAAGCAATTGTTCAGGAGAAGTCCTCAGCGATCACCTCGTCCTCAGGTTCAGGTACTGCTCCGAGTATTGCTCCTGTTCCGTACACCTCAGGGTAGATCTCGTCTTCTAAATCTGGGGACATAATCCATTCCAGGTCCTCAGGGGACATAACAAGGTACAGAAAACACAAGCCAAAATAATGCAGTGCAGAAATAAAGGAACAATAGGGTAAGTAATTAAACCAGCTAAGTGATAATGCAAGTGAGAGTTTTAGTCATACTCAGACTGAGACTACTACAGGATCAGTGTTGAAGAAACCATAGCAGTATTTTCTCGAAGGGCCAGAACTGGTGCCATAGCTCTGTGTCAGAGACTAAGACACATCCAGATGTCAATATATATAATATAATCAGCCTTAATATGGTAATACTCTCCCCACCCAATGTAATCTCACATCACAGTTCTCAATGTTCATGTTACGCAAGATTAAGCTAATGCAAGAAGTCAGGATAAAATCTAAGCATGTAAAATGTATAAGTCATAAACCTGTATCCTATACAGAATTACCTTGAATATTCTGGAAGATTCTGTATCATGATTTGTGTCAAGTGTCCTGGGTATAACGTACTTGATATGGCAAGTACTAGAATGTAAATGTCACGATATCCATCTCTAGTTGACATTGCACAACCCCACGTACGGTGTTGGCACCCGACTATAATCGGACGCTAAGCAAGTCATACGGCCCTAGGGTTGATTAAGTACAATAGTCACAGAAAATAAAGCAAGAGAACAAAATGAATCAATAAGCTGCAATTTATGGCAAGGTACACTTGCCTGGATTTCCGGCTCCAATTGTAGTTCTGACTTCAGCGGAGATTGCAGGTAGTACTCCGGTTGCTGAAACAAACCTCATCATCAGATTCAGAAAATATTAATCAGCTAGAAACGCCTGTCCTTGAGTCCAATTTGGACACATGGGCGAAAATGATATTTCAGGGCAAAACGGGGTCCACATGTAGGCCGCTTTGCACCGAAAAACGCGTCAGGGTCAAAGGTCTCCGAAATAGTCCAACTTAGTGTTAACAAGTCAGGAACGATGATACGAACCCAACGGAACTTCCAGAATTGGATTCCGATGAGCCGATCTCAAAATCGCCCGTCAAGTGGAGCCTATGGGGCCCACGACACACGATTTTGTCAAAGTTCTCAGAATCGAACCAAACTTGGCTCACAGGACCAGCGTATTGCTACGAGTCCGATGGCGCAAGTTTTGTCTCGATCCGACGTGTGTACACTAAGTTACAGTGAGAACCAGAAAGGTCGGATACGGGATGTTGTTCGCGGATACGCACTGATTCCGGTGTGCACGCACATCCGAATCCGCTTCTGCGAAATCTCGCACGTCCGTATCAACGACGCGCACGTATCTGTGAAGACCGCACGCAACCAAGTCGTCCCATTTGGCAGGGTGCACTCAGTTTTGGGGTGAAACAGGGCGTTGGTTTTTCTATTTTTGGATCGCGGTTCACGATCACCACAGGTCGCGATGCACCGAGCGGTTTGCACGGGCACCGAGGGGGTCATGCAGGCTACGCGATGCAACTGACAGAATCAAAAATAGAGTTACGAGGAGGAAGATACGAGTACCTGAACATGACTTGAAAACTGAGAATCCTTCGTGTTTGACTCATGTCCGACACGACGCAAGAACTAGGGTTAGGGTTCTGTCTACTGACGGTGATCACCGGAGGAGGGCGGCGCGGTTGGAGGCGGGCCGGAGAGGCTGGGGGCGTCGCTGGCGGCGCTGGCCGGATGTGTCGGCGTGGAGGGGCTGCTGCTGGGTCGGAGGAAGGAGGTCGGCGAGTTCTCGGGAGGTCCAGGGCGGAGCTGGGAGGAGAGAGGGGCGGCGCTGTCGACCGGGGAACGGCGATGGGACGTGGGGAGGAAGGAGGAGGAGAGGGAGGCGCACGACGGAGGGCTTCTGGAGGTGCGGCGAGGTGATGGGAGGAAGTCGCGGCAGAGCTAGGGGTAGAAGGTGGCCGGAACTAGGGTTTAGGTTGGGGTGGAGAGAGGGAATTTATAGGCGAGAGGGAGGAGGAGGAACGACGGCGGTTTCTGGAACGGCCGGATGCGAGCGGGCAGGCGTTTGCGCAGCGGCGGAGACCAAGCGGCTGCGACGGACGTTTCCGGCGGAGGGAGGCCAACGGTCGGGGGTTGAAAGGTTACGGGAAGGAGAAGGGTTAGGCGGAGCGGGTTTGAGTCCGGGTCGGGTCGGGTTGCAGGGATCCGACCCGATCCGCTAACCAGGATGCGGGTTCGGGTCGGGCTAATGGGTCGGGTCTAGGTTAGACCCGGATCCGACCCAATAAGGATTGGGTTTGGTTCAATGAACCCGGTCCGATTTATTTTGGTTTAATTAATTAAATAAACCCGGTTTATTTTGGTTTAATTAATTAATTAGTTTTTAGGGCTTTTAAAAATCTATCCGGGGTCCAATAAATTCTCGAAAATTACCCTATGTCTAGTTTTTTATTTTACACCATAAAATATTATTTAATAATAATTAAAAATCATTTAATAATTAAAATAGCTGAATTTAATTACAAAAAATTCCAAAAAATTATGAAAAATCCAAATTTAAAAATTCTTGAAAATTAGTAGGTTTACAGCCATTGATGGTTCCACACCCATCACAAATAATTCTGATGACACCGAGTCTGACGTATGAGTGTCCAAATCCACCAGCTCCTCAAAACCCAAAATTTCTAAGAAAATAGACTGTCACTGCTTCCATGGAATTCTAAGAACTTTCCCTGAATCATTATATGACATATTCTTTTAATAAGAGTGCTAAAAAACTTTGGGAAGCTTTAGAAGATGAATATAGCTGTGATGATGCTGGAATTAAAATATTCAATTTCTCCTCATTCAAAAGATACTTTATGGTAGATAATAAACCTATGAATGACCAAATACATGAATTCCAAGAATATCTTAGGCATATTCAAGCCAAAGGTACTTTCCTTTCTACTGAGTTTAAAATAGCCGCTTTGGTAGATAAGTTCCCTCCTTCTTGGATTATGTTAAGAAAGATCATATTCATACACAAGATGACCTTATCTTTGTTCAAGTCCTAAAGAAAATTAAAACAGAAGAACAAATTAGGCTAAGCTCTAACCCTAAGTCTAAGTCTAAGGCTAAGGTAAACCTAGTAGAATCACAAGGAAAGCCCAAGCCAAATCATCATCACAAACCTAAAAGGAACCTCTTCAAGAAGAAGCAGAACTTTCGACCTCACTACCAAAACCTTCAACACCATAAACCTAGCAACTTCGATCAGACTCAGGATCAGAAGAGATTTTGTTTTGTGTGTTGGGTAGTATGCCTCATAGCCTAGTATCACATAGCCTTTTGACCCATTAATGAAGTCTAATTGAATGACACCAACTATAGGCTTGCATAAGAAGATATTGTCTACCCAGACTGTAGAACTTAAAGTCCTATACCCCTATTTGGTTGACTATAGACTTAGACAAAAAGTTAGTATGGCAACTGTTTAGGCACAACACCGGTCTTCTTGGTGAACTTAAATTATTCTGTGCCTTCCTCCATCATAATCCAGCATACTTATATTTTCTGGACTACCTCCGCTTATGCTGCTATTTTATAGCCTAGTTTTTTAAGCTTATTCTTTCATCGAGCTTGTTCATGACATATGTGTTATTGGGGACGCCTACTAATACATTATTTAAATCAGAATCAGTGTACTACAGTCTGATCAACCTTAATGCACTTGGTTCGCTCTTCACATGACTACTTTACATGGATTAAGATATAGTTGAGTCAGCTTGTTAGACGAGTATACTTGCCCTTTAGACATGTTTGAGCATATCTTATCAGTTACATAACTGTACTGATATGAGCATGCAAATAGAAATTTACCAAAAATAAGATTTCAGTCCACAACTGCCCTGACAACTCTCTTTTTGAATTCTTTAATCGCCTTGAACCCCGTACTTTTATTCTATCCCCTCCTCCTTGAATGATTTATTATTGTTTTTTATCTTTCCCTATTTTGGAAAGACGAAAGTTCGTGCTTGGTATAAGTTTGATACACGGAGACTACTAGATATACCACATAGGCCAATCACATTACTTTATGACTATCTTTTGTAATTAAGGGCATACCACAATGTGATATATTTGGTGTTTTAACTAGGTGGCATACCCACGATGCTAATGGATGACACGAGTAGCAGTAGTAGTATTCTCCTTCCTATCACCATCCTGTCCCATTGGGTTGCTCATCTTCTCTTCCATATCCATTCCTTATTCCACGCTTAATTCTTCATATCGTCGTTGCATCTCTTCGTGCCATCATGAATTATTGATTTACTTCAACCTTACCCTTATTTTGTTAGTTAAAACATAAATGGGTTAGTAATAAATAATAACTACAGGATGAGTTCATAATGATAACCCTTATGTATATGCACTATAACAATATCTGTATTCTCTTATTATTTTTAAACCTTGAGTAGCACCCTTTAGTCGAACATGAATTAGTTGGATTGTTAAAATAGTTCATACTTCTAATAGTTTTATAAAGTTAGTCAAGACCTTAATTGTTGCCCTAAAACTTAGACTAAGCTTAGGAAAGAGTTGAAGGCACTTGTTACGAACTGATGACTATGATAATTCATTGGCAAGATAGCGACAGCTGCAGCTAAACCATTATAGTAGAGTAGTCAAATTATTTGCAGGCATACTGGCCATGTGGTATGGCAGTATTAGACTATGATACTTGACGGTTACAGAGAAAAATTATGGTTATGAGATTCCAGACAAGTATCCCAAAGTTTTTGATCCAATGAATAAAATTCGTCTTATCACCTAGACAATAGCCTCAAAAGACTTTGACTTCTAGTAGAATTCTTGTAAGTTGGGTAGTGTAGATGAGTTAGAGGATAAAATAATAGTGTACAGACAATAAGGGAGAAAGGTGTTAGGATGGTTGACCATAACCTTTTAGGAGGCGTTGCTAGCTAGCAACGAGGTGTTAATAGCTATTGTGATTTATTACGAATATGGGTTAGTGTTAATTTCGATGACAAAATTATTGTAAGTTGGGTAGATTGTAAACTCCCTCACCCAAAAATATGTATATTGTGTGTATTTTGTATTTCTTGTATTTGTTTTAGGTTATTTTCCAAATCAATTAAAATCTAATACTTTCATTAAGATACTTTATCGTGGTTTGGACATTAATAATATAGGATGGCCCCAAAACTTGTATCTCCCTTCATAGGAAGTAGCCTACACAGGAGACACTACCTGTAGGATCTTTTCGTGGCAAAGAAATTCGATCCCTTGGTGTTAGTATGACATTAGTGTAACGACCATAGATTTTGTGTTAATATTTAGATAATGTATATATAAATTAATTGTGGTTATTTTTCTATCCTAACTTTCTACAATTAGCACCCCATAATTTCTTGTGCCAAATTGGTACATTCCCTTTTTGTAAGATTGCATATTATTTACTATTAACATATTTTGTGGATAACCATTTAATTAATTACCTAGTTAATTAAATAATATAATTATTTGATTTATTATAACTAGATAAATACCTAATTATTAATTATAAATATTTCATAAAATATTTTGGGTATAGTATTTTATTAAAACTTTACAAAATAATTTTCTAGAATTTATTTTGTATGCAAATATTATTTTTGGGATTTTTAAACTCATCTATATATGTAAATATATATATAAATAAATATAAGGCTAATAATAATAATAATAGTAATAATAATAATAATAATAATAATAATAATAATAATAATAATAATAATAATAATAATAATAGCCATAATAATAATAATAATGATAATAATAATAATAATATAAAACTATTCCTAAATAAATAAATATAAAAGAAATATAAAAAAGAAAAGAAAAAGAAAACAAAGGAAAACAAAACAAAAAGAAAAAAAAAGAAAAAATATATAAAAATCCTTTAACCTAAACTAAACCTAATCATTTTCCTAAACCCTCCCCATTCACAGCAAACTCGCCCAGAACACCCCTTAATATATATATATATATATATATATATATATATATATATATACATATATGTATATCATAAACCCAATTCCTAAACACTAACCCTAACCCCAGCCTCCGGCCAACCTCTGCCCCGCGCCGCCGACCGACCGCCTCGCCGCCGCCCCCGTGCCGACCGCAGCCGCCCGGCCGTCATCGTGCGCACAGTGCGCGTAATAGCACAGTTTTGCCCCCCCTCTTCACGGTATCACATCTCACTCATTTTTGATTATTTTTGTCAGCGGTTTGTCCGTGTACGTTTAAAACCTAACCCTCTAGGATTTTTATTCAAGCGGGATGAGTTTTCGTGTCCCGGATTGGTCGAAAAATTGACCGAAAAATGGCCGAAAAACTGACCAAAAATTGTCTAGAAACTTCAACCCAAGCCCCCATGTTCACGCCCAATTTGCCATCAACCTATTTAATATTTTCAAAAATTAATTGAAGGGTTTTTTTTAATATAACCGAAAATTTTTCTGTTCTTTTAGTTTTTATTAATTCATTCTATGTGTTAAATTATTCAGCCTCCAAAACGACAAAAAACTTAATTTTTTAAAACTAAAATTTTATGATACAGTGTAAGCCCCGCCAAACGGGAACACCTCATCGTGTACCAATTGTACTGAAAGGCGCATATGGTATATCCTGACATGTGGGATTTCGCGGAAGTTGATTCGGACGTGTGTGCGGGTCGGAATCAACCCGTATCCGTAAAAAGTTCTCGTATCGCAACTTTTGCAAAACACCACGCCATTTAGTGTACGCTCGTCAAAATACGACAAAACTTGCGCCATTGGATTCATGGTATCACGCTGGTCCTGTGACCCAAGTTTTACGCTATTCTGAAATAGTTGACCAAGCCGCCTATTTACGGGCCCCACGGTTGACTTTAAGGACGAATTTGTGATCGGCTCACCGGAATCCAAAATTGGACATACCGTTGTGTTTGTATCGATGTTTAGAATTTGTTTGACCAATAATTTGTCCCATTTAGAGACCTTTACCTATAACATGTATTTCGGTGCAAGGTGGGCCACATGTGGACCCCGCTTTGATCCGAAATTACCGTTTTGCCCCTGTGTCCAAATTGGACGAAAGGTAGTATTTTCTAGCTATCTCGCTTATTCTGGAAACGTTGGTGATATTTATTTCAGCATCCGGAGATGTTTATTCTGATGACATAGTTTCTGATCCATTGTACCTGACGTTTGAACGCTTACACTTTGCAACTTTCTTGCCAGGCAAGATACCTTGCCAAATTACTTAAAGTACTTTTGCATGCTTATCATATTTTTATATATTTATTATATATGTGTTTTTTAGTCATAATTATATACTATATATATATTGACACACACTTGACACATAGTATCATGGGAGGGGAGGACAATCAGTAGGCGTATGGGCTATATCCACTATGGTAAACCGTAGTAACTAGCCCGAACTATGGTAGTTGTGTCGCGTTGGTCACTACCCTCGTGGTATGTCAATTTCTGGTGTTACGATGGTTGCTACCCTTGCGGTATGATGGCTTCTGATGTTCATGGACGTATGTGCGAGTTGTGAGATTAGATAGAGTAGCCTAACCATGCCCATATGTCAAAATGGTTTTCCTCACTATGCATTTTCATACAGATTGTCTAGTACAACGTACTTATATATTTTCTGTCTATTATGCATGTTTATTGTATTCAATTGGCATGCTTCTATGTTACGTCCCTCTGAAGACCTGATCCCTTTCCAGGTATAGACGATCATGACTATTCGCAGGAGCACGGATCAGGACTTGCTATTTCTCTCTCTTTCGAGGAGGTCTTCCTTTCGAGTCTCATTATTCCTTAGATGTACTTATTTTATTTCTCTTATATTCTATATTGGTAGTGGATTTGTCTCTATCCAACTATTTATTCTTATCAAGCATTTTATACTTGATTCAGTTATATAGTTGATTGGTTATTTGATTCTGTGGATGAGATCTAGTTATGCCCTTGTACGTATGTGTTATAATTTCCATATATTGGAGTTGCCATATACATACGGCTGGCATGCTTACGTATTCCTAGTCCTACGTATTTTGGGACTGGGGCGTGACACTGGCCACCTGTGGCGGCACAGCAACGACAGCAAGGAAGGACGGTGAGCGCGGAGGAAGGGGGGCACGGGTGGCCGGTCACGGGGAGGAGGGGGTAGCCCGGTGGGGGCGCGGGGAGGAGGTGAGGTGCTCGGGGAGGAGGGGTAGGGGGCTCGAGGAGGAGGAGGAGGGGGAGGGGACGCGGGGAGAAGGAGGAGGGGAAGAGGAGGAGGTCGGAGGAGCAGGGAGAAGGAGGAGTAAGCACAGTAGGGGAGGATAAGGAGGAGTGGAGGAGGGAGGAGGAGGAGGGGGGAGGGGGGAGGTTCTGTAATGGAGGTGGGGAAAGGGAAGGGTAATTTAAGGTTTTTATTTTTTATTTTTTTTAAATTATAGTTTTAATGAAAAATGAACTGGAGGGGCTATTTCGAGCAAAATATTTAGGGGGTTTTAATTTGTTAACGAGAAAAATTACGGGAAGGGTTTTTTGCACTTTACCCGTATTGGTATCTTAGTTCTCCTTAAGCCTCCTTGAAGTAATGATAATTTCTTCTGTCATAATGGTCTCATGTTTGAAGATAGCTGCATTTCTTGCTTTCTAAATGCTCCATATTAGGTAGAAACTGTTTACTATGCCTTCTTGGTTCCCATCATCAAGTAAGTTTGCATAAAGTGTCTCACAGTAACATGTTGGTAATGGTATCTTTGAATAGAGACCAATTGATGCCAAGCTTTACCTGCATAAGTACAATGTAGCAAAAGATGATTGATGGATTCAATATGTACCTGACAAATAGAGCATATAGGGATAAAATTTGTAGTCACCTATGAATGTTCCCCGATGTGGCAATGGAGTTATTAAGGACCCTTCATATGAACAAGATCACCCTTGGGCAAAGATGATACAATTTCTAAATCTTTTCCAGCTTCCAAAGTCGAAAATGAGTTTGGACTGTGGCTTTGAGTTTGGATGTCATGTATACTGATTTGGATGAGAGCTTTCCATTGCCAATAAGTCTCCATATGAGTTTATCCTCCTGGAAGAAGGGGTTCAGAGGTATTTGGGTGATAGTAGTGGCTTCAAGGTTAGGAAAAATCTGATTAATATGATCATGATTTCATGTGCAAGTTGGGGTATCAAAAAGATCATTAACCCATTTGGCAGATTGAGTAGCACCAGGGATGCCTGATACATCTTATGAGATAACAAGGGAACCCAAAGGTCATCATAGATCTTGATATCAGTCCCATTACCTACTGACCAATAGGTGCTGTTAGTCACATGGCCTGCACTTGAGGATACTCGACCAGATATAGGAATTAGAAGAGGAATTATGCACAATCTATAAATCTTTATTGCAGTGGTATTTAGATTTTAGAAGTTAAAACCAAGGAGAGTTGGGATTAGTCAAGAATCTCCAAGTAAGCTTGGTAAAAAATGTTTTATTCATGATTTATGTATCCCTAATGCATGTACCCCTATTGAAGTTTGTTTTGAGTCTGAGTCGACCAAGGACTAAAAATAAAGTTTTTTGGAGCTAATTATCCCCCCTAACCAGAAATTTCTTTAGGGATATTGGTGATTTTTTTAGGGATAATATAAGATGAAAGATAATACGCAGGGAGTGAAGAGAGTGTGGATTTAATAAGCATTATTCTCCCTATATGAGACGTACAATTCCCCTTCCAGCCTGTCAGTTTTGATTCACTAGCAATAATGAGTCTAGAATAAATTAACATATGTTTCTTAGGAAGGAGCAAATATTGTCCCAAATATTTGTTATTCAAGTTCATGGTCTTAACATTGAGGATATCTACGAGGGTTTGTGTCACATTCCAGTACTAGAATACGGTGATGGACACGGCCAGCTACCCCGTACAAGGTACTATACGTCGTACGGTGATCATGACTGTGACTGGACAAGGGGAGCATGCTACAATCAGGTCACTTAGGGTCATACGAACATCTGTCTCAATCAATCAAATAAGAAACAGTAATCATAAATCATATATGATAAAGTAATAGGGCATCCCAAACACTTTCATCAAAATATTCTGGAGACCAGATGTACAAAATAAGAAGCTGGTAGCGTAATAAAAGTACATGACAGTGATCAGCTACAGTTTGATTTAATAAAATCATGTAAGTTAATTAAATGTCCAAACGTGCAAGCAAATAGGTGCTGGTGACTAAACGTCCAAAAGATAATATGTACAATGACGAGCAGGGAAGAAGAAAACCCAATCGTTATCCTCGGCGGCCATGTTCCTGGTACGTTCCATAAGTCAGAGGAAAGTATGTTGTATCCTTGGGCACTGGTTCGAAACCTGGCCATACAAAACTAGTGGGGTCAGACCCTAAATAGCAAGTAGCACAAAGAAAACAAGAAAAGGAAAAACAAAAACCAAAGCAATAAATATATAATAATATATGTTCTGTGTCGTAACTTAGGTCCATGGCATATCCTAGAACAAAGGTCCAACCCTATAACCAAACAAGAAAATGGTTGAATCCATCACACTATGATAGTCCATTTTCGTAGGCTACTAACAGAATAATACAATCACAACCAATTCTAATTAATAAAATTGGCCAATCACTTGTACGGTTTGCTAATTATGGATTCTAAGATTATCTCAGAATAATATATAATAGGTATCCTCAGACCACGCGATTGTAGAATATGAGCTAACCGAGCCAAATAAAATAATTATATAGGCACTTCACAAATTATACCAGTTCCCTATAGGGCCACTGTGCTAGATCACGGTATTAGTAGTTCCAATATTCCTATAGTGAAATAGCAGCTCGGCATTATTTATAATAGGTCAGATATTTTACTCCACAAGGAAGATAATAAACAGTATCTGTGGTAGCCAGCCTATATCGCAATTAGAATAAATCTCTGTGGGAAGGTTTGTTTGCGTGATCTCGGGATACCGTTTTCTCCCAATGTTACTATCACTTTTAGTTGCTTAATTAACCCTATAATATTTTCAAATCTCAAGGCGTGGCCAAATGAGAATTTTCCTTAAGATCTCGGGATACCATTTTCTTCCAAAGTACGGACACGCTAGATACGAATCCATGAAAGTTCAATCTAAATTCACCCGAGCGTGTATGCAACATTCAACAATCAAAATCCTAGCCACACTTTGGTACTTGACTCGCATATCATGCCCGTGCTAGGGGAAAAGTATATATATAGTATCACGCATTCAGGAATTTAGAGGCATTCTCGATGCACAACCAAAATATAAATCACTTAATATGTAATATGGTATGTCACACCTAGGTGGACAAATTATGAACAATATCAGACATCAGACAATAATTGTATCTGCATGGATAAAGTAATCGAGTCCAATTTCCAAGATCATAAGCATGAGTTCTATAAACCCCCTCGATAAATTCCATAGATAGTCATGTTTGGATTTGGGAAATTTTAGATCTTTCAGAAGATGATGAGGTTTAGAATTGAGTCGTCTATTATTTTATTTAAATTAAACCTTTGGCATACCCTACCGTTGCTATTTTATTCGGAGTCCAATATCAGCCCATAAATTCCATCGGACTATTGTACTTCTGAGTTGACTTGCCAATTTAGGCACTGGACTTTTCCGTCACACAAAAATCGAATTCGTTGTGCTCTAAATTAATTGCACAATTTTCCGTAATCGAAATCCATATTTAATTCCGTATCGGACACCTGTGTCGTTAATCTCAATTTTGAGATACCAACTTAACCCGTCGAGCCGGACCAACTAAAGGGTCCAAGACTGACTCCAAGCCCCCACCATTTTTGACCTTTGTGTCATTTCCGAAGTTTGATCCCAAGTGCCCCTATTTAATTTAAAAGCGCAGGACACTTAAAATCCTATTTAAATCGAGGATACTAATTTTGCCTAATCCCTTTTTAATCCCCAATTAATCCCGATGGACATTAAATTAAATCCGTGCCTCGCACACAACACCCCCTCACCATGCAAATTATCAAACGTAATTTTTCCCATAATTTTTGCATTATTTTATGTGTTTGTGCAAATATCCAAACTTAAGGGGCTTATTTGCAAATATAGCGATAAGTGTCACCATCCCATTGGCTAAGGCACATGAAGAAGCCCCATCTCCCTCTCTTGACCGGTCTAATCCAACACTCTCTCTCTTCCTCGGATGTACTTCTCCTTCATGAAGAAAACCAAGTTTTTCATGATAGATCTAAGCCCTCCATTTTGAATGGGAACATCCCCACCACACATCCCTTACACACCCTCCTATAAAACCATCACCATCACCCTCACAACCCCCAAGGCCGGCCCTAATCCCTAGGTGTAGAAAACCCCCCCTCTCTCTCTCTCTCCTCCCTCCTTCATTTTTATTCTACATGCAAACTCCTCCTTCTCCATAATAATTTCTTCTTCTTCCTTCTTTTTCTTCCTCCTTCTTCCTGGAGACCCGACCGGACGGCCGACTGACTCACCTCCGGCAAGTCGAGCACCCCGGCGACTCCGACGTCGGTGCTGACCCGCTGTCTTCGACTTCGACACTGTACAGTGCGGCTGATCCGCCCGGCGGTGCAGCTTCCCCCGCCTGCTGCCAACACAGCCGACTCCGGCCGCTGTCCAGCCCCGACCCAGCGCAGCCCGACAACACAGCCCCGCTCTGGCGGTGCACCCCCGCACAGCTCCGCGGTGCAGCCGTTTCCTCCCCCCGTGACCGTTCGACTGCCGCAACGACTCCCCCGCCGACCCACAGTATAATTCTCCCCCGCCGGTAGTGCGATGCTTCCCCCCGCTCCGGCCAGTGCTACCTCGACGACCCTGTGCACTGACTGCTCCGGCTGCCGAGTTCCTCACCCCGCAGGCTGCTCCCTCCACGAGCTCCGGCGGCCAACTCATCCCCGCGGCTTTGACACCAACCCCGGTCGAGCCACTCCCCCTCTGGCCAGGCCGCAGCCACGAGATCCGGCGTCCAACCACATCCCTCTGGCCGAGCTTCTCCATCGACACTCCGGCCAACCAAGCCTGCCACCCCACCCGACTCCACTGTCCGGCCACCATCACCACTTCGGACCCCCCTGTCCAGCTTCCACCGCCAGCACCACCTTGCTCCGACTTCCCCGTCTCCTTCCTGATTCACCACCACCACCATAGCATCACCACCACCACCATAGCATCACCACCTCCACCTCCAGCTTATTCTCCGGCCAACCCCCAGTCGACGCCGCCACGTCGAGGTCAACTCTCTCCCCCTCTCTTTGATTAATAGTTATGTTGAGTTTTAACTAAGGTTTAAGTATTAGTGTTTATATAATTGTTTTGTGTTGATGATGAGCATGGGAAAATGACTTGAGATTGGGTTTAAATGAGGTTTAATGTGTTTTTAGAGTTTATGTAGTGTAGTGTAGTGTTTTTTTGAGCTATATGTGTATGTGTGGTTGATTAGGGCTATTATATATAGTTGTTAGGGTTTAATGGTTATATAATGTTGGCATATATAAGGTTAATGTAGTATAGTACTTGAAACTATGTGATTAAGGTGAATGTGGTTAAGATGAATATGATTAAGGATAAAGTTGATTAAGACTAATGATAATTAAGGATAAAGTTGATTAAGGTTAATGTTGATTATAATGACTGGAGAATAGGGTTAATGTAGGTTAGGGTTTATGTCTGCATAAATTAAAATAAACTTAAATAATTTGCACGGAGGTTTGGAAATTGATTTTTGACGAGATGTTATGAATACAATACGTGGAGGAAGGAATGCTAAATCAAATAATGAAGATTAATTTATTGAGAAATAAGATGATGATATTTTGAACATTGATGAACACTGAGGAGCACGTGTTGGATTATGAACTAGTGTGTAGTATAAAAACCATTGATCGGTAATATGGGGACTGGAAATTAATGATGGGTTAAACTAAAGTAGCACTCTTGTGATTTAGTAACAATGTTATGAAACGAAAGGTTAATAATCATTAATTGTATTTTTTAGGATGGTTTGATGATGTGGTACTGACGACTAGATGCTTTGACTATCGTACTGACAGTCAACTGTGGTCAAACCCCCCTAGTATCTTGTACCTGTGAGTCGTAGCTGAGACTGAGTTTAGATGTATATGTGTGTCACATCCCTGTCTGACGTAGAATAGATTATTGATTATTGGTTTGTATCCCATCTCTAGGTACTGCAGGACCTGAGGACTTGGACGCGGTACCGGATCCCAGTCATCAGCAGCCGCACGTGTTTAGGATAATAAATGAGAAAAGATTTGATGAATGCGAAAAGCGAGGTATTGTGCGAAGACCCGCCCTTCTTTTATGTTTACAAACAAGATTGTACAAATTTGATCCTATACGAGGATGTCTAAGTACAATTTATTTAATCTGGGTAAATATTGCTATAGGTGTCTGATCTGCGGTCGATCACTTTAGCCCTTGGACCACACGATATTTTTGAAGAAGTACCGTGGAAGACAGAAAGCCGCTTCAAGGGTTGCTAAAGAGGGTGGATGTCCGATGCCAGGGTCGTCGATCCCTTCTCTTTCCCTGAGCTCTGGACTCTTCTCTCTCTCTCTTGATCTCCTTCTCCTCTTTCTTCTTTCAATTTGTCGACCTGTTCCTCTGTTGATAGAGGTCTCTATTTATAGAGTTTTTAGTGACAGTGACCTCACAGTCGACGTAGAAACCGAGTAATAGAAAGTACAACACCCTTTTACACGATGGTTTAAAATAACCAATGCCTGCGTATAAATGACCTTTTGAGTGAGCATGTGACGCGCGTCCAACTAAGGGACAGAACGCATATATCTGCTACGAAGATCATGACGTAGAAGCCACGTAGGTAGTTATCCCTTGTGTAGAAGAGGTTGGCGTAGAAGCCAAATGACTGTCACCATGGCATAGAAGCCGAGTAGGCATAGAAGCCGAGCAGGCATAGAAGCCAAGTAGGCATAGAAGTCGGGCGGGCATAGATGCCGAGTGGGCATAGAAGCCGAGTGGGCATAGAAGCCGGGTGGGCATAGAAGCCGAGTGGGCATAGAAGCCGAGCAGGCGTAGAAGTCAAGTAGGCATAGAAGCCGGGCGGGCATAGATGCCGAGTGGGCATAGAAGCCGGGTGGGCATAGAAGCCGCGTGGGCATAGAAGCCGAGTGGCCATAGAAGCCGAGCAGGCGTAGAAGTCGAGTGGGAACAGAGGCCGAGTGGATGTGGACGCTTTTAGCCAGAATTATGACTTTTGGAGATATAATCAGATCTCATGCATTAAATGCAGAGATCTGCCCGCATCCTGCGCATTAAATACAGAGGCGTGTTTTTCGAAGCTTTGCTGTCCCACAGATTTACCATTATTCTGTGTATTAAATGCAGATACGTGCCTCAAACTTTGTACGAAGAGACACTGATGACGTGGCAGCCTGTTTGTCTTCCGCAGAGCGTAAGAAGCTCACTTTTGCCCGTGTAAAACTAGGCAGCGTATCCCCTTGTCTGCGTAAAAGCAGTTTACGCAAAGGGGAATGCCACTAAACGACGGTTCGGTAACATTTAATCAAATCCTCAGCATTAAATGTGGAGATCCGCCATCATCCTGTGCATTAAATGTAGAGGCGTATTTCGAAGGTCTGTCACTTCGCTTGCAAATGGCGCAGAGATGTGCCTCGGGCATCTGTCAGTATTCGGCTCTTCAAATGCAGAGACGTGCCTTGAGAACCTGTCACCGCTCTGTATATAAAATGCAGAGACGTGCCTCGAATCCCGTACAAGGTGCAGCTTTTGACGTAACAGACGGTTTGTCTTCTGCGGAGCGTAAACAGCTCACATCCGCCTCTGTAAAACTAGGCAGCGTATCCCTTCATATGTGTAAAAGTAGTTTACACAGAGAAAATTATAGTAAATGACAGCCTGGGTATCGCACCATCATTATAGCCGTCGCTTGGGTAGTTGTGCAGTACTTTTTGTCAGAAGTCCAGACGTCAGGTTTATTCCACGATCTGACAGGTTCATTTCGAAGAATACGAAGCGTCCCTCGTACACTTCAATGCTGTATTGAAAGCGGATGAGCTTTACGCCAAAAAGGCGATGAAGAACCCTGTTTATACTGAAGTGGCCTGGACATACTGCTTTACGCGAATGGTCCTCGAGCTCATATTTTATGCTGTGCTCAGCGAAAAAGCTCTGTTGTATGCTGATGGCTCTGTGGTCTTCTGTTTATGCTGCTCTGCCTCAATACGCCGCGTATAGCTATCCCGTATATTTTTTATGCTTCTACAAGACCCCCTTCAAAGCTTTTAAATTCCTCGTAATTTGAAATGCTTTGAATGAAGCATGAACCATTCCTCGTAATTCGAAACGCTCTGAATGGAGCCTGAAATGGTCAAGCCTGACATATTCTTTCATGGATGACTTTATGGCAGAGTTATTGGGGATCGGTGATCTCTTTCGCCTATAAAAAGGCTGAGGAGTTCTCCTATTTTTCCCATACTTCCTTCACCACACAGAGATGATGGCCGAAGTTCGTCGGGTCGACTTGAGGAAGAAGGAGATCATGCTCTTCCAGCATGTACGGAACCGAAAAAGACGGCATCTTCGAGGAAATGTCCACTGCAACGATGGATCATTGAAGGATATCATAGCCTCCTTTGCTCGGGATAATCAGCAATTTTGTATGGTGGTTCTTCGGGAGAGAAGAAGGGTCACATTTTGCCATGCCGCTTGCAAGCGGTACCTTCTCCCGTTACCTCCGGGGACGAGAGCAGATAAACTGTAACTGCCGTCCTGGAGTAGCGTTGGTTGTAGGGAAGCAGATTTACCCTGCTTTCCTTCTGTTGGAGGATGGGTCTATGCCCAGATTTGTATCCTCCCGTCGTTGACCAATATATCAGTCAGTTTACGGACACTGACTGACTGCTGGAGAAGATGGTAAAGAATTACCGCCCATGCGAGAACCTGGTAGAACAGATTCTGGGTGCGATCTTCAGATGATGATGAGGAAGCCCTTTGTAGACGGGATTTCCCTCATGTAAGGTCATGAAAATGAAGAAAACCCTTGTAGACTGGATTTCCCTCATGTAATCATGTTTTTAATCTTAATAAAATCGTCTTTCTTCTTTGCATATGATCATATTGCCATACTTTGTTGTGAAGTCTGAATATGTGTAGCTTCGACATGTCTGATTCTTTTACGCTGACTCTGTATAGAAAGAGTGCTAGGTCCTGTCTTATCTTTTACGCATAACTAAGGATGCGCAGAAAGCCATTTTGGAAGTCGAGTGTTCGAACAGTCTTGCTGTTAGGAACCGCGTAGAATTCTGAACAATTTTTACTTCTGATAAACAGAATTTTTTGTTCAGACCGTCGTCTTCAAGAGTGATTTCTCGAAAATCCCTTGGAACAGGGCTAGAACTGGCTGTCAAACTGAGTCGCCATCTTGATTTTGCAGACAAAATATTCAGACTAGATTCTTGATAAACTTCGAATTGACCCATGAAGAAGAGTAATTTTCAATGTTGAACTCTGTATGCTTCGGGTACTTGGGGTATTTTGAGGTCAAGAAGGAGTATCGTCTGTGTGAACTCCTGCAATTGACCACCTTTGATAACTGTTCAGATGTACTGTACTGGCCTGTGTATCTTTCAGATACGCGAAAAGTCGTGGAGCGTGAAATCATAAGTTCATTGTCTCTGAGAGTAAAATACCACCGAGCACGAAATCATGGACTTGTAGTTCTTGAGTGTGAAGTCGTAGGTTTATAGCCTCTCGAGCATAAAAGCTACCAAGCACAAAGGCATCCGGGCGTAAAACCATAGACTTGTAGCCATTGGAATGTAAAACCGTAGATTTGTAGCTGTCGAGCGTAAAAAACTCCTTGGTGCAGAACTGTAGATTTGTAGATTCTGAAAAAAAAAAATCTTCCGAGCGTGAAGTCGTGGATCTGTTGCCTCTGAGCATAAAAAGCCACCGAGCGTGAGATCGTAGATTCGTAGCTGCTGAGCGTGAAGTCGTAGGTTTGTAGCCTCTCGAGCATAAAAGCTACCGAGCACAAGGGCATCCGGGCGTAAAACTATAGACTTGTAGCCTGTGAGCGTAAAAATCATAGATCTGTAGCTGTCGAGCGTAAAAAGCTCCTTAGCATAAAAACCACATATCTTTCTCGCGCAAAAACTTTTCGAATTCGCTGACTGTCCGCCTTCTCTTAGTGATAGGCTGACGTAGTACCCAATCATAACCGGATTATTAATTAGGAGATTTGGTTTGGGATTCGAGGAGTCCATCTGAACTCTATATATACCCCAAGTTTTTGAGAGAAAATTTTTTCATCCGTCTTCTGCGAAAGAAAGCCTTCGTCTGTTCGAGTTTTTCTTCGTTTCTTCTCCGAGATTTCGAAGTTTCCAGTAATGACCTCGAAACAATCCTCCTCCACTAAGGGAAAGAAGGTTGATTCTTCTTCTCGTTCTTCTGCTCAAGTGATAGCGTCTTCGGTCGGGCCAGGCGAACTTCCTTCTGAGCGAAGTATCCCGCCGACGAGCAGTGCACCCGGCCTAAAATATAGAGCATTTGGGATAAAGAAGAACGACCAAAAATCCTCCGCACACGTTGTACGTGACCTTGCTAGGTCGTTTCCTGTGCTGATAGCCTCTTTGAGGAAGATGATGCACATAGACGTTTCATATTTTACGCCCACATTTCTAATGTGTCAGCGTAAAAACTCCATACTTTCGCAGTCCGGCGTAAAAGCTTTGACTGTCGAAAGTTGGTGTATAAAATTTGAGTGTTACGCTTCTAGATAAAGATTCTGGCGTAATACCTCAATTTTATCAGTCTGGCGTAAAGCACAAACTGTATACTGCCAGCCTTGAAATTTTACGCTTTAGGAAATGGATTCCAGCGTAATGGTCAAGTTTTTACGGTCTTGGCGTAAAGCACATACTGTTGATTTTTGGCGTGTGCTGCAAGATCTGTAATGTCTAGTTATAGGAACTGACGTATTTTACTTGCACTCTTGCAGTTAACTTGCATGTGTCTCCGTTAGCCGACGTGATGGGTTCTGCCGCAGGGATGCTATACTCCGACTATCTGGAGGATCTGTCACACGTGACATTTCCTATCTCCGGGCCGCAGTATCCTGAAGGAAGAGAGATTCTGATATCGGCTCAGGATGAGCGAATGCTGCTGAGCATGATCAACGGGGAGCCCCTGACATATATAGACGGGGACCAATATATAAAGCCGGCCTTCCTCTTCGGGGACATGATTGACAAGCAGTCCCAGACGAAGCCCAAGAGAGAACTCTGGGTTTTCCCTGCCGGGAGCTTGGTTTTGTATTTGCCCAAGATGCCGAGAGACTATCCCATCTCGGCTTTCTTCCATGCCACACATCCCAGGAAGATGTCGTGGACGCTGACTCCCGATCTTTACGGCAGGCCGGAGAAGATATTTTATTTGAAAGGAGCGGACCAGGGGTCGTTTGTCAGCCGTCCTTCCGGCAATATGACGGTGTTCAGGGGACTATACCCGAGCAGTGTCCCGAGTGAAGACAGCTTAGTGATCCAGCCGGTTCAGTTATCGACCTTCTGCAATGATTTTATAGGGCACGGGGGAGTATACCCTAAGGTGAACCCTCGGTGCGGTGGGTGGATCGCCCCTACAAATCTTCGATGGGCTCGCTTAGTTGATTGGGCCCTGAAGTATTTTCAGACCGAGTTGGAGAGCATCGGTCTGTTTGCAGCTGTGAGTGCTACCAGTATTGGGTTACCTCCTAACCCCAACCTGTTCCTGGCACTGATGGAGCAATATATTTCGCTCATCGGGACTTTCGCCACTCCACTAGGGGAGTTGGGATTGGCCCTTCATGAGATGGCAAAGATCTCGAGATTGCCGATGGGGGATACTCCGTATGAAGAGTATGTTCCTATGAACCGGGAGTTAGGGGATTCAGACCCTCGGGTAGTGGAAGTGTATCAGGAGCTGATGTGCCACTACCTTGCTTGCACCGCTTTTTATGATGAGCCCTCAGATTTGGCACACATCAGCAAATGAACGTCCTACCTCTTCTTTCACCGGTCCAGGACTGCTAAGCCGGAGAAGGTATTGGAGGGCAAGGATCTGCCTGTGAATCCTCTGAGCGTGCTTAATGCTCAGGTAGTCAACGATCTCATAGTGGATGTTGGGGCTCCGGACTTGATCCTCGACGAAGGGATCGGACAGTATCCTGTAGGCACTAAGGCCTATAGTTATTTGAGGCGCTGCCGCAGGCCTCTGTCTAGGGAAGCTCAACTGGCTGGCTTTCTCTCCATATGGCTGTGCCGAGTGGTGGTACCTGGCATCGCATCTGTGGACCGCATTCACCGTAACACGTTGTGGCCTACAGTGCATCTGGTGTTTGGGGTAAGACTAGGCTTGCTCCCTGCCATGGTGTACCGCATTCAAGCTGGCCTGAGGGCCATGACTGACGGGATGCTCGCCGATAAGACTCGACGTGATAGCTTTTCCAGGATAGAATTACCATACCTATACTTGATAGGGTGGTTAATTCTTTATAACCCCAGGGTTATGTCTCCCGGCTCTGGCAGTAGTTCGGTGGGTAGCTTCTTGTTGAACTACCAGAAGTCTTCCTGGAACGTGACTACGGTCATAGACTGTCGGCGGGCGCTGGGCTTCAGCCATAGCTGGAAGCTTTTCTGTATTGTCCCCTCCGTACATCGCAATCAATCGAGGATTAGGCTTGAAGATTCTGGTAGAGAGAAGACCAATCTTTCTCCTGAAGCTTTTAATTGGTTGGTCTGCATCAGACCTTCCCATCTACTATATAGGAGTGAAGACCATTGCTTCTTGGAGTCCTACCTGCCTAGTCGGTTTGCCAGGTAGTTTGGGTATGATCAGTTGCACGTGGACAACGCCGTAACCAGCTTCTGGTCCAGGGGTGGACTCATTGATGGGGCGAGAGGCTGGCGATACTTCCTCATGGGTTGCACTGGAGCAATTTTTATTGTGCCGGTCCTCACACTCTCCACGGAGCTGCGCATCCTGCACTTGTATGCCCAGTTTTATGTGGCAACGAACACCTTCCATCGCGATTTTGACATGCATGGAAGTTTTAGGGTGCCCTCCTCCAAGTCTGGGGGAAGAGTCGAAGTCCCCTCGGTCTCTTCCGACGAGGGTGAGGAGTTCGTCAATCCAGATGAGCCTCTGGTGGCGGTATCGAGGGGTGAAGTTCCTCTGCCTGGAGGCCCTTTGGTGATTTCTGGGAAGCGAAGGGCCCCTACTCCGAAGGAGACTTTCCCTCGTAAGAGGAAGAAGAAGATGGTTAATCGTCCTCTCCGGATCCTTGGTGTTGAGGCTCCTGGAAGTGAGCTTGCATCTCCCCATGTTGGGGATGATTCTTTGATTGGGGGTTCCTCGCCTTTTAGAGAGGGACCCTCTAATGTTACGGCTGGTGGTGCCGGAGAATCTCTGCTGGAGGACGCCGTCGCTGCTACTGCTTCAGGTAGTGGAACGAGGTCGCCTTCGGGGCTGAGAATACCTTTATGTGGCTCGGCATCGGGAGAGACTCCTGCCGTGTCTGCCAGTGCGTCTGGCGAGATTCCAGCCGATGAGCCTCGGTCGGAATTTGACGAGGACCTGGAAGAGCATTTGCCAATGCTTCTTAGAGCACCCCCTTCTCCAGGTATAATAGCTTGCCTAGCATCATTAAGGAATGATTTAGCTGTACAGGCTGCAGATGCGACATATATGCCGTCGGCCATGGGTAAATGTCGTCTTCACGCCTCTTTTTAGGAAAGTTAACATCGTTTCGGTACTAACTTTCTTTTGTCTTCTTTTCAGGGGAAGACATCTTCGGGGAGGGCAGTGTAGATGCGCTCTTTGGCTCTGTGTCAGGTCCTCGTGGTGACACAGAGGTGCCTAACTTTGAAGAGGAGACATCTTCGGGTGCCGGCTCTCCGATTGACGAGATTTCGATATCTCAAGAGGAGGACGAGCCTGTCATTGCGCCAATGCCTCCTTTGAGTATGCTGGTATCTTCGTCCGGTGTTGGCGTTTCTTTTTTCGTCGCACCACCTGTCGAGGCGACGGCCGTGGCAACATCGTCTGCGGTTATTCTTGGAGGGGGACACGCCAATATTGAGGCCACTCCCGGCGTCCGTTCGGATCTAGCTGCATTGATCGAGCAGTTCACCGGCATCTTCTACTACACTCTGAAAATGTTAATATCAATGGTGTTGGCGAAGAATCTGAGCTTTGTGTCGCTGAGGAGGTCCTCCCAGTCCGTGATAGCACCGATCCGAGAATTCGACGACACTGGGCTAGCTGAGACGCTGGAGGAGATAGTTAATGGTTTGGAGCAACCTATTAATGAATACTTGCAGCTAGCTCAAGACAATATTAAAGATCTGGTCCAGGCTAGATACGACTCCATGACTGCGCGGCTTGCCAAACAGATGGCAGGAGTAAATAATTCCATCCAGACACATCAGTAGGAGATAGATGAAGGAAAAGTTGTCCTAAAGGAGACTATTTCTCTTCGAACGAAGTGCCAGGCCGAGCACGAAGGGAATATAGCGAGGGTCCTCAGGCTGGAAACGAAACTCGCTCAGGCAAAAGAGTGGGCTTCTCAGTCGTCGGAAGCTCTAGTTGTGGTGGATAGCCGATTGGGGGTAGCATAACATAACTTGGAGCGTGCAGAAACCGCCCGTGCTGGTTTTCTTCGGGCTAGGGCCGAACTGTCCCTCATGAGCAATGATGAGGCATGGCTGGAGCGGGCTCGCCATGATGTCTTAGATTCCAGGACTGAGAGGATGGTCACACTGGCGCAGCAGCTTCACGACCTGACTGCTCCCCCAAAATGATGTACTTTTGCTTTTGCTTTTCAATGTACTTCTGCTCCTTTTTGGGAATAATAAAGAGGCTTTTCATCTGACTTTTGTGGACCTATCATTTTGGAATATAAATGATAGGTTTGGGTAAAAAGTGATATCAGAGGTAATATGAACATGATATACTCTCGGTAAGTTTCAACGGGACATATCTATTCAGAGGTTATATGATAGAATATGCTCCTAGCTAAAATCGTTTTTGGAAGTAGTTTTGTCAGAATGAGACCTTCATCATACTCTATTTGAGCAGAGGAGGTTAAGCGTAGTACCTTTTCAGCAATTTGCCATTGATAGGAGCCATTAGCAGGTCTCCATTAGGCTGGGCTAACCTGTAAGCACCGTTTGAGAACGTCGTCTCGATCACATAAGGGCCTTCCCATTTGGGCTGGAATTTGCCCTTACTCCTGTGAGTAAGAATCATCGGCCTTCTTACGGCTAAAACTAGCTCGCTGACTTTGAATACCCTTTCCTTTACCTTTTGATTAAAAGCCTTGGAAATGCGTGCTTGGTAGAGCGCGATGCGCTATTGAGCTTGGAGGCGTTTCTTGTCTAATCCTTCTAGCTCTTGAAGCCTTAACAGGTCGTTCTTTTTTTGAGTCAGCTCATTAGCCATGGCTATCCTGAGTGACGGAATTTGGATCTCGATAGGGAGAACTACTTCGCTCCTGTAAACTAATGAGAATGGGGTACAACCTGTCGGTATCCGTACCATTGTGCAGTATGCCCAGAGACATTCTCCCAGCTTCTCATTCCAATCCCTTTTGTTCGACGAGACGAACTTCTTCAAGAGCTTGATAATAGTTTTTTTGAAAGCTTCCGCCAAACCATTAGCAACAGGATTATATGCCGTCGAGGCAACATTCTGTATCCGATTTTTATCGCAAAATCGATAAAACGCTTGGCTGATGAATTGAGGCCCATTGTCATGGATTATCCTTTGGGGTATCCCGAAAAGATAAATGACGTGATGTTTGATGAAGCTGATCACATTAGATGCCTTTACCTCAGCGAGAGGGATCACTTTCGCCCATTTGGAGAAGTAATCCGTGATGGCCAGTATGAACTAGTGACCTCTAGAAGAAGACGGGTGAATAAGACCAATGATATCCATACCCCATGCTTCAAAAGGCCAGGACGCAACCGTAGGATACAGGTACTCAGGAGGTTGATGGATAAAGTCTGCATGGATATGACAGGCTCTGCATTGTCTTGCATACTTTATTGCATCTGTGATCATAGTAGGCCAGTAATAGCCCATTCTCCTGATGCGATCCTGTAGCTTAGGACCGGGTTGGTGCGCTCCGCATACGCCGTCGTGGGCTTCACGGATAATCCGTTATGCTTCGTCACCAGAGAGACATCGTAATAATAGTCCATCATAAGACCAGCGATATAGACATTGTGAAGATGCGTCGAAATAGAAGCGTAATGATCGTCTTTCGACGGATACCGCTTCTTTAGGATCTTCTGGCAAAATTCCGTATGCTACGAAGTCTATAAAGGGACTTCTCCAGTCTCTCCTTGGAAGATCTGTGTCCAGTGCGTAGCTGCATTCTATGTGAAAGTTATTTTTCACACAGAATAAATCTCTGTTAAGAAGGATTACCAAATTCTTTCTTCTTATAGGGGTAGCTAAATCTACCGCTAGACTGGCTAGAGCGTCAGCTTCCAGATTCTGAGATCGAGGGACATGCTCTAGGAAGAATTTTTTAAATGTCATGGCTATCTCGACCGTTGCTCTGTGATAGGGGATAAGGTCTGGATTCCGGATTTCATATATTCCTCTGACTTGGTTGACGATTAGCAGAGAATCACCGAAAGCTTCCAGAGATTCGACGCCCAATTCTTTAGCGACTTGGAGCCCGATTAGTAGAGCGTTATACTCTGCCACATTATTAGAACTGGGCTCGCTAAGAGAATATGCTCGGTAGATGACGAGCTTATTAGGAGTAACTAGGACAACTCCTACTCTCGAAACCATGTTTCCCCTGGGACCAGCTCTGGAGGCACCATCGAAGAATAGTTGCCATGCATCACTTTCCATTACGGAATTACATTCTGCGACTTCGTCGGGAATGTCCTCGTACAGTTTGGAGGCCTCCGGGATCAGATGAGCAGCTAGGAAGTCAGCCAATGCTTGGCCTTTGATGGACTTCTGAGGGACGTATACCATGTCATATGGTGTTAATAGCATCGCCCAAGTCGCGAGCCGGGAGTTAAGAACACTTGGCTTGCTCATCAGTACCCAAAGAGGATTGATCCTGGAGATGATGTGAATGGTCTGGCCTGTGACATAGTGCCGTATTTTCTGGATAGCGAATATCAGAGCCAAGTATTCTTTCTCCACTGGGTTGTACCGGTGTTCGGCTCCGACCATCATCCTGCTGAGGTAGTAGATAGCCTGTTCGTGACCCGTATCATTCTTTTGTGTAAGAAGAGCTCCCAGAGAATGATCCATCGCTCGAACATACAGCACGAATGGTCTCCCTATGATGGGAGGCACCAAAACTGGCGGACTAGTGAGGTAACGTTTGATGTCGCCGAATGCTTGCTGGCAGGCTTTGTCCCATATGAAGGATACTCCTTTCTTCATGAGGCGAGAAAAAGGTTGACATCGCCCAGAGAGGTTGGATATGAATCTCCGGATATAAGCCAGACGATCTTGAAATCCCCTGAGTTCTCTCAGATTACGGGGCGGTCGTATTTCTAAGATGGCCTTGACTTTATCAGGGTCCACTTGAATGCCTTTGGCGGTAATAACAAATCCCCGGAATTTGCCACTGGATACACCCAGAAAGGACTTTGTAGGATTCATTTTGAGTTGATGTTGGCGCATCAAGTCAAATACTGTCTTCAAGTCTTGGATGTTAGTATCCTTGAGGCATCTTTTGACAGCTACATCGTCTACGTAATATTCCACCGTCTTGTGTAAATGCTCATAGAATATGTTGCTCATAGCCCGTTGGTACGTAGCCCCTGCATTCTTCAATCCGAAGGGCATGACCGTATAGCAATATACCCCCAGTGGTGTCCGGAAGGCAGTATGTTTCTCGTCTTCAGGATGCATTTTGATTTGATTTTACCATGAGAATTCGTCTATGAAAGACATACGTTCAAAACAGCATGTATTGTCAATCATGACGTCTGTGATGGAAAGAGGAAACTCGTCTTTAGGGCAGGCTGCATTCAGATCTCGAAAATTGATGCAGACACGTACTTTTCCATTCTTCTTCATGACCGGGACAACATTGGCGATCCAGTCGGGATATTGTTCTTCATGGATGAAGCCGCAGGCTATCAACTTTTTGACTTCAGCTTCAATGGCGTCCATCATATCCGGGCAGAATCGGCGTTGGTGTTGCTTCACAGGCTTCAAATCGGGCAATATATTGAGCTTATGGGTAGCCACCTTTGGATCAAGGCCTGGCATATCCTCATAATTCCATGCAAAGATGTCAATATATTCTCTTATCAGCTGGATAACTTCTTCCCTTTCTGCTTCGGAAAGATCGCTACTGATAAATATCGGCTTTGGCAAAAGTTCGTCCCCAACGTCAATCTGGGTAACTTTGTCTTCGGTGGGAGGTTCTCTCTGTTCGAAGCGGAACTCCCACTGTGTATCCATTTGCTGAGCCCAAGCGTCATTCTCAAATAGTTCAGATTCTTGTTTGTCTGATTCGAAGGAATCCGTCATTACCATATTTACTGATAATGTTTGCTCGAGAGCATGAGATGAGTCGGAGGGCGCTGAGCCATCTTGAGAGGAGGAAAAGACATTCTTGTTTGACTCAGGAGTCGCAAGGGAGGTTGTATACCCTAACCCGAAATGAGTTCGTTGATAGTAGGGATTGCCGTGCAGCGACATTCGTCTGCCTTTCCCGTAGTTGAGATCCGGTTCCAGCTTCAGGTTATATCCCATACCTTGCACGATCTTCAAGGCTTGCGGGATGTATCTGTGAACTGCATTTTACCGGCATTGTCATCGGAAGAATCTTCTTGCGTGGTTGGTTGCTCGTGCATGCTGTCGAAGACTATTGGATGCTGACTGCTGCAAGTAGGTGGGACAATGAAGATTGAATCCTTATGCGGTCCATATGTCGTGGTGACATTGGATGATGATGCCATTCTCATAGATACGGATGATAGGAATCTATAGCTTCCAAGAATCTTTGCGCTATAGGTTCTATATCGTCGTAGGGAGAGGATTCCTGATTCGAAATTTGGGCATCAATATACTGGAAAAGAGGATGTTTATTATCATCTGAAACTCCGTTCCCGGTTCCATTTACATCACTCGGCTGTTTGCTGCGCCGGAGGTTGATGACTAAGGATGGAGGCTTCTGGTTCAAAGTGATCACTAGAGGATCACCCCCTTTTCCTGATCTGGTCTCGTTCAGGTGGATCATCGTAGGCTCTATGACTTTTGGACGAGTAGTCCGTCCTTTCACCTTGATTGTTAGAGGTTGCTTGGCAGAGGGTTCTTCTGGCTCCCTGTGGGATTCCTTCTCTGCTTCGGCTGACACCTCTTCCGTGTAGTCTTGAGAGTACAACACGGCATCAAAGTAGTAGGATTCTACTCCTTTGAACGGGTTTAGGTCAGCAATCTCCGTTTGTACTGTTCCTCGGGCGTCTATATATTTAAAGCATTGGTGTAGAGTTGAAGGAACGATGTTGTGGTCGTGGATCCAAGGTCTACCCGGCAGAATGTTGTAGGACACCTCTGAATCGATGACGTAGCATGTAGCCACCGATCTGAGGTTGCCAATCTGGATCCTCAGGCGGATTTTCCCCAACGGCTTACTTCTTCTAGCGTTGAAACCCACGATCGTAGTGGTGGTGTAAGCCAATTCGCTGGTAGGAATCCTCAGCGGTCTGAGCAGACTATGAAAAATAATACTGATTGATGATCCCGGATCTATGTGAATCCGGTCGACCTCCATAGAACCGATGTCCCCGGTGTAATAGAGGGGTCTGTCATGCCTGTTATGTTTTAATAGCATGTCATCTTGAGTGAAAGTGATATTTGGGATCACCTCCATCACACTGTGGCATTGAGGAAACGCCATAGGTTCTTCGTCAGGGGACTTGAGCTGGGTCAAGTATGCATCCGCCTGCATCAATGCTTCACTCAGGGCTTGACGAGTGTCCTGGAAGAGCCTGAGTAGTTCGAAGATGGACAACCTTGCAGGTGTATTAGCCAGTTGGGCCAGGATGTCGAAGTTGTACGGCTTCTCTAAACCTTTGTTCTGAATGTTCTTCACGGGTTTATCAAAGTGCACTTCTTTTTGCTTCCCTTTGTCCGCCAAAGTTGGTCTTGAAGGACCGGTTTCTGGTACGGTAGATTCCGGTTCTGAAGGCTTGGCAGCTGAAGCGTCTGCCGATGCATCTTCCTTGCTGGCTCCATAGTCTTAGAGGTAAACTTTTCCTAAACGGGTTCCAGTAGTCAAGACCTCTTCTTCTGATGCCGAGTGCACCGTAATCATGTGACACGGCTTGTGCTTTGCGTTCTTTTTGGACTTAGCCTTAGCAGCTTGAGTCTCTTTCTCAATCTCTGGCACCAGATCTGGATGAACCCACATAGTCTCGCCCTGCTGGGTAGTTAGTGGTAGCAGGTCGTGATTTTGACCTCTAGCAGGAGGAAGATTAACGATGTTCATCGTCGTCCGGGAAATTAGTGTAACACCATCCGGGACTTCTTGGGGAGGCAGGTTGCCAAATTGCAGAGAGATCATATTGGCCGTGACCGTCTTCTCGCTATTGCGTAAAGTGATGGCCTTAGCATCGATCAGCTCCTGGATCTTCCTTTTCAGTATATAACACGCCTTTGTGGGGTGGTGTATGTACCTATGAAAGATGCAGTACTTGGGATTGTTGGTACTGTCGGCCTCGTTAGGCCGTCTCACCTCAGGAAGGGTAATCTTGCCGCTTTTGACGAGATATTCGAATATGCTTGGAATATCGTCGTCGTTGAAAGAGTACACTTCAATGGGCCTGGTAGTCCCGGGTTTTGTCTGTGTGGTAGCCACAGTCTTTTGCCTGGACGTGTTGATTGACAGAGCTTCTTTTACCTTGGAACTGCGAGGGTGGTCGCTGTTGGAGGATAACCTTTTGCCTTTATCAGAGGCTGAGATTATGATGCCATTATCGTACGCCTTCTGACCATTGTCCTCCGTGGCTGCCACTGAGATGATGAACGAGGGCCAATCATGGAACTGATATGGTCCTGTGAACACCGAGATCACGGGGAGAAGGTTCTTCCTGCAGATGTCCACCAATGCCGAGTCCGGAACTCCTGGAGGCATTTGCAAAGTGGCTTGATGAAAACGTTCGATGAAAGTGCGAACATTCTTTTTTTCCTTCTGCTTGACTTCGATGAGAGAGGACATAGACATGTCCATCCCTCCTTCATAAAATCGTGTGAAGAATAAAGCTTTAAAGTCTTCAAAAGAAGTAATGCAGTTGTCCGCCAGGCTGCGGTACCACTGGTAAGCTACCCCCGAGAGACAACCTTTGAACACCCGAGTGAGGAGGGCGTCGTTTCCTTGTAATAACACCATCATCATACTGAAGTAGTTTATGTACTGACTTGGTGACATTTTTCCTTTGAACAAAGCCATCGCCTGTGGTTTGTATCTAGGAGGGAAAGGGACCTCTTCCCAGATAGCCGGGTAAGGTTGGTTGATTCCCAATTTCTTGAGGTGATCTTTGTGCTTCAGGGCATCAAATTGGGCTTTACACTCCTGTACTGCCTGCATCGGATCTTCAGCCGGTAGCGGGACCACGGAGTAGTACGAGATCGATTGTATTGCGACTCCAGCGGGAGGTAATATATTCTCCGAGTGAGGAAGCAGGGGAACTACTGACTCTTGATCTCGAGCGGGCTCTTAGATCGTGTTGGATGGTGGTGAGTCCACACCCATACCTATTTGGGTTGGAGGAGCCGATGCTTGAGCCATGGCAGCTGTGTGTTGAGTTAGCATCATCTGGTGCATGTTCTCCATCATGGATTGTATCTCCTTTAGAGACGTCTCCAGTATAGTGATACGTTGTTCAGCGCTCCTGGACGGGGAAGCTTCCTCGTGTTCGTCTCCAATGGCATAAACTCCCATCTCCCTGGGTGTCATTGAAAGATTAGTATAGGTCTCTGTAGAAGTTGACTCTATACTTTTGGCGTCTGATTCGGGAGACTGGCGACCCCCAGCATCGAAATCAGAGGAGTACGAAGCCGGTTGTTGCGACCTCGAACGAGTGTTTTGGAACACCCCAGCTTCGGTGTTCCTAAGGAGCATGTTGAATCTTCTTCGGCTCAGAGTTCTAGAGGGATGACGTCTTGAGTCCGACCCTCCTCTAGGTATGTGCGAAGCCATGTTCACAGATGCATGTATGGGCTCTTCTTCCTGGAAAGATGGAGAGTAGCTCAACCGGTCGAAAGTCGACCGTTTTGCTTCAGAGCAGCAATAATTAATTACAATCTTATGACTATTACAAGAGTGCTGGATATGAGACGTAATAGACATGCTGGAAGATCCCCTCTCCCTGCATTTCTGGATTAGATAATTGCGCAGGTCATGAGAAGTTGCAGAAGAAGAAGACTTGTTCCTTCTGTTCCCATCAGTGGGCATGCGGAAATTGGGAACCATAGTTTTCCCTGTGCCACCTATATATAACAGGTTGGCCATCTGGGTGGCGGATAATCCCCGAGGAGGGTGTCTTCCCACAAGTTGAGCCTTCTTTATGCTGAGTGGCTTCTCATGTCATAATTTGGAGCTCTGCTCTGGTTGGCGTAAAGCTGAGAATGTCCTCAGTCGGCCATCAGCTTCTCGCGTAATCCGGAGGGTAGGCAGATTGTTCCTTTGCTGGCATAAAGGCCGAAAAGTTGAGTAGTCCGCCGCATGCTTTCCATTGCATAGTTTGCAGGGATTATCTGCTTTTCCGAAGAAGGCAGATGTACTTTTGCACGCGAAGTGCGCTTTGGACTCCTGATTCGGCGCTGAGGCATCATCAGAAATTTTGTCTATTCCGCCAGGGACGGGAGACTAAAATTTATGCGCAGAGCACGAAGTAGGCTTCTGGACTAGCGCTGAGGCATTGTCAGAAGTTTCGTCTGTTCAGCCAGGGACAGGAGACTGAATTTTACGTGCAGAGTGCAGATTATACTTCTGGGTTAGCGTTGAGGCATTGCCAGAAGTTTTGTTGGTCCTGCCAGAGACAGGTGACTGAATTTTATGCGCAAGGCGCAGATTATACTTCTGGGTTAGCGCTGAGGCTTTGCCAGAAGTTTTGTCGGTCCTGCCAGAGACAGGTGACTGAATTTTACGTGCAAGGGGCGGAGGGAGCAAAGCTACAACCTCATTGGTCAGAGAGATCGGAGAGATCGGAGAGTCGACAGGAATGGTAGGGGATGTCTTGGGCATCCAGATGTTACGCAGCTTCCTGTTGCTTTGGACGGAGAGGGAGTAAGAGCTACCCCCTGCTCGAATCATGTCTTCGTAGGCAGACTGGTCAAACTGGACGACCATTGTTTTCTTCACGGATCCCACGGATACCGTATCGTGTTGAGCAATTACTTCCTCATCAGAAGAGAAAGATGTCCCCAGCAGAGTCGCCATCTTGTTTAGGATAATAAACGAGAAAAGATTTGATGAATGTGGAAAATGAGGTCTTCTGCGAAGACCCGCCCTTCTTTTATGTTTAAAAACAAGATTGTACAAATTTGATCCTACACGAGGATGTCTAAGTACAATTTATTTAATCTGGATAAATATTGCTATAGGTGTCTGATCTGTGGTCGATCACTTTTGCCCTTGTACCACACGATATTTTTAAAGAAGTACCGTGGAAGACAGAAAGCCGCTTCGAGGGTTGCTAAAGATGGTGGATGCCCGATGCCAGGGTCGTCGATCCCTTCTCTTTGCCTGAGCTCTGGACTCTTCTCTCTCTCTCTTGATCTCTTTCTCCTCTTTCTCCTTTCAATTTGTCGACCTGTTCCTCTGTTGATAGAGGTCTCTATTTATAGAGTTTTTAGTGACAGTGACCACACAGTCGGCGTAGAAACCGAGTAATGGAAAATACAGCACCCTTTTACACGACGGTTTAAAATAACCAATGCCTGCGTATAAATGACCTTTTGAGTGAGCATGTGACGCGCGTCCAACTAAGGGACAGAATGCGTATATCTGCTACGAAGATCATGACGTAGAAGCCACGTAGGTAGTTATCCCTTGTATAGAAGAGGTTGGCGTAGAAGCCAAATGACTGTCACCATGGCATAGAAGCCGAGTAGGCATAGAAGCCGAGTAGGCATAGAAGCCGAGCAGGCATAGAAGCTAAGTAGGCATAGAAGCCGGGCGGGCATAGAACGAGCAGGCGTAGAAGCCGAGTGGGCATAGAAGCCTAGTGGGCATAGAAGCCGGGTGGGCATAGAAGCCGCGTGGGCATAGAAGCCGAGCAGGCGTAGAAGCCGAGTGGGCACAGAGGCCGAGTGGATGTGGACGCTTTTAGCCAAAATTGCGGCTTTTGGAGATATAATCAGATCTCATGCATTAAATGCAGAGATCTGCCCGCATCCTGTGCATTAAATGCAGAGGCATATTTTTTGAAGCTTTGTTGTCCCGCAGATTTACCATCATTCTGCGTATTAAATGCAGATACGCGCCTCAAACTTTGTACGAAGAGACACTGATGATGTGGCAGCCTGTTTGTCTTCCGCAGAGCGTAAGAAGCTCACGTCTGCCCGTGTAAAACTAGGCAGCGTATCCCCTTGTCTGCGTAAAAGCAATTTACGCAAAGAGGAATGCCACTAAACGATGGTTCGATGATATTTAATCAAATCCTCAGCATTAAATGTGGAGATCCGCCATCATCCTGTGTATTAAATGCAGAGGCGTATTTCAAAGGTCTGTCACTTAGCCTGCGCATGGCGCAGAGACGTGCCTCAGGCATCTATCAGTATTCAGCGCTTCAAATACAGAGACGTGCCTTGAGAACCTGTCACCGCTCTGTGCATAAAATGCAGAGACGTGCCTCGAATCCCGTACGAGGTGCAGCTTTTGACGTAGCAGGCAGTTTATCTTCTGCGGAGCGTAAACAGCTCACATCCGCCTGTGTAAAACTAGGCAGCGTATCCCTTCGTATGTGTAAAAGTGGTTTATGCAGAGGAAATGGTAGTAAATGACAGCCTGGGTAGCAGTGTCGCGCCATCATTATAGCCATCGCTTGGGTAGTCGTGCAGTACTTTTTGTCAGAAGTCCAGACGTTAGGTTTATTGCACGATCTGACAGGTTTGTTTCGAAGAATACGAAGCGTCCCTCGTACACTTCAATGCAGTATTGAAAGCGGATGAGCTTTACACCAAAAAGGCGATAAAGAACCCTGTTTATGCTGAAGTGGCCTGGACATACTGCTTTACGCGGATGGTCCTCGAGCTCATATTTCACGTTGTGCTCAGCTGAAAAGCTCTGTTGCATGCTGATGGCTCCATGGTCCTCTGTTTATGCTGCTCTGCCTCAATACGCCGCGTATAGCTATCCTGCATATTTTTTATGCTTCTACAGCACGCAGGCAAGTGTACCTTGCCACCCTGTATTTAAGTGTACATATATTTATTGTTTCGTTATGTACATTATGCACGTATTTATGTTGACGTTCGATACTTCGCGTCCGGTTCACAACCGGGTGAAGACGTACGTCGTAGCATCTTAGAAAGATTGTTGGATGTTTCGTAGCATCTCGATATGCGTACCTGAGTATATCGACACCCCAGGACACATTCATACACTGTGATCATGCTAGATTCCTGTATCCTGATACTGACATCATGACCAGAGACTGGGACAACCTTAGGGTCGCGTCTGTTAAGTTATTTCTGTGTGTCGAGACTGTAGTTAGAGGTTCAGGTTCAGCGCATAATCGTTGACCGCTTGGGATGGAGAAGACAGTTACTAGACGTTTGGGCTCCTCTACACGCGCTTATATATATATGTATTGTTTCTGTAGTGATCCTGTATCTAGTGTAGTTGTATTACCCGTGTAACTCTTTGCACGGAGCTGCGGTACGTCCCGTGTGTTTTCGTGTCCGGAGCTACGGTTTTATTTTAGAAACCCACGCGTCGAATATTGTCTTCAAACTGTGTCATACTTGTTTGGTTATGATAGAAGTATCCTGTTGTTGCACTTGTACTTTTCTGTATACTTGGCATGCTATATTTTTGTACCTTGTTACGTTCCTCTGAGGACCTGGTTCCCTGACAATTTTGCAGCATAGATGATTACGGAGCATTTGGAGTGGCTGTTGGAGTTGCATGTCTTGCGAGCATGGTACCAGGTACTCACATCTTATCTACCGACATTATAGTTATTTTACATTGATTATTCATCTGTTGTTGTAGACTAGTTTTTATCGACTCATACTTCTTCTCGAGTCTATTCGAGTTAGTGTATTATTGGGCGGCCGACTCTAGCACATATAGCTCATTCTTTTATACTGTTGTACATTATAGATTGAGACATAGAGGTTTATATTTATGGGATATCTAGATAGTGCCTTTTATATTTATAGCTTATACGTATTCGAGTCAGACCAGAGTCTGGTCGAATGCGTAGCTGGCGTGTCACGTATTCCTGCTCCTACGTATTTTGGGACTGGGGCATGACAAGTTCTAGCATAGGGTCGGGTTACTGAGTCCATTCTCCCCTAGAATCATAACACAAGCCATAACCAGGATCAACCACATAGAGGATAATAAGAAACATTCTAAATAAAATAAATGATCCTAATAAGAATGTACTACGTGTACACAGGGAGTCACTAAGGATAATACGTGTCTAAGTCATGCACAAGAAGGTCAGGCCGGATGAACCAACCCAGCCATATGTTCTAACCAGGCCACATGCTCCTCCAGGATGTATCCTCTTCCAGGCCGCATGCTCGGGCAAAAGTCCACTACCTGGGAATAGTGCCTAAATGACGGGCAATAAATGATGTGTCAGGGAAGTAACATAAAAGATATTGCTGTGACAAGGCATAAGTGTCAGAGAGAAAAGACAAAAGCACATAAAGTCATGCAGCCACACAAAAGTAGTGTAGAGGCATGCGCCCAAAAAAAGAGACGCATGGCTCATGGCTGTATAATCTCCTGGACACATGGAGTCAGGCCTTAGTGAATTTCCATGCGTTCAAGGTACTATTCGTTCGACTTTCGAAAGCATGCATAAAGCAGACATGCGTACAACAAGATGGGCACATGCAGTAGGGGGCACATATTGTTGGGCCGCATGATACTACATCGTCCAAGAACAGCAAGTTCGGTCCTAAAAAACTCTAAGAATCCAAAAAACTAGTTCTGCCATAAAATTATCATCTCAGCTCCAAATCAAGTGGTTTAAAATCCAAATTGCTCAAAATAAAGTGTTCCATCACATAGAATAATTAGTTTTCGATAAAAAAATAGCTTTTGAAGATCAAAACCAAGAAAACTCAAAAACATCCACACTCACAAAAATCTAGATCTATACCATTCCATCCATCAAATCTAAAAATACCAAGTTCTAAACATGCTTAAAATTATACAATAAATATAATAAACCAATAATATGGAGGGTTTATCCATTTCTCATACAAGGTGTACTTGCCTATGGAGGAAGAGAAAACCTAAGAGAGAGAAAGAAAAGAAAGAATGAAGAGGGAGAGAGAAAGAAGTTGGGTTATATAGCTAGGATTTGAGGTTTAGACCATGGGTTCAACTCATAACCAAACCAACCCAAACCATAAACCAATAACTAAGACAAACTAAAGAATGGGTCTAGTCTCATGCAACCAAATAAATAAGATACTAGCGAGAAATAATATGCTCCAAATACTTATACTGGGAAACAGGAAGTGACATCTCTATCCACCTTAGAAAAATTATGTCCTCGGAATTCGAATTCAAGAGGCTACAGAAGTCAGGATAAGCACAATAAAAATATACTAGAAAATCTATACATGAAAGCAATAATACCACAACACATAGGTGATCGCCTGATCACGAAATCTAAGATACGAAGGCATAAGGTAGAATATACCTTCAGAATTTAACAGGTACAGGTAATGAGACCATATATCATCCTCGCACTCCCACATCGATTCTCTAAGAGTATAATAGCCCTAAGCAACTTGGATAAGAAAAATAGTCCGGTTCTTGAGTACCTTCTCACTTCGGTCCAGAATGGATAAGGGTTGCTCCTCAATAGATAAGTCGGTACCAACGACTAATTCAGATCGATCGAAGATATTACTCAGATTCGGGATATACCTACGTAATTAAGATATATAAAATACATTGTGCACCTCATGAAGCGAATGTGGAAGGTCAAAACGATAAGCCATATCGCCTACCCAATTGAGAATGTTAAACAGCCCAATATATCGTGAACTAAACTTTTTGCGGACCTCGAATCTAATAAATCCACTAGTTGGCAAAATCTGGAAGAATACATGGTCGGTAACACGAAACTCTAAAGGCCTATAATGCTGGTATGTCCAGTGACGATATTGATCCTGCGCTACCTGAAGTCGCTCTCTGATCTGCCAGAAAACTTTTACTTTCTGCGTGATCATTTCGGGGCCTAACATCTTTCGCTCACCAATGTCTTCATATGCCAATGGTGATCTACACCTTCTGCTGTATAGTACCTCGAAATGTGCCATTTGTATACTGGCATGATAACTATTGTTATATGATAAGTCCTATAAGAGATGGTAATTCTCCCAAGATCCAACAAAGTCTAGGGTAAAGGCTCAAAATATATCTTCCATGGTCTATATGGTCCTCTATGATTATCCGTCTATTTAGGGGTGGTACACAGTACTAAATCTTAACCTGGTACCCAATCTCTCATGGAAGTTTCTCCAGAAATAAGAAGTAAACCTTGTATCTTTGTCCGACATTATGCTTACTAACATGCCATGTTGCCTCACAATCTGACGCAAATACAAATCTACTAACTGCTCTATAGACTGTAGTTAAGTTTAGAGATAGAGAGGAGAAGGGGAAGTAGGGAAAGAGAGAATATGAGAAAGGAGATTACAAGGGCCTTAAACCCTAGGTTGCATCTCATGTCTATTTTTAATGATATGTAATACACCCACAATTACTATTATACCCTCATATGATAAATAATAAAATAAAATAACTCTAACAACTGTCCTAGCCTAAAGGAAAGAAAATTTATAACTTTTGTGAGTTGATCCGCTATCATCCAAACTGTATCTCGACTAGCCAGAGATCTAGGTAAACCGGTCACAAAGTCCATAGTGATGTGTTTCCACTTTCACTCTGAAATAGGAAGTAGCTGCAATAATCCTACCGGTCTTTGTTGTTCTGCCTTCACTTGTTGACATATCAGACATCGCGATATGAAGCATGCTATTTTTCTTTTTATTTTGTTCCACTAAAAATGTTGCTTGATATCTTGGTACATCTTCGTGCCTCCCGTATGAATGGAGTACTGAAAACTATGTGCTTCAGTCATAACTTCTTACTGATTAACCCGCTCATGAAACACCGGATATCCTCTGACCGAACATAAGGAGTGACAATCTGTTTCTTCAGCAACAAATCACGAACAAAATGACAGTCCACCTCGATATGCTTCGTGCGCTCATGAAACACCAAATTTCTTGCGATAAACATTGCCGACTGATTATCACAATACATCTCCATCGGAATAGGAATCATAATTCCCATTTCATGAAGAAGAGACTGCACCCATATCATCTCAGAAGTTGTATGAGCCATCACACGGTATTCGGCCTCTGCACTAGAATGAGCCACAACATTCTGCTTCTTACTACGCCACGTGACAAGATTGCCACCCACAAACGTACAATAGCCAGAAGTAGACCTCCTATCACTGCGACTGCCTCCCCAATCAGCATTACTGAACCCAGTCACCGTAAGCAACTGGGAAGGTTTGTACAACAAACCCTTTCCAGGTGCACCCTTCAAGTATCGAAGAATGCGAGAGATAGCCTCCCAATGTGGTTGTCGAGGGGCATGCATAAACTGACTAACTACTCCAACTGCATATGTGATGTCTGGTCGAGTAACAGTAAGATATATAAGTTTGCCAACCAAACGTCTATAATATCCAACATCCTCAAATAACTCTCCCCTGTCAGCATAAAGCTTGTCATGATAATCCATAGGAGTCTCAACTGGCCGACACTCCAACATCCCAGTCTCGAAAAGCAAGTCTAGAACATACTTGCGTTGTGACAGATACACCCCCTTCTTAGATCGAGCAACCTCGATTCCAAGAAAATATCGAAGAAGACCCAAATCCTTAGTATGAAACTGACGATTAAGGTAGGCCTTCAAGTCCGCAATTCCAGCATGATCACTCCCAAATATAATGATATCATCAATATAAACAATCAACACGATAATACCTGCTGAGGAAGAATGGCAAAACACTGAATGATCTGATGTGGTACGCCGAAAGCCATACTGAATGAGAACTGAACTGAACTTCTCAAACCAAGCACGAGGTGACTGTTTCAGTCCATATAATGCTTTCTTCAATCGACATACGAGTCTTTTATTTCTGCTACAATATATCCCGATGGTTGATCCCTATAAACCTCCTCCTGTAAGTCACCATGCAAGAAAGCATTCTTTATGTCCAGCTGATATATAGGCCATCGGTGATTAACCGCCACAGAAATAAGAATCCGAACTGAATTCAGCCAAGCCACTGGAGAGAAAGTCTCCATATAATCCACGCCATATGTCTGAGTATACCCTTTGGCAACCAACCGTGCCTTGAGGCGCTCAACAGAACCATCAGGATGATACTTAACAGTGTACACCCATCTACAACCCACTGTTTGTTTTCCAACAGGAAGTGATGTAAGCTCCCAAGTCTGATTTTGATGTAAAGCATACATCTCCTCATCCATTGCACTTTTCCAACCAGAAGATGACATAGCCTGCTTGTAAGTTTTGGGAATAAAAGTAGAAGACAATGAAACAGCAAATGCATGAGAAGATGATAAAGCACGGTGTAATGAAACATAGTTAGAAATGGGATGCTTATTCTTTGTGGTACAAAGGCATTGTCTTTTTCTAAGAGCAATAGGAAGATCATCTGGATCTGTGGTGATGGGAGCAGAAACCTCAGGCACGGAAGATGATTGGTTGAAGGCTAAATTTTGCAGAACCACTGGCCTGTCCTTGGATCTCTGATAAACCTGTAAATGGGGAATGGAGACAAAAATTGATTCAGGAATGACCGGAAGTGGTATGGAAGATATCAAATCTGTTGTAAAAGGAATACAACGGTCTCCTGGAGGAAAGAAAGGGGTAGACTCAAAGAATATAACATCCGCACTGACATAATATTTGCGTGACTGTGGACTGTAACAACGATAACCTTTTTGAGTACGGAGATAACCAAGAAAGACACACTTCAGAGATCTAGGAGCCAACTTATCTCGATTAGGTTCCAAGTTATGAATAAAAGCGACACAGCCAAACACTCGAGGAGATAAGGAAAATGGTACGACATCTGTATGTAATATAGTAAATGGAACTTTGTTATTTAATACAGATGATGGCATACGATTAATAAGATAACATGCAGTAAGAACGGCATCTGCCCAATACTGTTTGGGGATATGCATATTGAACATGAGAGTTCGAGCCACATCTAAAATGTGTCGATGTTTGCGTTCGGCTATACCATTTTGTTGAGAGGTGTGGACACAATTGGTTTGATGAATCATACCACGATCAACACAGAAACTGTTCATAGAAGATTGAGTATACTCCAAAGCATTATCAGAACGCAGAATTTTGATACGTTTATTAAACTGAACATAGACTTCATTATAAAAGACAGATAATATATTTGGAAACTCAGATCTTTCTTTCATTAAATAACACCAAGTCATTCTGGAATAATCATCAATAAAAATAACAAAATACTGAAATCCTTTCGGACTTTTGACTCTAGACGGCCCCCAAATATCATAATGAACAAGATCAAAAGACTCTAATTGACGACTCTCACTACGACGAGGAAAGAAACTACGGTGATGCTTGCCTAACTGACAAGCCTCATATTCAAGACTAGAAACATGACTCAAACTAGGAACAACTTGACGCAACTTAGCCAAAGACGGATGTCCCAAACGATAATACCACTACAACGGAGAAGTAGAAACAGAAGTGAAGGCCTTTCCAGGTAGATCCAAGTAGTACAGTCTATCTTTTTCATGCCCCGAACCAATCGTCTTCTTCGTCCTGAGGTCCTGAAAAATACACGAATTGGGAAAAAATGTCACAGAACATTGAAGAGATTTGGTTAACTGGCTCACAGATAACAAATTAAATGGAAAATTAGGCACATATAATGAATTAAATAATGATAGTGATTGAGTAGGGTGAATGACACCTTTTCCAAGCACAGGACGAGTAGACCCATCAGCCAAGATAATATTATGTTTCATGGAACTACGATTATGAAAGATAGATGTTATACCAGACATGTGAGAGCTTGCTCCTGAGTCGATGACCCAAGAGGTGGATGGTGACTGGGTTGCCACAAAAGCAGGATTACCTATATGTGCCATGATTGCAGTAGGTTGGGAGGTGGTACTAGCAAGCGCGTTCAACTTCTGGAGGATCTGTTGAAATGGAGATGAGGTATCGGACGTTGAAGTCTGATTGAAACCCGAAGTATCATCTCCGGGAGCAGAAGTGGTGTCCTGGGACTGCATATTTTCATCATGCACTTGATGTGCATATTCTGGTTTGCCCCATTTGTCCCAGCAATAGTCTTCTACATGACCGAGCATTCCATAATAGTTACACTTTCGTGGTTGACCACGGCCACCACCACCACCGCGGCCACCACCACCACCGCGACCACCACCACGACCATTGTCTCTACCACCACGGTCTCCTCCTCGACCAAAACTATGACCACCATCTCTACCGCCACGTCTAATACCACGTCCACCACCACGACCAACAGCATTAGAAACTAGGGCAGAAGAGTCAGTACTCGGCACCACAGGACTCTGTCCCAGAAAGGATCGATTGAGACAGGAGAAAGTATCTGCCACCGTAGGTAACTGCTCTCCAGCAAGGATTTGAGCTTTATAAGGTTCGAGCGCAGGATCCAAGCCGGCTAGGATGAGTGAAACATGAAACTCTTCCTTCTGTCTCTGAGCTTCCTTCAAATCAGTAGTAACAGGATGATATTGAAGCAGTTCCTCCCACAAAGCCTTCTTTGAAGCCAGATATTCATTCACAGGCTTCCCATTTTGCTTTGTATTAAACAATAACTCGTATAACTCATAGATACGGGCAACGTTTCGCTTATGCGAATAAGATTCTTTCAGAGATGCCCAAATCTGTTTGCTTGATTCACACCACTGAACATTAGCAGCGATATATGGTTCCATACTATGCCATAACCACGACATAACGTATGCATCTGCACTCATCCAATCTTCATACTCAACGGACGTTTCAGGCAGGGGTTCTTCGGTCAAAAACTTTAACTTTTTTTTTGCCCTTAACACCACTTTGATAGACTTGGACCAAGCAAGATAGTTCGCACCATTAAGTTTCACCGCTGTAATCGACTTTTCCAATTCATCATTATGAATAATAGTAAAAGGAGAACCACCTCCGCTACCACCACCACTATTAACCTCGCTAGAAGATTCGGTCCCCACCATACTTGCAGATAAAACAGAAAGATGAGATCTTTGAAATCCTAGATCTCACAACGAACCTCAACTGACGAAGAATAACCAACGGAGATATGTAGAAACCCTAGATCTCATAAACGAACCACGAACGACCACGAACAACGAAGGATGAACGGTGAATCATAAAAAGTAGACAAAAAACGGCCGAGTTCGATCGGCCCTGTCGGGGATGGGATGTACAGTACTTACCAAGTTAAGTTTAGAGATAGAGAGGAGAAGGGGAAGTAGGGAAAGAGAGAATATGAGAAAGGAGATTGCAAGGACCTTAAACCGTAGGTTGCATCTCATGTCTATTTATATTGATATGCAATACACCCACAATTACTATTATACCCTCATATGATAAATAATAAAATAAAATAACTCTAATAACTGTCCTAGCCTAAAGGAAAGAAAATTTATAACTTTTGTGAGTTGATCCGCTATCATCCAAACTGTATCTCGACTAGCCGGAGATCTAGGTAAACCGGTCACAAAGTCCATAGTGATGTGTTTCCACTTTCACTCTGGAATAGGAAGTGGCTGCAATAATCCTACCGGTCTTTGTTGTTCTGCCTTCACTTGTTGACATATCAGACATCGCGATATGAAGCATGCTATTTTCCTTTTTATTTTGTTCCACTAAAAATGTTGCTTGATATCTTGGTACATCTTCGTGCCTCCCATATGAATGGAGTACTGGAAACTATGTGCTTCAGTCATAACTTCTTACTGATTAACCCGCTTGGTACACATAGACTGTTTCCAAACCTTAGTATTCCATCTTCATGGGTTGTCAACTCTTTTCGAAGATCGGACTCACATTATGCCCGGATCTTCTGAATCTTTGGGTCCTCTTCCTGAGATATCTTGATTCTATCCACCAAAGTTGATTAGATCTGTAGGTTAGCCAGAACTCTTGTATCCCGTGGAAGTACTATCTTAATTCCCATCTCTTGTAAGTCTTCTAGAATATGCTTCTGAGTGCTCATCATGAATTCTCCATCTCTTTTACTAAGTGCATAAGCTACTACATTTGTCTTGCCTGGATGGTATTGAAGTTCCACGTCATAGTCTTTCAAAAAATCTAGCCACTTCGAATGTCTCATGTTTAAGTCCTTGTGCGTGAATACATACTTCAAACTCTTATGATCTATGAAGATCTCCACCCGATCGCCATATAGTAGTAGTGCCTCTATAGCTTAAGTGCAAACACTATTGATGTTAACTCCAAATTGTGAGTTGGATAGTTCTTCTCGTGAACACTGAGCTGCCGAGAAACATACGATATCACTCTCTCGTGTTGCATCAAAACATATCAAAGTCCCTTGCCAGATGCATCACAATACACCATAAATCCTCCTGAGCCTGCCGAAAGAGTAAGGATTGGTATAGAGATTAACTTTTCAAAGGCTATCTGGTATTTCGCTGACCACATAAATATAACTTTCTTGCACGTCAACCGTGTCAAAGGTGTCGAGATCATAGTAAAGTCAGACAAAAATCTTTTGTAGTATCCTGCCAAGCCCAGGAAACTATGCACCTTTGCCACCGTCTTCGGAATAGGCCATTTCTCTACTATATTTACCTTCTTTGGATCAAGTGACACACCTGCTCCAAAAATAATGTGCCCAAGAAAGGATATGTGATCCAGCCAAAACTCACACTTACTAATCTTCACATATAACTGGTGCTCTCTTAAAGTCTGTAGTACCATCCAGAGATGTTCTTCATGCTCCTCCTTATTACGAGAATACACAAGGATGTCATTGTTAAATTGTCATGCCCTAGTACAACAATACGAAGACGAACATGGCCAGCTACCCCGTATAAGGTACAATAAATCATACGGCGATCACGACCGTAGCTAGATAAGAGGGTGCATACTATAATCAAGTCACTTAGGGACATAAAGAGCATCAATTGTCTCAATCAGTCAAACAAGATTAGTAAATATAAAACTTATATAATAAGGAAGTAAGGCATCCCAAATGCCCTGACACAACATTCTGAAAACTAGCTACAAAATAGAAAGCAAGCAGAGTAGAAAAATTACATGATCATGATCATCTATAGTCTGATTAATTGTAATCATGTAAAGGAAACTAAATGTCCAGATTTATAGCTAACAAGTAGCGATGGCTAAATGCCCAAAAATAATAAAATATATGATAACGAGTAGGGAAAAAGAAACTCACTCGTGCCCTTCAGTGACCATCCGCTTGGTGTGTGCTATCAGGAAGGGGAAAGTAAGCTGGATCCTCTGGAATTGGCTCAAAATCTGGCCATGCAAAACCAGTGGGGTTAGACCCCAAATAGCAAGTACCACAAAGGAAGCATAAAATGGAGAAACAAAACCCAAAGCAATAGATAGGTATAAATATAGGTTCTGTATCGTAGTTTCGATTCATATCTTATCTTATCATAATAGCCTAACCCTACAACCAAACAAGGGCAAGGGTTTAATTATCACACTATGATAATCCATGTCCCTAGACTACCAACAGAATAATACAACTATAACCAAGTCCAGTTATATAATGGTCAATCATTTGTACGGCTTGCTACTGTGGAGTCTGAGTTATCTCAGATTGGATGCATCAAATAAATCCTTAGATCGTGAGCTGTTTAGCGGGACTAACCGAGACATAGTATCACATAGCAGATTATATATTATTCACCGGTCCCTCATAAGGCCACCGTGCTAAGCTCACATAGAAAGCATCGTACAATATAAGTATTCAAATATAGCCGTCCACTAGTACGGACGTGACCAATATCCATGGGGGTCAGCCTTGCACGTCATGACAGTTGACTGAGGTGGTTAAAGTGCATGATCTTATGATTTTATCCCTTCCAATGCTCTATCAATTTTAGTTACCTAAATTAGCCCTATGGTTATGTTTGGAATCTTATAGCGTGGTCACATAATCAAGCCTCCTATATATCGTATCGTAGTACGGTCCACGCTAGATATGAATCCACTTTTTACTTGATAGCTCAAACTAGATTCACCCGAGCGTGATGCAACAATCAACCAAGTCCTAGTCACCCTTTGGTAGTTGACCCACATACCATGCTCGTGCTGGGGAATTAATATAATAATATCATATATATCATAGTATAAAAGATATTCTTGATACACAATCTGAAACATGTAATCTCAAAGCACGTAGAAAGTTATGTCGCACCTCTGTGCGCATTATAATACGGTCGTACCTCAGTGCACCTTATAACACATGTACATGTGCACATAGAAATTATATCAGCAAGGATACAAGAAATAAGGTCGAATTACCAAACTTATAGTTGTTCACATGAGCCTTATCACTTTGGAACACATAGCTCATGTTATGCATATAGCTGGTTAGTCACTTATGATATAGTCAATTCTAGCACATGGTCATGTCTAGCACTAGGTCGGGTTACTAAGTCCATTCTTTCTTAGATCAATCACAAGCAATTTTTAAGACCAACCACACAGAACAAAGAAATATTCCAAATAAAATTGCCAAGCCACATGCACAACTTGGCCCATAAGACGGGTGCCACATGGACTGTCGGCCGCATGCTACCTCAGGCCGCATACGATCCCATGTCGCATATAATCACAGGATGCATGCTTTAGACAAAAGTACACTCTTTGGGACAAGTACCAAAGTGATATGTCAGAGAAGTAACTGAATTGATGGATGTGACAAGCCATAAAGTATGTTAGGAAGAGAAGACAAAACCATAAAAATATGTGCCAATGGTTCAGACTCATGCGTCTAAGGGAAGGTGGTTGCATACTCTACTTGTCGCATAATTCACTCGGCCATATATTTCTCTTTGGACCTAGCAAATTTCTAATTCGTCCAACGAACAAAACACAAAGAGTTTTCTCACTTAGCCCCAGAATACTTTGTGTAATGGTCAGTCATGCTTCCAACAAAATGGACGCTTGCTGGTTGGCTATGCGATAAATTGTCGAGTCGTATAAGGATCATGTCGCATGGAAGTCTCAGTCGCATATGGCTCTGACCGCATGAGAACTTCGTCTTCTCCAGACAATAAGTTCAGCCATGGCGGAAAAGCTCCAAAAACTCAAAAATTATTTTCTTCATAAAAACTTTACTTTAACTCCAAATAAAGTGAAACAAAAGCCAAAATGCTCTAAATTAAGTGCTCCACCAACCACAAAAACAGATTTTATAAAGTACCATGATTTAGAAAATCAAAACCACAAAAAACATATGAAACCCATAAAAATCCTAAACTTTAAATGTAGATCTACTTAAATCTAGCCATCGAAACTGAAAACTCCAAGTTTTAAAAGTGTTAAGAATTATAATGCACACATACTAGACTAATAAAATACAAGGAAAGAGCAAGAATCAAAATTAAGAGGTTTCTCTATCTAATGTAAGATGTACTTGCCTAAAATGAAAGTAAGAGAAAAATAAAAAAATGAGGGAAGAGAGAGAAAAGAAGTTAGCTTATATATCTAGGGTTGAGGTTTAGACCATGGGTTCACTCATGACCAAATCAATCCAACAATTAAACTATGAGTCTAATTGAACCAAAGAATGGGTCTAATCTCTATAACACACAATCTAGTCACCAAGCAAGTAAGAATTAATAGAAGCAGGAAAACTAATATGTCCCAAATACGTATATTGGCAACGGGGAGTGACATCTCTACCCACCTAAGAAAATTTTTGTCCTCGGAATTCGAATCCAAGTATTGCTAGAGAAGTCAGGACAAGCATGCTACTAATCTAGAAGCTTGCCTACACATGCAAGATATCACACTGTTTGTGGTATTAAACGAAAGAACGAAATATATATAATGCGAGGTTTGCACGAAACCTGCCTTCTTTGGTTTACAAACAAACTTGTATAATTTGATCCTATACGAGGATGTAGGAGTACAATTTATTTAATCTGGGTAGATGATTGCTATAGGTGTCTGATCTGCAGTCGATCACTTTAGCCCTTGGACTACACGATGGTGAAGAAGTGCCGTGGAAGATGCAAAGCAGCTTCGTAGGTGGCGAAAGAGGATGGATGCACGATGCCAATGTCGTCGATCACTACTCTTTGCCTGAGCTCTGGATGCTTCTCTCTCTCTCTAAGACTCTTCGATCTCTCCTCAATCTCCAATGTTTCGACCCGTGGTTCGATCTTCTTTCAAAGCTTCGACCTTGCTCGATTTTTAAAGTCTCCATATTTTCTTCTGTTGATAGAGGTCTCTATTTATAGAGTTTTGGTGACAGTGACCACTCAATCGGTGTGGAAACCAAGTAGTGGAAAGTACAACACCCTTTTACACAATAGTTAAAATAACCAAATCCTGCGTATAGATGATCTTTTGAATGAGCGTGTGACGCGGGTCCAACTAAGGGACAAAACGCGTATAATCGCTACGAAGATCACGGCGTAGAAGCCACATAGGTAGGTATCCCTCGTGTAGAAGAGGTTGGCATATCAGCCAATGTCTGTCACCATGGCGTAGAAGCCAAGTAGGCATAGAAGCCGAGTAGGCGTAAAAGCCTGATGGCATAAAAGTCGAATAAGTACAGAAGGCCGAATGAGCATAGAAGCCGAACGAGCATAGAAGCTGAGGAGACGTAGAAGCCGAGCGGGCACAGAAGCTGAATGGGCGTAGAAGTCGCTGCGTAACGTGCCAGAGTGGTCGTAGAGGCCGAGCAGTCACAAAAGCTGAATGGGCGTAGAAGCCGAGGTGATGTGGACGTCTTTAGCCAAAATTATGGCTCTTGAAGATATAATCAAATCTCTCACATTAAATGCAAAGATCCGCCATCATCATTGATTGCAGAGACGTATTCCGAGGGCCTGCCACCGTCCTGAGCATTAGGTGCAGAGACGTGCCTCGAGTCCTGTATGAAGAGCAGTTTTGACATGGCAGTCTGTTTGTCTTCCGTGGAGCGTAAATAGTTCGCGTTTGCTTGTGTAAAATAAGGCAGCGTATCCCCTTGTATGCGTAAAAGCAGTCTTCGCTGAGGGGATGTCAGTAAACGACGGTTCGATGATATTTAATCAAATCCTCTGCATTAAATGCAGAGATCCGCCATCATACTGTGGGGCGCGTCCCGAGTGGTCTGCCATCTTTCCAGCCGTCATCTGGGTAGCCGTGCAGCACTTTCTGTCAGGAGTCAGATGTCAGGTTCACTGCGTGACTTGACAGGTTTATTTCGGAGAAGACGAAGTGTTCCTCGTACGCTTTAACGCTGCTATAAAAGCGGATGAGTTTTACGCCATGAAGGCGATGAAGCACCCCGTCTACGCTGAAGCGGCCTGGACATACTGCATTTACGCAGATGGTCCCATCATATTTTATGCCGTGCTCAGCGGAAAAGCTCCGTTGCACTCTTGATGGCCCTGGGGTCCCCTGCTTACGCTGCCCTACATCACCATGTTGCGTAGAGCTATCCAGCATATTTTTCATGCTTCTATAAGACCCCCTTCAAAGCTTTCAAATTTCTTCGGAATTTGGAACGCATTGAATGAAGCATGAACCGCTCCTCGTAACTCGAAATATTTTTGAATGGAGCGTTGAAACGGTCGATGCTGACTTTATGGCAGATTTATTGGGGACCGGTGTGACCTCTCGCCTATAAAAGGCCGAGGAGTTTAACCTGTTCTTTCCGTATTCCCTTCGCCACACAAGGATGATCGCCGGAGTCCGTCGGGTCGATCTGAGGAAGAAGAAGACCATGCTCTTCCAGCATGTAGGAAGCCGAAAATGACGGCGTCTCCGAGCAAGTCTCATCTGCAACGATGGATCGTGGAAGGATATCATAGCCTCCCTTGCTCGGGATAATCAGCAACTTTGTATGGTGGTTCTTCGGGAGAGAGGAAGAATCATATTTCACCACGCTGCTTGCAAGTGGCGCCTTCTTCCCTTACCTCCGGTGGTGAGAGCAGCGACTGGCTCTGACCTCGGGTATTGAGTTGGGTTAAATACCTCAACTCAATCTGTCACGGTGCACGGAGCATGGGATCTGCCTAATTTAGGCACGCCCAGTTTATACTCTCCCTCCATTCACCATTCTAGTCGGTTGTGGAAACCGACCAACTGCTGGAGGAGAGATGAAGATTTGGCGTCCGTGCAAGAACCTGTCAGAACAGATTCCGGGCGCGATCTTCAGCCGACGATGGGGCAGTCTTTGGCAGACGGCATTTCCCTCATATGTAATCATGAAAATGAAGAAAAACCCTTGTAGATTGGATTTCCCTCATATGTAATCATGATTCTTTCTTTTTAATAAAATCGTCTTTCTTCCGTGTATATGATCATCTTGCCATACGTTGCTGTGAAGTCTGAATGTGTGTAGCTTCGACACGTCTGATTCTTTACGCCGACTCTGTTTAGAAAGAGTGCTAGGTCCTGTCCTGGCTTTTACGCATAACTAGAGATGCGTAGAAAGCTGCTTTAGCATTCGAGTGTTCGAACTGTCCTGCTATTTTTAGGAGTGAGGAACTGCGTAGAATTCTGAACTGCTGCTTCTGATGAACATAATTTCTTTGTTCAGACATCATCTTCAAGAATAATTTCTCGAAAAATCCCTTGGAACAGGGTCGAGAAATGGCCGTCAAACTGAGTTGCCATCTTGATAGATAAAATATTCAGACTGGAGTCTGGATGAACTTTGAATCGACCCATGAAGAAGAGTAGTTTTTCAATGTTGAACTCTGTATACTTCGGGTACTTGGGATATCTTGAGGTCAAGAACGAGTATCTTCTGTGTGAACTTTTTGCAATTGACCGCTTTTGAGGACCGTTCAGATGTACGCGTGATCTGGCCGGCGTATCCTTCAGATGTGTGGGAAGTCGTGGAGCGTAAAATCATTAGTCTGCAGCTTCTGAGCATAAAACACCATCGAGCATGAAATCATAGACTTGTAGTTCCTGAGCGTGAAGTCGTAGGTTTTTAGCCTCTCGAGCATAAAAACTACTGAGCACAAAGGCATCTAGGCGTAAAATACGACTTGTAGCCGTCGAACGTAAAGCCGTAGATTCGTAGCCGTCGAGCGTAGAAAGCTCCTTAGCATAGAACTGTAGATTTGTAGCTTCTGAAATTTTTTTTTTCGAGCGTGAAGTCGCGGATCTGTTGCTTCTGAGTGTAAACTAAGCGCCACCGAGTATGAGATCATCGATTTATTATCTGCTGGCATGAAGTCGTAGGATTGTGGCCTCTCAAGCATAAAAGCTACCGAGCACAAAGGCATCCGGGCGTAAAACCATAGACTTATAGCTTGCGAGCGTGAAACTGTAGATCTGTTGCTGTCGAGCGTAGAAAGCTCCTTAGCATAAGAATTGCTGACCTGCTTTGCGCAAAAAACTTTTCGAATTCGCTGACTGTCCGCCTTCTCTGAATAATAGGCTGACGTAGGACCCAATCATAACCGAATATTAATTAGAAGATTTGGTTCGCGGTCCGAGGAGTCCATCCGAACACTATATATATCCCAAGTTTTCTGAGAGAAAAACTTTTTATCCGTCTTCTGCGAAAGAAAAAGCCTCCGACTGTTCGAGCTCTTCTTTGAGTCTTCTCTGAGTCTTCAAAGTTTCCAGTAATGGCCTCTAAGCAATCCTCCTCCTCTAAGGGAAAGAAGATTGATTCCTCTTCTCGTTCTTCTGCCCAAGCAGGAGTGCCTCCGGTTGGACAGGGCGAACCCCATTCTGAGCTGAGCATCCCGCCGATGAGCAGTGCACCCGGCCTGATAGGTAAAGCTTTTGGGACGAATGAGAACGACTGAAAAATCCTTCACACACGTTGAACGTAACTGCGCTAGGTCGTCTTCTGTGCTGATAGCCTCTTTGAGGAAGATGATGCACAGAGACATTTTATCTTTTTACGCCCACATTCCTAATGTGTTAGCGTAAAAACTCCATTTTTTTCTGCAGTCGAGCGTAAAAGCTCTGACCGCCGAAAACTTGGTGTATACCATTAAAATTTGAGTTTTATGCTTGTGGATGAAAATCCTAGCGTAATAACTCAATTTAATCAACCTGGCGTAAAGCACAGACCGTATACTGCCAACCTTGAATTTTACGTTTTTTAAGGAAATGGATTCCAGCGTAAAAGCTCAAGTTTCACAGTCTCGACGTAGAGCACGGACTGTTGTTTTTCCTTTTTTGCGGATGCTGCAAGTCCCGAAATGTCTAGTTAGGAACTGACGTGTTTCTTCTGTGCTTTTGCAGTTAACTTGCATGAGTCTCCGCTGGCTGAAGTAATGGGCTCTGCTATAAATACCCTAATTTTCAGAATAAAATTTTTGGATAAAATTCTTCCCAGATTTTTTTGTATTTTCTGGGCGAAGAAACAAGGTAATTGAGTTGAAGATTTTTAGATGCGGTTAATTAGTGTTAGAATATTTTGGAAATAATATTTTATGGTGCAAAATGGAAAACCGGATGCAGGGTATTTTTCGATAAATTTATTGGACTCCGGGAACGCGTTTAAAGCCTTAAAAACTATTGGAATTATAAACCCAAGCCGAACCAAATTAAACCCACCCAAACCCAAGCTTGAACCAACTGCTGCGAGAACCGAACCCAAACCGGCTTATTGGGTCGGGTCGGGTCGGATCCGAGCCAAACCCGACCCGGACCCGAAACGAAAGGGAGAAACCTAGCCACCACCGGAAACACTGTAGCAGGGTATTTAAACCTCTCCTTGGCTTCCGTGCCCAGCCACAGAAACCCTAGATCATCACCGCAGCCGACATCCCCCATCAGCACCATCCCTCCGCCGTGCTCCTCCCATCCCGACGACCTACCCCGTCTGAACCCTAGGTCACCGACGACTTCTCCCCGCGAGCACCGCCGCTTGACTCCCCGAGCGAGTTCGACAACCCCGCTGCCCTCGATCTCCACCGAGCCAACCCTCCCCGAGCGAGTTCGACGACCCGCTGCCCTCAATCCTCGCCGAACTGACGACTCCTCCGCCCAGTCCTCCCCTCTTCGACCCGAACCCGATGCCTCCCCAGCGCTGCCCCGCTGACCCGAGTCAGAACCCTAGACTCGACACAGCATCTCAGCGGACACGAGAGATCTCGATTCGGACGCGAGCAGCAGACGCAGGACACGACCAGGACACAAAGTTGACTCTCGGACACGTGGAATTCAGCGTTCACGGAGCCCTGTTCAGGTATCGTTTTCTCTCGCCTCGTAACTCCATTTTAGTTTTTGTCAGTTGCTACGCGTAGACTGTATAACCCTCTCGGTGCCCCTGTAACTCGCTCGGTGTATCGCGTCCTGTGGTGATCGCACACCGCGATCCAAAAACAGAAAAAACAACGCCCTATTTTACCCCGGAACTGAGTGCGCCCCGCCAAACGGGACGACTTGGTCGCACGCGGTCTTTACCAAAACGTGCGCGACGTTGATACGGTCGTGTGGGATTTCGCAGAAGTCGATTCGGATGTGCGTGCACCCCGGAATCAACGCGTATCCGTCAACAACGCCCCGTATCCGTCCATTCTGGAACATGCTGTAACTTTGTGTACACATGTCGGATCGAGACGAAACTTGCGCCATTGGACTCGTAGCGATACGCTGGTCCTGTGACCCAAGTTTGGTCCAATTCTGAGAACGTTGACAAAATCGCGTATCGTGGGCCCCACAGGCTCTACTTGACGGGCGATTTTTTGATCGGCTCATCGGAATCCAATTCTGGAAATTCCGTTGGGTTCGTATCATCGTTCCTGACTTGTAGACACTGAGTTTGAGGAATTTGGAGACCTTTGACCCTGACCCGCTTTTCGGTGCAAAATGGCCCACATGTGGACCCCGCTTTGGCCCAGAAATGTCCTTTTTGCCCCTGTGTCCAAATTGGACGTAAGGACAGGCATTTCTAGCAGTTTGATATCTTCTGAGACGGTTGGTGATATTTATTACAGTTTTTGGAGGAGTACCCACATGATCCACTGATACCGGGACGATTGTGGATATTCAAACGTCAAGCAAGTGTACCTTGCCAAACTCTGCAGTATTGTTACATATTTTTCTTGTTTTATTATATTGTTGTGCATGCTTAAACTAGGACCGTGTGACGTACTTAGCGTCCGATTAATAGTCGGGTGCCAACACTGTACGCGGTGTTGGGTACTATCATCTAGAGATGGACATTCGTGACACTTTATATTCTCGTACTTGTTTTACCAAGTACACTATGACCCACGACACTTGACACTATTCATGAGACAGGATTTTTCCGAGATATTCGTGGTGATTCTGTATAGGATACAGGACATGGACATTATATTTTTAGATATAGTATGACTGGTTGCATTAGCTATGATCCCGCTTGACATGGACATGAGACGTTATGATCATGATATGCGTGGTTATATTGGGTGGAGAGATACACACAGGATACAGGCTGTTCCATATATATATACATCCACTATTATTGAGAGGTCGTAGACTCTCGGAGCAGAGCTAGACCCACTACCGGTTATTACCACTACCGGCTCCCCGACACAGAGCTTGTAGTGGCTCAGCCTGAGTACTCGTGCTGCTCTCACTTGTATTTTTATTTAGATGGTTACTTACTTGCCCTATTTATTCCATTTATTTTCTGCACTGCATTATTTTGGCATGAGCTTTCTTGTACCTTGCTATGTCCTCTGAGGACCTGGATCCGGATTATATCCCCAGGATTTGAGGACGAGGTCTATCCCGAGGTATACGGGACCGGAGCAGGAGCTGATCCAGGAGCTGTACCGCCATCCGAGGACGAGGTGTTAGCCGAGGATTTCTCCTGAGCATCCATGTTCATGCTCAGCATTTATTTACTTATTTCAGTCATTTATTTCTGGTGTTGAACCAGTGTATCAGATTATTTATCGGGTTGTTTCCCGAAGCACTTTGTGAGACTAGCTGATAATTTATATTCCGTATTTATTCTGTGGATCCTATTTTATATCTTGTGTGGATGAGATTAGTTGTGCCATGATTGTCGTTTACTTGATTTTACAGCTTAAGTATGCCCTGATGGATCCATTAGATTGGGTTTGTCCATCGGTGCGTGCTGCTGGCCATTGCCACGTATCCGGTCCCTCGGTATTTTGGGACTGGGGCGTGACATGGTTTTTGTGGTGGCCCATGCAGGTCTACGACTAAATTGTTCGGTTTTAACATAGGGACCGAACCAGCCTGCCCTAAGGATAAGATAAGTTATAGGATCTCATCCATTACTCAAAACCATTATTGAACTCTATATCGAACTCGAAATTGTTACTTGATTTGCATCCTGTTTGATTTCTCTGAGCGTTCTTACAGTTTATCTTTTGGTTGCAGAGTAATGGATCCCAGGAACGAAGATGATATTCCATTAGACACGCTACACGACGCTGTGGTTACTTATACAGACGGAGTGACCCCAGGGAATGGAGGACAAGCATCGCAGAGCAATCAAACCGGTCAGCCTAATCCAAGGTTCCAGAGAGATGACATCCCACCTCCACCACAGTTCACTCCCCAGATGCCAGTTTTCCCGCCTGGATAAGCCATGGACGGGCAACCGATGTTCCAGATGATGTATGCCATGATGCAGGCCCAGCAGCAGATTCAGCAAGAGGACCATCGCCAGGAGGCAGAGTATCTGAGGACCAGCCTGGTATCCGCATTGGAGCAGGCAAATCCACCAACGAGGCAAACAGCGACGGGATCTATCACCGATTTTTGTCATTTCAAGCCTCGTATATTTTCTGGCAAAGAGGGGCCAACGGAAGTTCATGAATGGCTCACAAACATACAGCATCAGTTGGAAGCCGCTGAACTTCCAAGAGAGAAGTGGATGACTGCAGTCAGAAAACACTGAAAATGCACATCACTGGTGGTTAGCAGAGGAAAAGAAGCTCGGACAGGACTGGGTCACATGGTAAGAGTTCTCCAGACTCTTCCAAGAGATGTACATTCCAGCAGTTGCACGGTCAGAGCTCAGAGACAAGTTCAACCGCCTCATCCAAGGCAGTATGATAGTGGAAGAATACAACGTAGAATTTATTCGCCTAAGTCGCTTCGCTCCAACATTGATCTCGACAGAGGAAGAGAAAGCTGAGAAGTTCTTTGACGGACTGAAGTTCGAGCTCCAAAGATTGATTGGCTCGGTCGCACCTACATCTTATACCGACGTCCTTGCAGCAGCACGACGCATGGAGCGCGTCACTAGAAGGGAGTCGAATCTGAAGAGGCCAAACACATCAGCACTATCCAAGACAGCACCTGGAGATTCTGCAAAACGATTCCAGAGGAGTATACCAGAGAGAACAGCACATAGGGACAGACCTCTTCCTACTTGTCACCACTGCGACAAGGTAGGACACATTGAGAAAGAATGTAGGCATAAGTTGGGACTATGTCTGAGCTGCGGATCGAACCAGCATTTTTCTAGGGACTGTTCTGAACGCAGAGACGGAGCACCGAGACTAGCCTTGCCTGCACCACGACCAGCTTATCCAGCAGTAGGAGCACAGCAGATAGAAGCTGGAGGAGTTAGACCACCAGCTACGGGGGGTTACCAGCAGAGACCACCACTGGCACCACAGGCAGCCCTATTTCAGCAGCAGCAGCAGCAGAGAGGTCCAGCTCAGGGAAGAGGCCAGGCATTCACATTAGCTGTTGAGCAGGAAGCTACTGCAGGCGAGGTCATCGCAGGTACTATCTTAGTAGCTTCATTACCAGCTGTAGCATTATTTGATTCTGGAGCATCGCATTCATTTATAGCAGCTAGCTTTGTAGCCACCCATAGAGTAGCTATCGCACCCCTTCCGAAGATGAAGAGGATTCTTACAGGAGGTGGAATTATTCCGGTTAGTGACGTCTGTAGATCATATTCTGTAGTAGTTTGTGGCAGAGAAATGCGAGCTTAATTTCTGATATTTTCCATGCCGGATTATGATGTCGTACTTGGTATGGACTGGTTAAGTCAGTATCATACGACTCTTGATTGCCAACTTGGGCGGGTTATATTTAGACCGCCTGGACATCCAGAATTTGAGTTTCTTCGAGGAGCAGTAGAGCAAGGAGTTCAGCCAATTCTTAGGGTACTATCTGTAGAAGGGGAGACAGGCTACCCAAGAGTCATATCAGAATTTGTGGATGTATTTCCTGATGATCTTCCAGGTTTACCACTTGATCGCGAAATAGAATTCATAATAGACTTAACTCCAGGAGCAGAGCCTATCACTTCATCAGTATATCGGCTAGCACCTAAGGAGTTAGTGGAGTTGAAAGAACAGGTTGATGATCTTCTGGAGAAGGGTTTCATTCGGCCCAGTATTTCACCTTGGGGAGCACCCATATTATTTGTGCCGAAGAAGGATGGAACAGTTAGGTTGTGCATTGATTACAGGGCACTGAATATTGTGACCATCAAGAACAGGTATCCCTTACCACGCATTGATGATCTATTCGATCAATTGAGTGGTACAAAGGTATTCTCGAAGATTGACCTTCGATCTGGCTACCATCAAATCAAAGTAAGGAAGGAAGACATACCGAAGACAGCTTTCAGGACCAAGTATGGATATTATGAGTTCTTGGTGATGCCGTTTGGTTTAACCAACGCACCAGCAGTGTTTATGAGTTTAATGAACAGAGTCTTCCATCAGTTCTTAGATAAATTTGTGGTTGTTTTCATTGACGACATTCTCATATATTCCAAGAGCCATGAAGAGCACGAGGAGCATCTCAGAATCGTGTTAGAGACCTTGAGATAGGAGAAGTTATACGCCAAACTCAGTAAGTGTGAGTTCCGTATGGACAAAGTGCCTTTCTTGGGACATATCATCTCAGGAGAAGGACTTTCAGTGGATCCAGAGAAAGTTACGGCAATAGAGACTTAGCCTACACCCACATCAGTTGCAGAGGTGAGAAGTTTTCTCGAACTTGCGGGATATTACCGAAGGTTCGTAGAAAATTTCTCAAGGATCGCGGAACCGATGACGAACCAGGAGTTTATATGGACAGAAGACTGTCAGAAGGACTTTGAAGAATTGAAAAGAAGATTAACAACAGCACCTGTCTTGACTCTTCCTTCAGGGTCAGGAGGTTTTGTCGTTTACAGTGATGCATCTGGTAGTGGACTGGAATGTGTTTTGATGCAACATGGCAAAGTCATTGCTTATGCGTCGAGACAGTTGAAGGTCCACGAGAAGAACTACCCAACACACGATCTGGAGTTAGTAGCAGTTATATCTGTATTGAAGATTTGGAGGCACTACCTTTATGGGGAAAAAGTAGACATCTTTACAGATCACAAAAGTCTGAAGTATGTATATACTCAGAAGGAGCTTAACATGAGGCAGAGGCGTTGGCTTGAACTGATGGTAGATTTTGACATAGATCTGCAGTACCATCCGGAAAAGGCGAATGTCGTGGCAGACGCACTCAGCAAGAAGCCTACGGCATATTTCTTGACGATGCAGCCCGAGATATTGAGAGATCTACAGGAGCTTTAGATAGAGGTTGTTTTACCAGGACAGAGTAAGTTGTCACTTGTGGAAAGAATTAAAGAGTTATTGCCCACCGATGCTAGATTTAGAAGACTCAAAGAGAGGACAGAAACAGGCATGCAGACAGGACTTCGCATACACGAAGACGGGACATTGAGGTTTGCAAATCGCATGTATGTTCCAAATGGAGAATTGAGACAGGAGTTAATGACTGAAGCACATAGCTCTATGTACTCTGTTCACCCAGGAGGAACCAAGATGTACCGAGACTTGAGACAGTATTACTGGTGGCATGAAATAAAAAGAGAGATTGCAAGGTTTGTGGCCAAATGCTTAGTCTGCCAGCAGGTAAAGGCCGAGCATCAGAGGACTGCAGGTATGTTACAGCCGCTTCCTATACCAGAATGGAAGTGGGAACATATTACGATGGATTTTGTCACAGGATTTCCCAGGAGCCCCAGCGGAAGAGATGCGGTATGGGTTTTCGTGGACAGACTCACTAAATCGGCACACTTCTTGCCATTTAGAGTTGGACAGTCCACAGAGGTACTAGCTGACATGTATATGCGACAAATCATCAAATTACATGGAGTGCCGATTAGTATTGTATCGGATCGAGATTCGAGATTTACATCTCATTTCTGGAGAAGCATGCAAGAGAGTCTGGGCACCAGACTCAAATTCAGCATGGCTTACCACCCACAGACAGATGGCCAATCGGAGCGCACCATTCAGATCTTGGAGGATATGTTACGATCATGTACGCTAGACTTTGGAGGATCTTGGAAAGATCATTTGTACTTAGTAGAGTTCTCCTACAATAACAGTTATCAGGCCAGCATTCAGATGGCACCGTTCGAGGTATTATACGGAAGGAAGTGCAGATCGCCTATATGTTGGGGTGACGTTAGTGAACGTCAAATACTGGGTCCAGAATTGGTAACACAGACAGTGGAAAAGGTGAAACAGATTCAAAATCATCTACGAGCAGCTCAGGATAGACAAAAGCATTGGGCGGATACACACAGGCATCCCCTAGAGTTTAAAGAAGGAGAGCATGTGTTCTTGAGGATTTTGCCCACTTGGGGTACTATTAGATTCGGGAGCAGAGGCAAGTTGAGCCCAAGGTATATTGGACCATTTGATATTCTAGAGCGCATTGGTGAGGTGGCTTATCGTCTTGCATTACCTCCATCCTTAGAGGGAGTGCATGACGTATTTCATGTCTCACAGCGGCGAAGGTACGTGACCGACCCAAGTCACGTAGTTGATCATTCAGAGATCGCAGTAGGCCCAAGCTTGAGATATGAAGAACAACCAGTTGGCATCCTAGACGTCAGTGAGAAGACATTGCGGGGACAGACTATAAGACTGGTTCGTGTAGCATGAAAATACTATTCTCCTGGCGAATCGACTTGGGAACGAGAAGATAGTATGCACCAGCGTTACCCCCACTTATTCAAGAAGGCAGTTGTAAACTAAGCAACCTTGTATTTCCATAATTCTTACTTTAGTAGCTTATTCTTTGATTGCGAGGACGCAATCCTTTTAAGGAGGGGAGATTGTAAACACCCTAATTTTCAGAATAAAATTTTTGAATAAAATTCTTCCCGGATTTTTTTGTATTTTCTGGGCGAAGAAACAAGGTAATTGAGTTGAAGATTTTTAGATGCGGTTAATTAGTATTAGAATATTTTGGAAATAATATTTTATGGTACAAAATGGAAAACTGGACGTAGGGTATTTTTTGGTGAATTTGTTGGACTCCGGGAACGCGTTTAAAGCCTCAAAAACTATTGGAATTATAAACCCAAGCCGAACCAAATTAAACCCACCCAAATCCAAGCTTGAACCAACTGCTGCAAGAACCAGACCCAAACTGGCTTATTGGGTCGGGTCGGGTCGGGTCGGATCCGAGCCAAACCCGAGCCGGACCCGAAATGAAGGGGAGAACCCTAGCCACCGCCAGAAACACTGTAGCAGGGTATTTAAACCTCTCCTTGGATTCCGTGCCCAGCCACGGAAACCCTAGATCATCACCGCAGCCGACATCCCCCATCAGCACCATCCCTCCGCCGTGCTCCTCCCATCCCGACGACCTACCCCGTCTGAACCCTAGGTCGCCGGCGACTTCTCCCCGCGAGCACCGTCGCTCGACTCCCCGAGCGAGTTCGACGACCCCGCTGCCCTCGATCTCCACCGAGCCGAACCTCCCCGAGCGAGTTCGACGACCCCGCTGCCCTCGATCTCCACCGAGCCGACCCTCCCTGAGCGAGTTCGATGACCCGCTGCCCTCAATCCCCGCCGAACCGACGACTCCTCCGTCCAATCCTTCCATCGTCGACCCGAACCCGACCCCTCCCTAGCGCCGCCCCGCTGACCCGAGTCAGAACCCTAGACTCGACACAGCGTCTCAGCGGACACGAAAGATCTCGATTCGGATGCGAGCAGCAGACGCAGGACACGACCAGGATACAAAGTTGACTCTCGGACACGTGGAATTCAGCGTTCACGGAGCCCTGTTCAGGTATTATTTTCTCTTGTCTCGTAACTCCGTTTTAGTTTTTGTCAGTTGTTACCTCTCGGTGCCTGTGCAACTCGCTCGGTGCATCGGGTCCTGTGGTGATCGCACACCGCGATCCAAAAACAGGAAAAACAACGCCCTATTTTACCTCGGAACTGAGTGCGCCCCGCCAAACGGGATGACTTGGTCGCACGCGGTCTTTACCAAAATGTGCGCGACGTTGATACGGTCGTGTGGGATTTTGCAGAAGTCGATTCGAATGTGCGTGCACCCCGAAATCAACGCGTATCCGTCGACAACGTCCCGTATCCGTCCATTCTGGAACACGCTGTCACTTTGTGTACACATGTCGGATCGAGACGAAACTTGTACCATCGGACTCGTAGCGATCACTGGTCCTGTGACCCAAGTTTGGTCCGATTCTAAGAACGTTGACAAAATCGCGTATCGTGGGCCCCACAGGCTCCACTTGACGGGCGATTTTGTGATCGGCTCATCAGAATCCAATTCTGGAAGTTCTGTTGGGTTCGTATCATCGTTCCGGACTTGTAGACATTGAGTTTGGGGAATTTGGAGACCTGTGACCCTGACCCACTTTTCGGTGCAAAATGGCCCACATGTGGACCCCGCTTTGGCCCGGAAATGTCCTTTTTGCCCCTGTGTCCAAATTGGACGTAAGGACAGGCATTTCTAGCAGTTTGATATCTTCTGAGACGGTTGGTGATGTTTATTATAGCTTTTGGAGGAGTACCCATAGGATCCACTGATACCGGGACGATTGTGGATATCCAAACGTCAGGCAAGTGTACCTTGCCAAACTCTGCAGTATTGTTACATATTTTCCTTGTTTTATTATATTGCTGTGCATGCTTAACCTAGGATCGTGTGACATACTTAGCGTCCGATTAATAGTCGGGTGCCAACACTGTACACGGTGTTGGGTACTGTCATCTAGAGATGGACATTCGTGACACTTTATATTCTCGTACTTGTCTTACCAAGTACACTATGATCCAGGACACTTGACACTATTCATAAGATAGAATTTTTTTGAGATATTCGTGGTGATTCTGTATAGGATACAGGACATGGACATTATATTTTTAGATATAGTATGACTGGTTGCATTAGCTATGATCCCGCTTGACATGGACATGAGACGTTATGATCATGATATGCGTGGTTACATTGGGTGGAGAGAGACACACAGGATACAGGCTGTTCCATATATATATATATATCCACTATTATTGAGAGGTCATAGACTCTCGGAGCAGAGCTAGACCCACTACCGGTTATTACCACTACCGGCTCCCCGACACAGAGCTTGTAGTGGCTCAGCCTGAGTACTCGTGCTGCTCTCACTTGCATTTTTACTTAGATGGTTACTTACTTGCCCTATTTATTCTATTTATTTTTTGTACTGTATTATTTTGGCATGAGCTTTCTTGTACCTTGCTATGTCCTCTGAGGACCTGGATCGGGATTATGTCCCCAGGATTTGAGGACGATGTCTACCCCGAGGTATACGGGACCGGAGCAGGAGCTGATCCAGGAGCGGTACCGCCATCCGAGGATGAGGTGTTAGCCGAGGATTTCTTCTGAGCATCCATGTTCATGCTCAGCATTTATTTACTTATTTCAGTCATTTATTTCTGGTCTGTTGAACCAGTGTATCAGATTATTTATCGGATTGTTCCCCGAAGCACTTTGTGAGACTAGCTGATGATTTACATTCCGTATTTATTCTGTGGATCCTATTTTATATCTTGTGTGGATGAGATTAGTTGTGCCATGATTATCGTTTACTTGATTTTACAGCTTAAGTATGCCCTGATGGATCCATTAGATTGGGTTTGTCCATCGGTGCGTGCTGCTGGCCATTGCCACGTATCCGGTCCCTCGGTATTTTGGGACTGGGGTGTGACATCTGCCGCCGGGATGATGCACTCAACTATTTGGAGGATCGGTCACACGTGACATTTTCTATCTCCGGGCCCCAATACCCCGAAGGAAGGGCAATTATGATATCGGCTCAGGGCGAGCGAATGCTGCTGAGCATGATCAACGGGGAGCCTTTGACATATGTAGACGGGGACCAGTATATAAAGCCGGCCTTTCTTTTCGGGGACATGATTGATAAGCAGTCCCAGACGAAGCCAAAGAAAGAACTCTGGGTTTTCTCTGCCGGGAAGTTGGTCTTGGGTCTGCCCAAGATGTCGAGAGATTATCCCATCTCGGCATTCTTCCATGCTACACATTTCAGGAAGATGTCGTGGACACTGACTCCCGATCTTCACGGTAGGCCGGGGAAGATCTTCTACCAGAAAAGATTTGGCCTATTTGTCAGCCGCCCTTTCGGTCATGTAACGTTGTTCAGGGGATTGTACCCGGACAGTGTCCCGAGTGAAGACAGATTGGTGCTCCAGCTGGTGCAATTGCCGACCTTTTGCAATGATTTCATGGGGCACGGAGGAGTATACCCCAAGGCGAATCCTCGATGTAATGGGTGGATGACCCCAACAAATCTTCGATAGGCTCGCTTAGTTGATTGGGCCCTGGAGCATTTTCGGATCGAGTTGGAGAACATCGGTCTGTTGGTAGCTGTGAGTGCCACCAGCGTTGGGTTACCTCCTAACCCTAACCTGTTTCTGGCATTGATGGAGCGATACATTCCGCTCACTGGGACTTTCGCCACTCCGCTGGGGGAGTTGGGATTGGCCCTTCATGAGATGGCAGAGATCTCGAGACTGCCGATGGGGGATACTCCGTACGAAGAGTATGTTCCCACGAACCGGGAGTTGGGGTATTCAGACCCTCGGGTAGTGGAAGTGTATCAGAAGATGATGTGCCACTACCTTGCTTGTACCGCCTTCTACGCTGAGCCTTCATATTTGGCTCACACCAGTAAATGGACGTCCTACCTCTTTTTTTACCGGGCTAGGGCTGCTCAGCCGAAGAAAGTCTTGGAAGTCAAGGACGAGCCTGTGAATCCTTTGAGCGTCCTACCTTCGCAGTTTTCTATCCCTTCGACGAGGATCTGATCCGGAGCCCTAGCATCCTCCAGGAGATCGTCGACTTCCTGACCAGTCAAGGCCTACAGTTATCTGAGGCATTACCGCAGGGCTCTATCGAAGGAAGCTCAACTGGCTGGCTTCCTCTCTATATGGCTGCGCCAACTGGTGGTACCCGGCATCGTATTTGTGAATCGTATTCACCGCAATATCTTGTGGCCTTTAGTGCGTCTGGTGTTTGGGGCAAGACTGGGCTTGCTTCCTGCCATGGTGTGCCGCATACAAGCTGGCCTGAGGGCGATGACTGAGGCGCTACTCGCTGATGAAGCTCGACGTGAAAGCTTTCCCCGAGTGGAATTACCATACCTGTATTTGATGGGATGGTTAATTGTCCATAACCTCCGGGTGATGTCTCCCGGTTTCGGCAGAAGCTTGGAGGGGAGTTTCTTGCTGAATTACAAGAAATCCTCTTAGAATGTGCTCACAGTTTTAGACGGTCGGCGGGTGCTGCATTGCTGTCACAGCTGGAAGCTTCTTTGCAGTATCCCCCCTGTTCATCGCAACCAATCGGGGACTAGGCTTGAGGACTCAAGTAGAGATAAGACCACTCTTTCTCCTGAAGCCTTCAATTGGTTGGTCTGCATTAGACCTTCCCACCTGCTGTACAGAAGTGAAGATCGCTACTTCTTCGAACCCTACCTGCCTAGTCGGTTTGCCAGGCAGTTTGGGTAAGATCAGTTGCATGTGGGCAACGACGTCACCAGCTTCAGGTTCAGAGGTGGACTCATCGATGGAGCGAGGGGATGGCGATATTTTATCTTGGGCTGCACCAGGGCAATTTTTATTGTGCCATTCGTCACACCTTCCACGGAGCTGCGTATCCTGTACTCGTATGCCCAGTTCTATGTGGCAACGAACACCTCCCATCACAATTTTGATATGGGTGGAAGTTTTAGGGTACCCTCTTCCAAACCTGGGGGAAGGGTTGAAGTCCCCTCGATTTCTTCTGACGAGGGTGATGAGTCCGCTACTCCGGATGAGCCTCTCGTATTGGTACTGAGGGGTAAAATACCTCCGCCTGTAGGGGCGTTGGTAGTCTCTGGGAAACGAAGGGCTTCCGCTCTGAAGGAGGCTTCCCCTCGTAAGAGGACGAAGAGGATGGTTACTCGTCCTCTCCAAATTCCTGGCATTGAGGCTCCTGGAAGTGAGCCTGCTTCTCCTTATATCGGGGATGATTCTTTGATTGGGGGTTCCTCGCCTTTTAGAGAGGAACCTTCTACAGCTTCGGCCGGTGGCGTCGGAGAATCTCAGCTGGAGGCTGCTGCTGCTGCTACTGCTTCAGGTAGTGGAACGAAGTTGCCTTCGAGGCTGGTTATAAGACTCCATATACCTTTGTTCGGATTAGCATTGGGAGAGGCCCCTGTCGTGCCCGTCAGTGCTTCTAACGAGATTCCAGTTGACGAGCCTCAAGTGGATCTTGGCGAATACCTGGAAGAGTATTTGCCAGTGTCAGTTAGCAGGCCCTTGTCTCCAGGTATGACAGCTTGCCTAGCATCACTGTCGTCTTTTCGTGCCTCTTCTTTAGGAAAATTAATATCGTGTGGACATTAACTTTCTCTTGTCTTCTTCTCAGGGGACAACCTCTTCGGGGAGGGCAATGCACATGCGTCCTTCGGCTCCGTGTCAGGTCCTGGCATTGATACGGAGGTGCCTGGTTTTGAAGGAGAAATATCTTCGGGTGCCGGCTCGTCTGCCGACGAGGCTTCGATACCTCAAGAGGACGACCCTGTCATTGCGATAATGCCTCCTTCGAGTATACGGTTTGGCGCTTCCTCTTTTGTCGCACCTCCTGTTGAGATGAGGACTGTGGCCACGTCGATTGCGGTTGTCTCTGGAGCGAGGTTCGACAACATTGCAGCCACTCCTAGCGTACATTTGGGCCTAGCTGCGCTGACCGAGCAGTATACCAGTATCTTCTACAACACATTAAAAATGCTAATATCAATGGTGTTGGAGAAGAATCTGAACTTTGAGCGTCTGAAGAAGTCCTCTCGGTTTTCGATAGAGGCGATCAGGGACCTTGGCGATACTGGTTTAGCTGACGCCCTGGCGGAGGTAGTCAATGGTTTGGAGCAACCCGTTAATGAATACTCGCAGCTATCCCAAGGAAACCTCGAAGCTTTGGCCCAGGCTAGACACGACTCCTTGACTGCGCAACTTGTTGAAAAGGTGGAAGACCTGAATAAAATCCTCCAGACAAATCAGCGGGAGATGGATGAAGGAAAAGTCGTCTTGGAGGAGGCTATTGCTCTTCAGACGAAGTGCCAGGCCGAGCATGACGGAAATACAGCGAGGTTTCTTAGACTAGAGACGAAGCTTGCTCAGGCAAAGGAGTGGGCTTATCAGTCGTCAGAAGGTCTCAATGTGGCAAATGGCCGATTGGTCATAGCAAAGCAGAACTTGGCGAGGAAGGATGTTGCCCGCGCTGGTTTTCTTCGAGCTAGAGCCGAGCTATCCCTCTTGATTAATGACAAGGCACGACTGGAGCGGGCCCGCACTGATGTCCTGGATTCCAGGAATGAGAAGATGGCCAGACTGGTGCAGCAAATTTGCAATTTGGCCGCTCCCCCTTCATGATATACTTTTGCTTTTGCTTTTTAATGTACTTTCGCTCTTTTTTGGGGAATAATAAAGAGGCTTTTCATCTGACTTTGTGGACCCGTTATTTCGAAATGTAAATGACGGGTTTGGGTGAGAGTAATATCAGAGGTAGTATGGACGTGATAGTCTCTCGGTAAACCCTTTTTTAGCAGGGCGTATCTATTCAGAGGTCATATGGACATGATAGAGTACGACCCAACTAGTTTCGTTTTGGAAGTAGTTTTGTCAGAATGAGATTTTTGCCTTTATTCCACTTGAGCAGAGGAGTTTAAGCATAGTACCTTTTTAGGAAGTAGGTCTCCATTAGGCTAGGCTAACCTGTAAGCGCCGTCTGAGAACGTTTTCTCGATCATGTAGGGGCCTTCCCTTTTGGGCTGAAATTTGCCCTTGCTTCTGTGAGTGAGAATCATTGGCCTTCTTACAGCTAAGACTAGCTCGCCAACTTTGAACACTCTTTCCTTTACTTTTTGATTAAAAGCTCTGGAAATACGCACGTGGTAGAACGTGATGCTCTGTTGAGCTTGAAGGCGTTTCTCGTCTAATCCTTCTAGCTCTTGAAGCCTTAAAAGGTCATTCTTTTCCCGAGTTAACTCATTGGCGACTGCTATCCTGAGTGACGGGATTTGGATTTCGATGGGAAAAACTGGTTTGCTCCCGTAGACTAGTGAGAACGGGATGCAACATGTCGGTGCTCGGACCGTTGTGCGGTATGCCCAGAGACATTCTCCCAGCTTCTCGTTCTAATCTCTTTTGTTCGAAGAGACGAACTTCTTCAAGAGTTTGATAATGGTTTTGTTGAAGGCTTCGGCCAAACCATTAGCAGCTGGATAATACGCCGTAGAGGCGACATTTTGTATCCGATTTTTATCGCAAAATCGATGAAACGCTTGGCTGATGAACTGAGGCCCATTGTCATGGATTATCCTTTGGGGAATCCCAAAGCGATAAATAACGTGATGCTTGATGAAGCTAATCACATTGGATGTTTTTAACTCAGCGAGAGGGATCGCCTCTGCCCATTTGGAGAAGTAATCCGTGATGGACAGTATGAACTGGTGATCCCTAGAAGAAGACGGGTGAATAGGACCAATGATGTCCATACCCCATGCTTCCAAAGGCTAGGATACAACCGTAGGATGTAGATGTTCAGACGGCTGGTGTATGAAGTCTGCATGGACCTGACAGGCCTTGTATTGTTTGGCATACTGGATTGCGTCTGCCATCATAGTGGGCCAGTAATAGCCCATTCTCCTGATACGATCTTGTAGCTTAGGACCGAATTGATGCGCCCCGCATACGCCGTTATGAGCTTCGCGGACGATCTGTTGTGCTTCGTCATTAGAGAGACATCTCAATAGCAGTCCGTCGTAGGTTCGGCGATATAGGCATTGTGAAGATGCATCGAAGTAGAAGCGTAACGATCATCTTTTGACGGATGCTGCTTCTTTGGGGTCCTCCGGCAAGATTCCGTATGCCACGAAATCTATAAAGGGACTTCTCCAATCTCTCGTAGGAGGATCGGTGTTCACAGTGTAACTGTGTTCGATGTGAGCGTTGTTCTTCATGCAAAATAGATCTCTGTTAAGAAGGATTATCGAATTCTGCCTTCTTATAGGAGTAGCTAAATCTCCAGCTAGACTGGCTAGGGCATCGGCTTCCAGATTCTGAGATCGAGGTACATGCTCTAGAAAGAATCCTTTGAATGACACGGCTATCTCGACCGTTGCTTGGTGATAGGGGATGAGGTCTAGATTTCGGACTTCATATATTCCCCTGACTTGATTGACGATAAGCAAAGAATCACCAAAAGCTTCCAGAGATTCGACCCCCAGCTCTTTAACGACTTGGAGCCCGATTAGTAGAGCGTTGTACTCTGCCACATTGTTGGAACAGGGCTCATTAAGAGAGTATGCTCGATAGATGACAAGTTTATCGGGAGTAACCAGGACAATTCCTACCCCTGAAATCACGTTTCCTTTGGGACCAGTCCTGGAGGCACCGTCGAAGAACAGTTGCCATGCGTCACTTTCCATTGCGGAACTACATTCTGCAACTTCGTCGGGAATGTCCTCGTATAATTTGGAGGCCTTCGGGATCGGATGAGCGGCTAGAAAGTCAGCCAATGCTTGGCCTTTGATAGACTTCTGAGGGACGTACACCATATCATATTGTGTCAATAACATCGCCCAAGTTGCGAGTCGGGAGTTAAGAACACTTGGCTTGTTCATCAGTACCCGAAGAGGATTGATCTTGGAGATGATGTGAATAGTCTGGCCGGTGACATAGTATCGCGTCTTCTGGATAGCGAACATCAGAGCCAAACATTCTTTTTCTACAGGGTTGTACCGGTGCTCAGCTCCGATCATCATTCTACTTAGATAGTAGATAGCCTGTTCATGTCCCGCATCGTTCTTCTGTGCAAGAAGAGCTCCCAGAGAATGGTCCATCACTCGAACGTACAGGAAGAATGGTCTTCCTACGACGGGAGGCACCAGAATTGGCGGACTAGTGAGGTAGCGCTTGATATCCCCGAACGCTTGCTGACAGGCTTCGTCCCATATGAAGGATACACCTTTCTTCATGAGGCGAGAAAAAGGCTGGCATCTTCCAGAGAGGTTGGATATGAATCTCCGGATATAGGCTAGACGACCTTGAAACCCCTTGAGTTTCCTCAGATTACGGGGTGGTCGCATTTCCAAGATGGCCTTGACTTTATCAGGGTCCACTTGAATGCCTTTGGCGGTAATGACGAATCCCAGAAATTTGCCACTAGATACACCCAAAAATAACTTTGTAGGATTTATTTTGAGTTAATGTTGGCGCATCAGCTCAAATACTGTCTTTAAGTCTTGGATGTGATTGACCCTGAGGCAGCTTTTGACAGCTATATCGTCTACGTAATATTCCACTATCTTGCGTAAATGCTTATGGAATATGTTACTCTTAGCCCGTTGGTAAGTAGCTCCGGCGTTCTTCAACCCGAAGGGCATGACCGTATAGCAATATACCCCCAGTGGTGTCCGAAAGGCAGTATGCTTCTTGTCTTCAGGATGCATCTTGATTTGATTGTATCCTGAGAATCTGTCCATGAAAGATATACGTTAGAAACCACAGGTGTTGTCGATCATGACATCTGTGATGGGAAGAGGAAACTCGTCCTTGGGGCAGGCTGCGTTCAGATCTCGTTAATCGAAGCAGACTCGTACTTTCCCATTCTTCTTCATGACCGGGACAACATTGGCGACCCAGTCGGGATGTTGTTCCTCCCGGATGAAACCGCAGGCTATCAACTTCTTGACTTCAGCTTCAATGGTGTCCATCATATCAGGGCGGAACCGGTGTTGGTGCTGCTTTACAGGCTTTGAATCGGGCAATATGTTGAGTTTATGAGTAGACACCTTTGGATCAAGTCCTGGCATATCCTCATAATTCCACACAAAGACGTCGATGTATTCTCTTATCAGTTAAATGACTTCTTCCCTTTCAGCTGGGGAAAGATTGTTACTGATAAATATCTGCTTTGGTAAAAGTTCATCCCCAACATCAATCTGGATAACTTCATCTTTGGTGGGAGGTTCTCTCTGCTCAAAGCGGAATTCCCACTGTGTATCCATTTGCTGAGCCCAAGCGTCATTCTCGAATAGTTTGGATTCTTGTTCGTCTGATTCGAAGGGATCCGTCACTACCATATTTACTGGTAATGTTTGCTCGAGCGTACGAGATGAGTTGGAGGGCGACGAGCCGTCTTGAAAAGGGTAAAATGTGTCCTCATCTGACTTGAAAGTCGTAAGGGAGGTGGCATACCCTAACCCAAAACGAGTTTATTGATAGTAGGGATTGCCGTGCGGCGGTATTCGTCGGCCTTTCCCATAGTTGAGACCTGGCTTCAGTTTCAAGTCATAACCCATATTTTGCATGATCTTTAAGGCTTGCGGGCTATACCTGTGAACTTGTATTTTACCAGCATTGTCATTGAAGGAATCTTCTCGTATAGTCGATTCGTTGTGCGTTCGGCTGAAGACTATTGAATGCTGACTGCTGCGGGCAGGCGGAACAATGAAGATAGAGTCCTCATGGGGTCCATATATCGCGACGACATTGGATGATGACGCTACTTCCCATATGTATGGATGATAGGAATCTATAGCTTCCAAGAATTTTTGCGCTATAGGTTCTATATCGTCATGGGGAGAGGATCCCTGATTTGGAATCTGAGCATCGATATACTGGAAAAAAGGATGTTTATTATCATCTGGAACTCCGTTCCTGGTTGCATTTACATCAGCCGGCTGCTTGTTGCGCCAAAGGTTGATGACCAAGGGTGGAGGTTCCTGTTTGCTCAGAGGTAATATGGACATGGCAGTTTTTTGTGGACTTAACACTGCTGGTGTACTTATGACTAAGTATGGGTGTTAAGTGTATATGGCAACCTATATCAGAAGATAGTGGATAGCCGAAAGTTTATTCAGAGGTAATATGAACATGACAAACTTTTGATCGTGACTCCTTTGGAGATGGAGGTACACGTCTGCTCAGAGGTGATATGGACATGGCAGTTTTTTGTGGACTTTAACACTGCTGGCGTACTTATGACTAAGTATGGGTGTTAAGTGTATATGGCAACCTACATCAGAAGATAGTGGATAGCCGAAAGTTTATTCAGAGGTAATATGAACATGACAACCTTTTGATCGTGACTCCTTTGGAGATGGAGGTACACGTCTACTCAAAGGTGATATGGACATGGCAGTTTTTTGTGGACTTAACACTGCTGGCGTACTTATGACTAAGTATGGGTGTTAAGTGTATATGGCAACCTACATCAGAAGATAGTGGATAGCCGAAAGTTTATTCAGAGGTAATATGAAAATGACAAACTTTTGATCGTGACTCATTTGGAGATGGAGGTACACGTCTACTCAGAGGTGATATGGACATGGCAGTTTTTTGTGGACTTAAAACTGCTGGCGTACTTATGACTAAGTACGGGTGTTAAGCGTAGATGGCAACCGTCTGGTATTTTTCTGTAGTGATTGTTCCCTTGTTTATAGATGCAAAGTGATGACCTTGGTGTCGATCAATTCCTAAATTCTCCTTTTTAGTACATAGCAGGCCCTTGTGGGGTGATGGGTGTACCGATGGAAGAGGCAATAATCAGGGTCATCGACTCCGCCGGCCCTCTCAGGGTATCTGATGTTGGGTAGCTGAAGCTTGCGTTCCTCCCTCAATATATTAAAGTTTTTAATTATGTCATCTTCTTTGAAGGAGAAAGTCTCTTTTGGTCGTAGGGCTCCTGATGTCCTAGTTTTACGGTCTTCCGGGAAGATTGTCGTTGTTGCATCATCTTCGAATCTGGAGGACATTCTGCCCCTAGCCTTGGATGCTGCCTTATTTTGTTGAGGTGGGTTACCCCCAGACATGTTGCGGCCTCCGGCCATAGAAACTGATTCGGCAGGAGCCGCCTCTGGTTGTACATGATTATATTTTGGAGTTTTGGGTTTTGTAAGAGAGGCAGTATATCCCAACCCGAAACGAGCTTATTGATGGTGAGAATTATCCCGCAACGGTGTTCGTCTACCTTTTCCATTGTTGAGGCCTTGTTTCAGCTTCAAATCATAACCCATGCTTCGCATAATATTTAATGCTTGCGGGCTATATCGGTGGGTTTGTATCCTGCCAGTTTCAAACTCGCGAGATTCTTCTTGTATGATCGGGGTATCCCGTCTGCGACCGAAGATTATTGGATGCTGATCGTCGCGAGTTGGTGGAATAATAAAGATGGAATCTTCATGTGGTCCACCTGTTATGACGACATTAGACGTTGACGTATCTTCCCATAAGATCTCCCCGCGTTTGACCGTTAGGGGAACTGAAGTCCGTTTATGACTCTTGTTTTTGCGTTTCTGGATTAGACAATCCCGTAGGTTAGGAGAATTTACAGAAGAAGACGAAGAAGACTGCTCGTTCTTTCGGTTCGCCATGGTAGGTATACGGACGATGGGGACCATAGTCTCCCTTGTGCCACTCGTATACAACAGATTGGCCATCTAGGTGGCAGATAATCTCCGAGGAGCGCATCTTTCCGTCAATCGAGCCTTCTGTACGCTTAGGGACTTCGCCTGGCGTAATTTCGAGCTTCGCTCTGGTTGGCATAAGGCTGAGGATGTCCTCAGGCAGCCATCAGCTTCTCGCGTAATTTGGAGGGCGGGTAGATTGTTTCCTTGTCGGCGTGAATGCTGAGACGTTAAGTAGCTCGCCGCTTGCTTTCCCTTACGGAGATCACGGGTGCCATCTGGTTCCCCATCGAGGTCAGATGTTGTCTTACGCGCGGAGCGTGCTTTGTACTTTCGATTTGGCGCTGAGGCATCATCAGAAGTTTTGTCTATTCCACCACGGACGGGAGACTGGTTTCTACGCGTAGAGCGCAGTGGACACCTCTGGGTTAGCGCTGAGGCTTTGCCCAAAGTTTTGTCTGTACCGCGCGTAGCGGGAGACTGGTTTCTACGCGTAGAGCACAATGGATACTTCTGGGTTAGCGCTGAGGCTTTGCCCGAAGTTTCGTCTGTACCACGCGTAGTGGGAGACTGAATTTTACGTGCAGGGCACGGAGGGAGCAATGTTACAACCTCATTGGTCGGAGAGATCGGAGAGATTGGAGAGTCCACAGGAATGGTAGAGGATGTCTTGGGCATCCAGACCTTGCGCAGCTTCCTGTTGTTTTGTACAGAGAGAGAGTGAGAGCTACCCCCCGTCCGAAGCATGTCTTCGTAGGCAGACTGGTCGAACTGGACAACCAGTATCTTTTTCACGGATCCCACGGATACCGCATCGTGTTGAGCAATCGCTTCCTCATTAGAAGAGAAAGATGTCCCCAGCAGAGTCGCCATCTTGTTTGTGGTATTAAACGAAAGAACGAAATGTATATAATGCGAGGTTTGCACGAAACTCGCCTTCTTTGGTTTACAAACAAACTTGTACAATTTGATCCTATACGAGGATGTAGGAGTACAATTTATTTAATCTGGGTAGATGATTGCTATAGGTGTCTGATCTGCAGTCGATCACTTTAGCCCTTGGACTACACGATGGTGAAGAAGTGCCATGGAAGACGAAAATTAGCTTCGTAGGTGGAGAAAGAGGATGGATGCACGATGCCAATGTCGTCGATCGCTACTCTTTGCCTGAGCTCTGGATGCTTCTCTCTCTCTCTCTCTCTAAGACTCTTCGATCTCTCCTCAATCTCCAATGTTTCGACCCGTGGTTCGATCTTCTTTCAAAGCTTCGACCTTGCTCGATTTTTAAAGTCTCCACCTTTTCCTCTGTTGATAGAGGTCTCTATTTATAGAGTTTTGGTGACAGTGACCACTCAATCGGTTTAGAAACCGAGTAGTGGAAAGTACAATACCCTTTTACACAATGGTTAAAATAACCAAATCCTGTGTATAGATGATCTTTTGAATGAGCGTGTGATGCGGGTCCAACTAAGGGACAAAACGCGTATAATCGCTACGAAGATCATGGCGTAGAAGCCACGTAGGTAGGTATCCCTCGTGTAGAAGAGGTTGGCATAGCAGCCAATATCTGTCACCATGGCGTAGAAGCCAAGTAGGCATAGAAGCCGAGTAGGCGTAGAAGCCTGATGGCATAGAAGCCGAATAAGCACAGAAGGCCGAATGAGCATAGAAGTCGAACGAGCATAAAAGCTGAGGAGGCGTAGAAGCCAAGCGGGCACAGAAGCTGAATGGGCGTAGAAGCCGCTGCATAATATGCCAGAGTGGTCGTAGTGGCCGAGCAGTCACAAAAGCTGAATGGGCGTAGAAGCCGAGGTAATGTGGACGTCTTTAGCCGAAATTATGGCTCTTGGAGATATAATCAAATCTCTCGCATTAAATGCAGAGATCCGCCATCATCATTAATTGCAGAGACGTGTTCCGAGGGCCTGCCACCGTCCTGAGCATTAGGTGCAGAGACGTGCCACGAGCCCTGTACGAAGAGCAGCTTTTGATGTGGCAGTCTATTTGTCTTCCGCGGAGCATAAATAGTTCGCGTTTGCCTGTGTAAAACAAGGCAGCATATCCCCTTGTATGCGTAAAAGCAGTCTCCGCTGAGGGGATGTCAGTAAACGGCGGTTCGGTGATATTTAATCAAATCCTCTGCATTAAATGCAGAGATCCGCCATTATACTGTGGGGCGCATCCCGAGTGGTCTTCCATCTTTCCAGCCATCGTCTGGGTAGCCGTGTAGCACTTTTTGTCAGGAGTCAGATGTCAGGTTCACTGCGTGACTTGATAGGTTCATTTCGGGGAAGACGAAGCATTCCTCGTACGCTTTAACGCTGCTATGAAAGCGGATGAGTTTTACGCCATGCAGGCGATGAAGCACCCCGCCTACGCTGAAGCGGCCTGGACATACTGCATTTACGCGGATGGTCCCATCATATTTTATGCCGTGCTCAGCGGAAAAGCTCCGTTGCACTCTTGATGGCCCTGGGGTCCCCTGCTTACGCTGCCCTGCATCACCATATTGCGTAGAGCTATCCAGCGTATTTTTCATGCTTCTACACACATAATGAAGGAAATAAATATCACAACACATAGGTGATCGATGATCACAGAATTCGAGGTATGAAGGCGTAAGAAAGAATATACCTTCTGAATCGAACATGTGCGAGTACCGGGATCGAATATCATCCTCCTGCTCCCACGTCGATTCCCCTAGAGAGTGATAGCCCCAGGTAACCCGGATAAGAGAAATATTTTGGCTCTTGAGCACCTTCTCCCTTTCGTCTAATATGGATACGAATTGCCCCTCGTAAGACAAGTCGATACCAACGATTAATTCAGAGTAATCGAGAATATGACTCAGATACAGAATATACCTATGCAACTGAGACACATGAAATATATCGTGTACCTCACTCACCTAGCGAAGGCAGAATGGCAAGACGATAAGCAACATCGTCTACCCGCTCGAGGATATCTAACGGACATACGTATCACGGACTAAGCTTCTTGTGGAGCCCGAATCTATTGACTCCACGGGTCGACAAAATCTGTAATAATACGTGATCGCTGACACAAAACTCTAAAGGCCTACGATGTTGATCTGTCCATTGTCGATGCCTATCTTATGCAACACAAAGTTGCTCTCTGATCTGCTTAGCAACTTCCATTTTCTGTATGATTATCTCAAGGCCTAACATCTTCCGCTCACCTATATCATCTCATGCTAATGGTGGATACTGGCCTGATAACTATTGTTGTATAAAAAATTGACGAGATAAAGGTGATCTTTCCAAGGCCCTCCAAAATCTAAAGTACAAACTCGTAGCATATCCTCCAACGTCTGCATGGTTCTATCTGATTGCCCATCTGTTTGAGGATGATAAGCGGTACTAAATCACAACTTGGTGCCCAAACTCCGATGCAAGCTTTTCCAAAAATATGAAGTGAATCAGGTGTCTCGATCTGATACGATACGTACAGGGACACCGTGTTGTCTTACTGTCATGCCCCAGTCCCAAAATATATAGGACCAGGTATACGTACACATGTCAGATGTACGACCAAGTATAGGAACCTAATTTAATGGATATAACCAGTCAAAGTACACTGTAAAATATAACTAAGACTCAATATTACAGCCAAGTAAAATGTAGTCTCGTCCATAAAATATCACAGAATAAAAAACTGAATAAAATAGAATAAGTCTCAAAATTCACTAAAAAAGAATATCTAGTGGAGAACAATCCACAAAATATGTATAAAAGAATACTGAAAGAATATAATTAAATAATAAAGAAATAATCCGGTGTCAGCTAACTAGATAAAGATACCCAAAGACGCTAAGAAACTGTCATCCATGAATGAATGCTCAAAGAAACTCCGGTGGTTCCACCTCAAAGTTCTTGTCTGCAAAATCTCCAACTCCGTAATTTGTCGGGTATAAGTACTCTTCGAGATCTGGAAAAGGTGTCAGAACCTCAGAGGGATATTACAAGTACATAAAAAATTGACATGCATGAAAGTAAAGCTGTAAACAATAAATAGGGTAACTAAACCATCTATGTCAAATGCACTCGAGACATCTCTAATAGCGCATGAGGGAGGAGAAATAGAATAACAGTCGTCCCACCAGGCACTCTGAAAAACTCGAGGGTTACACAGTTGTACCATTTTTACAGTACAATAAGAAATAGAAATCTCATACGCTCACTAGCAGATTCTCCCCTCCCAATAAACTTTTTGAACCGTATACGCGGTGTAGATAGAATGCAACAATGTCAATAAAAATCTAGAACTCAAACTAACACCAACTACTAACACAAGACACGAACTCACGTAACGATGGCCAGTCAACACGCCAGTCCATGCACTCACTCACTCAGTGAACGTGTTTGAAACAGTATCCGGTCATAAGATACCACATATCTTCACAATATAACGGGTACATCTGCTACTCTAAGACACGTGCACACAACTAACAAATTAAAAACTAGGCATAATATAAACTGAACAATACAATCAAGCAAGGTGTACTTGCCTTCCAAGCCAAGTTGCGAGCACAACAAGTCTGGTCGAGAGCTATCCACAGGAACATATCGAACACCTACCAATTAATTATTAAACTAATTAGAATCTTACTATCAAGTTTTAATTAGTTTATTAACTAGTTCTTAATTCTACGTTGATTGCACATGCAAGTAACTAGCCCTCAAAAGATTATTAGTCGTTAAACATTACCAAAAATCCTTTTCAAAGACCTTAATTATCAAAAATATTAATTCTATAATTTTTATTAGAAAATAATATTTTTAGTGATAGAGTCATCTCCTATAATTTTTATGAGTCAAAAACCAAGTAGAAACTAAAACTAGGTCATAAAAGTTACCAACAAGTCAATAAAATTAATTTTTAATAAATGGATAATTCTGAAATAAATACTTAAAAATTAGAATTAAAATAACATAATATAATTTTAGATGTAGAAAACATATATTTTTGGTCGAGGTTTAAGTCTGAAATTGCCGGGATCAAGTTTTGTCAAAACTAGGTCAACTTGTTACATAAAATACCTAGAATTCTAATTTTTTAAATAGAAATAAAAGTGTGAATAAATATGGGAAAATCAGTAATAAATACTATTTCTTTTATCCTTACAAAAATAATTAGGGTTTTACTATATACAAGTTGATCCTATTAGGGTTGGCAACCAAACTTGCTAGTATGCATGAAAAGGTGTGGTACATGGTTGTTGTGACATCATAGACATAAATTTTACATTTATTTAATAAATTTTAGAATATATATATTTTTTTGAAAAATAGTAATTCATCTAGAAAATTTAGATTTTTCATCTACTATTAAGTCCTAACAAAGTCCAAGGGTCTCCAACATGCATACATCAAAACTAGGTCAATTAGATGAATTTTTATGCATAAAAACTATTTAAATAAAAAAAAATTCCAAAAAAAATTAAAAATTGTATTTAATATAGGTTAATAACATCATATATTAATTATCTACAAAGTTCTAAAAGGGTTTGATGCGAGGTTTTGGAGAAAACGTAAAACTAGGTCACCCTTCCCATTGTACATGCAATTTATTCCAAAAATAATAATAATTTCATAATATGGAATAAATAGTAAAAATATGGATAAAAATAATTTAAACATCATATTTCTATATTAATAACAAGGTTTAATCAAGGTTTCTACCTATGGGCACATACATGCATTAAGGGGTTCAATTATTTTTATGCAAATCATAAAATAAAATTCTATAATGAATAACATGGCAATGGATTATAAATACATATAAAATATTTATTTATATATATGCAACAATTATTCATGCATTCATAGTCAATAGAGAGGGTTTGAGGAAGAATGAGACTTACTAGAGAGAGAAGGATGAAGAACTAGGGTTCTTGGATGAAGGAGATGGTGTTGTGTCCACGTAAAGGGGGGGGGGTCAGCTTTGGTGATGGTGATGGTGGCTTGGAGGAAGGAGATGAAGAAGAATATTAGGGTTTTTGATGAGAAAGATGAAGTGTATATATATATATATATATATATATATATATATATATATATATATATATATATATATCAGAGGGTCGGCGGAAAGAAGGGGGTCTGCGGGTTTGAAAGGGGGGTCATGTGTAGGTTTAGGATTAGTTTAAATTATTTTCTAATTATGTTGTTAGTTATTAAAAGTCAACAAATAATCAATTAATTAATTCGACATAGATTTAATTTGATTCCATGGGATTAAAAATAATAATAAATAAATAAATCCTACAAAAGAAAAAAGTGGCCTAAATTGGCATGGAGGACTTATGGGTTAATATTTGAAAAAGGTTGGATTAGAAAATAATCACGAATAAATTATTTATATAAAAATATCTAAATTTTAAACATAATAAACTATGGTTGTTACGCTAGTGCCATACTATTATTGAATGTTCGAATTTTATGTCACATAAAAATCCTACGAGTAGTGTCTCTAAATTAGGCTACTTCCTACGAAGGACAATATAGATTTGGGGTCATCCTATGTCATTAATGTTCAAGCTACGGTGAAATATCCTAATACAATAATTGGATTTAAATAATTTTAAAATATTCTAAATAAATACAATAAATATAAAATACACACAAAATACCTATTTTTTGCTTAGAGATTTTACAACCTATCCACCTAAAAAAAAATTGTCCTCGAAATTAAGAATTTGGCACGATCTAGAAAAATAATAATATGGTATATAAAGTCCATACCTGAAGACTCGCGTAAGTGGAAAAATGCTCTAAGATCGAATCCTTTTACTCCCAAGTCAATTCATCTGGTGAATGATGCTTTTAAGCAACACAGACTTGTCGAATGGTCTTTTCCTTTAGCACATTCTCTCTGCGGTCGAGAATCTTAATCGGCTGCTCCACATAAGATAAACTTGGTCCTACAGTGATCTCTGAATAATCCAATACATGGCTAAGATCCGCCATATGCCTTCTCAATTATGAGATTTTGAACACATCGTGGATACCCTCCAAGGTATGAGTTAATGCTAGTTTGTAAACAACCTCTCCAACTCATTCTAATACATCAAACGGTCCGATGTACCTCGGACTAAGCTTCCCTCTACCTCCAAATCTTATGGTTCCTCTAGTAGGTGAGATCCTTAAGAACACATGTTCTCCTGACTTAAACTCGAGGGTTTGACGATGAGTATCTGTCCACTACTTTTGTCTATCTGTGCTGCTCAAAGGTGACCTTGATTCTGCCTGACCTTCTCCACTTTGTGAGTCACCAACTCTGGTCCAAGTATCTGTCTTTCGCCCACATCACTCCAATGTACTGGCGATCGACACTTTCTTCCATATAATGCTTCAAAAGGAGCCATCTGAATGCTTGCTTGGTAGCTATTATTGTAAGAGAACTCCACCAAATATAAGTGATCCTTCCAAGATCCACCAAAGTCAAGCATGCACGCTCTCAACTTGTTCTCTAACGTCTGAATAGTGCGATCTGACTGTCCGTATGTCTGCGGGTGATAAGAATTGCTAAACTTCAATATAGTTCTTAGGGTCTCCTATATACTCCTCCAAAAGTGTGATTTAAACCACGAATATCTGTCGAAAACTATACTGACTAGTACTCCATGTAGACGTACAATCTTTTTCATGTACATCTCTGCCAGAACTTCTGTAGATTGCCCAACTCTAAAGGGTAAGAAGTGTGCTACCTTAGCCAATCTGTCCACAATCACCCAAACTGCATATGGGCCAGCTGGATTCCCCAGGAAACCCGTAATGAAGTCCATGGTGTTATTCTCCTATTTCCACTATGGGATTGGAAGCTGTTGGAGTAGTCCTGCTGATCTCTGATGTTCAGCTTTAACTTGTTGACACACCAACCACTTTGCCATAAACCGTGCTACCTCTCGCTTCATTCCGTGCTACCAGTAATATTGTCTCAAGTCTCTATACATCTTCGTACCTCCCGGATAAATAGAATATACTGAACAACGAGCCTCCGATATTGTCTCCTACCTAAGCTCTTTATTAGGAACATTGAGGCGATCTACACACCTCAAAATCCCATCTTCATGTATCCTCATCCCAGTCTGCAGCCAAGCCTCAGTCCTCTGTCTAAGCCTCTAAAATCTCATATCAGTCAGCATAGTTGCCTTGATACGGTCCACCAATGATGATTGTACTTGAAGGTTCATCAACTTTGTGACTTCTCCTGGCTTAACTACCTCTATGCCCAGCTACTCCAAATCATATAACAATTTTTTCTGTATTGTCAAGAAGTATGCCATCGGTCTCCAACTCAACTCATCCACTACTACATTAGCCTTGCCTAGATGGTACTATAGCTCAATATCAAAATCTGCCATCAACTCAAGCCATAATCTCTGTCTCTGATTCAGATCCTTCTGAGTATAGACATACTTTAATCTCTTATGATTTGTATAGATCTCCACAGTCTCTCCGTATAAATAGTGCCTCCAAAGCTTCAGATTAAAGATTACTGCTACAAGCTCCAAGTCATGAGTGGGGTAGTTCTTCTCATGGATCCTCAACTGCTGAGAACCATAGGCAACCACCTTCTTGTTCTGTATCAAGACACAACCTAATTCCTTTCCAGAAGCATCGTTATAAATAACATATCCTCTCGGTCCAGTAGGTATGGTCAAGATCGGTGATATAGTCAGACACTTCTTCAACTCATCAAACGCCATCTGACTCTTCTTTGTCCAAATAAATATCTGGTCCTTGCTGGTCAACCTTGTCATAGGCTCTACAATCCTTACAAAATTCTCCATAAACCTTAGGTAATATCCGGTAAGTCCTAGAAAACTTCGTACCTCTAAGATGTCTGTTGGGGTTGGCCACGTCTCTACTATTGATATCTTAGCTGGATCCAATGATATGCCTTCTCCCAAGATAATATGCCCAAGAAAAGAGACATGATCTGGGAGAAACTCGCACTTGTTCATCTTAGCATATAACTTCTAATGTCTCAATGTTTCTAGCACCTTCCTCAGATGTTCCTCGTGCTCCTCATGGCTCTTCAAGTATACCAAGATGTCGTTAATGAATACGACCACCAACTGGTCCAAGTACTGATGGAATACTCAGTTTATTAAGTTCATATACACAACTAGTGCATTTGTCAATCCAAAGTGCATTACTAAGAACTCGTAGTGACCATAGCGAGTCCTAAAAGTCGTCTTCTGAATATCCTCGTGACTCACCTTCACCTGATGGTATCCTGATCTCATATTAACCTTAAAAAATACCTGTGCTCCTGTCAATTGGTCCAACAAGTCATCAATCCACGGCAGATGGTACTTATTCTTGATGGTCACTGTATTAAGGGCTCTGTAGTCGATGCCCATACGGACTATTCCATCTTTCTTTGGCATGAACAACACTGGAGCTCCCCAAGGTGATGAACTAGTCATTATGAATCCCTTGTCCTGCAACTCTTGCAACTGCACCTTCAGCTCATCTAGCTTCTTTTTTTCTAGTAGATACACATTAGAAGATATCGGCGCTGCTCCCGGTACTACCTCAATAGTGAACTCGACTTCTCTGTCCGGTGGCAGACCCGGCAACTCGTTTGGAAAGAAACTTGCAAACTCCTCAAAAATCGGTGGTGGCACAACTTCCATCTCCATACAAGCTCTACCTAATTTGCCTACTCCCTTCTCTATTGTTCCTTTCATGAACTCAAAGTCTGGTTGACTTGGCGGCTTAAAGATAGCACAACCTTTATGGCAATCTAATACTGCATGATATTGGCTAAGCCAATCCATCTCCAATATTACGTCAAAATTTGGCATTAGAAATACCAAAAGTCGAGCTCTCATCTCCTGACCACAAACAATAACTGAACAAGTCCTACAGGTACTAGTTACAAGCACAATTCCTCCCTCGGTAACAATCCTCCAACTTTTAGGCGAGGGTGAAGTAGCTATTATATGCATTGCTATAAATATCGATGATATGAATGAAAGAGTGGCCACAAAATAATATAAAATAGTGGCAGGTACTGATCCAACTAGAATAATATTTGTAATAGCCTCTCCTTTGGTCTCTTCTCCTCCTTGATTAAGAGAAAATACTATACTTGCCTCTGAGCTCCTACCTATTTTTTGGCTGTCTCGAACTGCGCTGCTTGCGATGCCAATGGAGGTCCTCTCTGGAACCTCCTGGTTCTGGTAAATGAGGTAATCTTCCCCCTTGGTTGGTTGCTTCCGGTGTCGGTACTGCTGGCTTCTGCCCTCCAAATGGAACTATGGCTCTACGTTGCGGACAATCTTGAGCATGATGTTGTCCTGCTCCACAGATCAAGCAAGTCCGAGTTTCTTCCTGCACTCCTGTTGTAGGTGCCCCTTCTTGTCGCAGAAATGGCAAGTAAGAGACTCTCTAAGCTGTTAGGGTCTTGTCCTCCGATGCTGCTGCTGTCCTATTGCTCATCAGATAGGCCATTCTTGTTGCCTCTTTGCTGGTCCTTGCTAAATCCTCTCTTGATTCCCTTTCCTCTGCTGATGGCCTCCTGAATCCTGGCTTTCGGCAATAATTCAGCATAAGAGATCCGGGACCATGAGCTGGAATAGTGTTGAAGCTCCTTAGTCAGCCCGTGATAAAATCTCTTAGCTTTTTCCAGGTCATTAGGTATCAGGAAGATGCCATATCTACTGAGACGGCTAAACTCTAAGTCATACTCATAGATTGTCTTATTTTTCTACTTTAGATGGAGAAACTGGTTGCATAATGCATCTTTCATAGTGGCCGAAAAGTATTTCTTTTTAAAGTACTCCAAGAATTGCTCCCAAGTCTGGTGTGTACCCAATTGGCGCTCCATTGATTCCCACCAGTAATGAGCATTCTTTTTTAACTGAGTCCTCACGCCTGTTATCCATAAGATCGTAGGCAGCTGTGACACCTCCAAAAGCTTTCTGGTGCTGGTTATCCAAGTTGTGGTCTCCTCTGGACTCTTATTGCCTTTATATGGCTTTGGGTTTATTTGCAAAAATCCTTAACTGAACCAACACGAGCTAGTAGCAGTAGAGCTAGTGCCTGGGTTGGTTTATGTGCTGGTGCAGCCATCCTCTCAAGTGCTGTCAGGAATTTCTGTCTTATCTCGGCGGCTTCTTGCCTCTGCTCTGCCGCTTGCTGCCTCTGCTCGGCAGCCAGTACGGTAGCATGTTGTCTCCGTTCCTATATCATCATCTACAAGAATTAGAACATCTGCGTCTGGCCGTCCTGTGGTGCTGCTGGAGCTGAGGGAGCTCCATTAGGCACTACAGGATGAGCTGGTGGAATCGGATTGTCATTCTATCCGTCCGGTCCTCGAAGATGATGAGTCATCGAGGCCTCTCCTGGTGATTAGCCATTGACCCCTGGAGAGACATGTTGCCCCCGGTAGTGGCAGGTCTATTATGCAAATTTATCTCTCTATAATAGATGATCGAAAGATTAGGAAGAGTACATGAATCAAACAGGATGCAAGCATTTAATCAAATAGGATATAATGAAAGGAAGGTGAGTTATAGTCAAATATGGATGAGACCTAACACTCTAATCCTAAGCGCAGGCCCGCTCGTACAGTTATATAACCGAAATGGCTAACTAGACCAGCTTGGGCCACCACTAAAAATATGTCATGTCACAGTCCCAAAATACGTAGGACCGGGTATACATACAAATGCCAACTATACGAACAAGTATAGGAACCCAATTTAATGGACCTAACTAGTCGTAGTACGCTTTAAAATATAACTAAGACTCAATATAATAGGCAGGTAAAATCTAGTATCATCCATAAAATATCACAGAATAGGAAATTGAATAAAATAGAATAAGTCTCAGAATCCACTGCAAAATAATATCTAGTAGAGAACAATCCACAAAATAAGTATAAAAGAATACTGGAAGAATACAACTAAACAATAATGAAATAGTCTAGTCAGCTAACTAGATAAAGACACCCAAAGACGCTAAGCAACTGTCGTCCATGAATGAATGCATAAAGAAACTCATGTGGCTCCACCTCGAAGTCGTCGTCTGCAAAATCACTAACTTCGTAATCCATCGGTTATAAGTGCTCGTCGGTATCTGGAAAAGGTGCCAGGTCCTCAGAGGGACATAACAAGTACACAAGAAATCGACATGCATAAAAGTAAAGTAGTAAACAATAAATATGGTAACTAAACCATCTATGTGAAATATACTTGAGACATCTTTAATGGCGCATGAGGGAGGAGAAATAGAAAAACAGTCATCCCACTAGGCGCTCCAAAGAACTCGGGGGTTATATAGTTGCACCATTTTTATAGTATAGTAAGAAACAGAAATTCCATACGCTTACGAACAGATTCTCCCCTCATAATGAACTATCTGAACAGTATATGTGGTGCAGACAAAATTCAACGATGTCAATAAAAATATAGAACTCAAACTAACATCAACTACTAACACAAGACGCGAACTCACGTACCGATGTCCAGTCAATAAGCCAGTCCATGCACTCCCTCACTCAGTAAAAATATTTCAAACAATGTCAGGTCATAAGATACTACGTACCTTAATAACATAATGGGTACGTCTGCTACCCTAAGACGCGTTCTCACTTCTAACAAAATAAAAACAAGGCATAATGAAAACTGAATAATACAATCAACCAAGGTGTACTTGCCTTCCAAGCTAAGCTGAGAGCACAATAAGTCTGGTCCGGAGCTATCCACAGGAACGTCTCGAACATCTATACTTTAATTATTACACTAATTATACTCTTACTATCAAGTTATAATTAGGTTATTAACTAGTTCTTAATTTTACGTTGATTGCACATGCAAGTAACTAGCCCTCAAAATATTACTAGTCGTTAAACATTACCAAAAATCCTTTTTAAAGACATAATTATCAAAAATATTAATTTTATATTTTTTATTAAAAATAAGGATTTTAGTAGTAGGGTCATCTCCTATAATTTCTATGAGTTAAAACCAAGTAGAAACCAAAACTAGGTCAAAACAGATTTTCGACAAGTCAATAAAAGTAATTTTTAATAAATAGATAATTTTGGAATAAATACTTAAAAATCAGAATTAAAATAATATATTATAATTTTTGATGTAGAAAATATAGACTTTTGGTCAGGGTTTAAGTATGAAATCGCCGGGGTCAAGTTTTGTCAAAACTAGGTCAACTTGTTATATAAAAACCTAGAATTCTAATTTTCTAAATAGAAATAAAAGTCTGAATAAATATGATAAAATCTATCATAAATACAATAAATACTATTTCTTTTATCCATACAAAAATAATTAGCTTTTACTATCTACAAGTTGATCCTATTAGGGTTGGCAACTAAACTTGCTAGTATGTATGCAAAGGGGTGGTATATGGTTGTTGTGACATCATAGACATAAATTTTACATATATTTAATAAATTACACAATATATATATATATATATATATATATATATATATATATATATATATATATATATATATATATATATATATATATATATATATTCTGGAAAAATAGTAATCCATCTAGAAAAATGAGCTTTTTCATCTACTATTAAGTCCTAACAAAGTCCAAGGGTCTCCAAGATGTATACATCAAAACTAGGTCAACTATGTGACATTTAATGCATAAAAACCATTTAAATCAAAAATAATATTTTTAAAAAATATATTAAAAATTGAATTTAATATATGTTAATAATATCATATATTAATTATTTACAAAGTTTTAGAACGGTTCGATGTGGAGTTTTGGAGAAAACATAAAACTAGGTCACCCTTCTCATTGTACATATAATTTATTTCAAAAATAATAATAATTTAATAATCTAGAATAAATAGTAAAAATATGGATAAAGATAGTTTAAACATTATATTTCTATATTAATAACAAGGTTTAATCTAGGTTTCTACCAATGGGTGCATACATACATTCATGGGTTAAATTATTTACATGCAAACCCTAAAATAAAACTCTACAATAAAGAACATGGCAATGTATTGCAAACACATATAAAATCATTTATTTATACATATACAATAATTATTCATGCATTCATACTCAATAGAGAGGGTTTGAAGAAGAAGGAGACTTACTAGAGAGAGAATGATGAAGAACTAGGGTTCTTGGATGAAGTAGATGGCGTTGTGTCCACGTGAAGAGGGGGGAGGGTTGACTTTGGTGATGATGGTGGCGGCTTGGAGGAAGGAGATGAAGAAGAAAATAGGATTTTAGATGAGAGAGAGAAATTATATATATATATATATATATATATATATATATATATATATATATATATATATATATATATAGAGAGAGAGAGAGAGAGAGAGAGAGAGAGTCGGCAGAAAGAAGAGGGGGGGTCCGTGGGTTTGAAAGGGGGGGGGGTCATACGTAGGTTTAGGATAACTTTAAATTATTTTCTAATTAGGTTGTTAGTTATTTAAAAGTCAACAACTAATCAATTAATTAATTTGACATAGATTTGATTTAATTCCATGGGATTAAAAATAGTAAAAAATAAATAAATAAATCCTATAAAAGAGGAAAGTGGCCTAAATTGTCTTGGAGAAATTATGGGTTGTTATTTAAAAAATGTTTGATTGGAAAATAATCACAAATAAATTATTTATATTAAAATATCTAAATTTTAAATACAATAAACTACGGTTCTTATGCTAGTGCCATACTAATATTGAATGGTCGAATTTTGTATCACATAAAAATTCTACGGGTAGAGTCTCCAAATTAGGCTACTTCCTACGAAGGCAAATGGAGATTTTGGGGTCGTCCTTTGTTATTAATTTTCAAAATACGGTAAAGTGTCCTAATGCAACAATTAAATTTAAAATAATTTTAGAATATTCTAAATAAACATAATTAATATAGAATACACACAAAATATCTATTTTTGGGTGAGGGGTTTTACACTTACTATTTGTCGCATGTACAATTCTTCCAACTACTCAGTGGATTGTCCTACTCGAAAGGAAAGAAAATGGGCTACTATCGTGAGACAATCTAATATCACCCAAACTACAAGAAGACCAGTCAGAGATCTTGGTAAACCATTCACAAAGTCCATTATGATATGCTCCCACTTCCACTCCGAAATAGAAAGAAGTTGTAATAATCCTGCATGTCTTTGCTATTCGGCCTTCACTTGTTGATATATCAGACATCGAGGGATAAATCGTGCTATCTCTCGCTTCATCCCATTCCACCAAAAGTATTAATTGATGTCTTGATACACTAGGTGCCTCCTAGATGTATTGAATACTAAGAAATGTGTGACTCAGTCATAACTTCTTGACGAATATCTCCACTTGGTACACAAACACGATTCTGGGTCCCATATTCATGAATCGTCAACTCCTTCCTGAGACCAGACTCATATTCTGTCCGTAGCTTTTGAATCTTTGGGTCCTCTATCTGAGCCACCTTGATTCTCTCCATCAAAGTATATTATACTTGCAAGCTAGCAAAAATTCATGCATCCTGCAGAAGTACTACCTCAATACTCATTTCTTGAAGATCCTCTAATATATGTCTATGTGATGTTAACATGAATGCACTTTCTCTCCTGTTTAGTGCATCTGCTACTATATTAGCCTTGTCTGGATGATACAGAAGGTCCATATCATAGTCCTTTATCAATTCTAGCTACCTTCTCTGCCTCATATTTAAGTCTGTCGGAGTGAATACATACTTCAAGCTCTTGTGATCCGTGAATATTTTTTCCCGATATCCATATAAGTAGTATCTCCATAATTTAAGTGTAAACACCATTGTCGCCAACTGCAAGTCATGGGTTGGATAGTTCTTCTCATGATCTCGAACCTGCCAAGATGCATAAGCTTTTACCCTTCAATGTTGCATCAATACACACCCTAGTACCTTGGCAGATGCGTCATAATATACTGTAAACCCTCCGGGACCAACTGGAAGCATGAAAATCGATGTTGAAATTAGTCTCTTCTTCAATTTTTCAAATGCAGTCTGGCACTCTGTTGACCAATCAAACATAGCCTCCTTGCATGCCAAACGAGTCAATGATACTGAAATCCTTGCAAAATCTGACATAAATCTTCTATAGTATCCTGCCAATCCGAGAAACTATGCACTTCTGCAAATGTCTTAGGAACTGGCCAACTTTCTACGGCCTCAACCTTCTTTGAGTCTACTATAATTCCTTCTTCAAAGATGATGTGACCCAAGAATGACACGTGATCCAACCAAAACTCACACTTGCTGAGTTTTACGTATAACTGGTGCTCCTTCAGAATCTGTAAGACATTCCGAAGATATTTTTCATGTTCCTTCTTGCTACTGGAATAGACAAGAATGTCATCTATAAATACCACGATGAAGTGATCCAAGTATGGCATGAAAATTCAATTCATCAAAACCATAAATATTGCTGGAGCATTTGTTAGTCCAAATATCATAACTAAGAATATGTAATACCCATATCGTGACCTGAATGTTGTCTTGGGTATATCTTGCTCCCGAACTTTTACTTGATGATACCCTGATTGAAGATCGATCTTGGAGAAAACCTTGGCCTTGCTCAACTGATCAAACAAATCATCGATTCTTGGTAACGAATACTTTTTCTTCACTGTCACTTCGTTCATCTTTCTGTAGTCGATAAATAACCGTGATGACCAATCCTTCATTTTCATTAGAACCACTGGCAGTACCCAAGGTGATCCACTGGTTTGAATGAACTTCTTCGCCTTCAGCTCTTCTACGTATTGGTATAGTAAGTCTAGCTCTAATGGTGCCAGTTGGTGAACTTCACAAGATATTGGTCCTTCCCCAGAATCAATTTTATATAGAACTCCAAATTCTTACTGGAGGTAAATCTAGAAGTTCATCAGGAAAGACATCTAAAAATTCTTGGACTACCCAGGTAATCTGCTCTTCTTCTACTACAGCTACTGCTGCAACTCTGTCTTCACATTGATCCCCCATGATTCTTTTAAGGACAAAATTCTCCGTGTCTGGGATACAAAATAATACTCTACCCCTGTGGCAATCTATCGCAGCATGACTATCTCTCAGCCAGTCCATGCCTAGAACTACATCAAAGATACCCATTGGAAACTCGATCAACTTGGCGAGTAATGAACGCCCGTACACTACGATTGTTTATGCTACACACATATTACTAACTTCTACGAGCCTATTACCAGTAAGTATATTCAACCTCTCTGGCAATGTCCCAAACTCCAATCCAATACTTGTTACAAATTATGCTGATATACATAAATACGAAGCTCCCGTATCAAATAATACTATTATAGGAAAAGATGCAAAAAAATGTTACCTGCCAATACATCACCTGATGCCAAGGCCTCCTCCATTGATAAAGTGAATGCTTACCATTGGCCTTGTTGCGCTCCTTGTTGTAGCCTCCCTTTGTAACGCTGTTGTGGTCTCTTCTATCCCTGCTGTTGATCCCTCTGTCAGAACATCGGTGCCTACATCAATAATGGACACTGAACCACCGGTCATGCTGCTACTGCTGGTCCTCTGTACTACACTACCCATGGTGCTGGTAGTACCAAAAATTGTTGAGCCGGCCCTCCTCGCCTCTGCATTATCGAGAAATTAGCAATCTTGTGGCCCGGATCACCATACCTTATGCAAAGCCCGTTCGTTGCTCTGCACACGTCTCTAGTATAGCCTCCCTTGCTACAGTAGGTGCAATCCACCTGCGCTCCTTGACATTGTTGTTGTTGATGTTGCCTCAGCTGCTGTTGAACTGGAACTATTGTTGAATTTATCGCCCTTCATGGTGCTGAGTCATAGATACGAATGCCAGGGGATGGTATTAACGTTTAGGGTGCTGCCCCTCCTCCAACCTGAGTATGAGACCTTTTCTGGCCTCATGTCCTCGCTGACAATCTCTGTTTGGTCAACTCATGCCTTCTGGCTGCTATTAACAGTTTCTCATAAGTCTTGTAGTCATGCCCCTCTACCAGTTGTAGAATCTCTAGGTGAAGCCCCTGATAGAACCTTATTTCTCTGTCCGACTCCCTAGCCACCATAGTCGGAGCAAACCTACTCAGCTTGTAAAACTCTACTACATATCCATCTACAGTCCTACCGGCCTGCTTAAGACCGATAAACCTCTATTGTACCTCATACTGTGCTACAACTACAAAATATATAGTCCTGAATTGAGCCCTAAAATTATCCCAAGAGATAGGATGCCTCATGATGACTTTTACTGATATCCACCAGTCACAGGCAAGGTCCTGAAGCTGCAGTCAGACCTAGTCAACTTGCTCATCATCTGAAACCTTTGCCGCTGCCAGAATAACTTTGATGTCTTAGAGCCATGCATATGCCGTGATGGCGTCCTCTATGTCATCAAAGTATCTCAGGTTAAGTTGGCAAAATTAGACTGATGCTCCTGAATCAGTACATCCGCCTCTCTCCAAAGCCGTCTGTAAATTCTGACTCAACAAGACATTTTGCTCTTATCGTTGAAACTGCTGGTGCTGTTGCACTGCCATCTGATGTTGCTACATAGCCATCATTCTCCGAAGAATCTTTAATAATTCTGGAGTATCTTGTACCACTAGTATTGTTGGTACTACTAGGTGTACGGGAATCTCAGGGGCTGGTAGCTCAACATGCCCAACTTTTGCTTCTATAGTGCCAGCTTGCTCAATTACTGGCTCTATCCGAATCTGACCCTGGGTAAGTGCTACCTCCCGTTATTGCCCAGGGGAACCTTGTCCGGCCATACCTGCTACTCCAGCAAATAAAGAAGCCCTAAATAAAGGACAAGAAATATCAAGAACATGAGGGGAAGAATCAAGGAAATAATTGTTTATATAGTCAAGCAAGTCTTCAAGAAGAACAAATTCAGGATTTCATAGACACATGTTTGATTCGGACTCCTATGACCATAACACCCCACAAGTCAGAAGACTCGGACCTGTGTGGCTACCACTAAAACCTTGTTACACACCAGTACCAAAATACGGAGACGAACATGGCCAACTAACCCGTACAAGGTACTATACGTTGTACGATGATCACGGCTGTAGCTAGACAAAGGGGTTCATACTACAATCATGTCACTTAGGGTCATAAAGAGCATAAATTGTCCCAATCAGTCAAACAAGATTAGTAAATATAGAATATATAAGACAAGGAAGTAAGGCATCCCAAATGCCCTTCTATAACATTCTCGAAACCAACTGTGCAAAATAGAAAGCTGGAAGAGTAGCAAAAGTACATGACCATGATCAACTACAGTCTGATTAATTACAATCATGTAAAGAAAACTAAATATTCAGATTTACTGTTAACAAGTGTCGGTGGCTAAACGCCTAAAAAAGTAAAATATATGATAACGAGCAGGAAAGAAGAAACCCACTCGTGCCCTTCAGTGACCATCTGCCTGGTGTATGCCATAAGTAAGAGGGAAGTAAGCTGGATCCTCTGGAACTGGCTCAAAACTTGGACATATAAAACCAGTGGGGTTAGATCCCAAATAGGAAGTACCACAAAGAAAGCATGAAATGGAGAAACAAAACATAAAGCAATAGATAGGTATAAATATAGGTTTTGTGTCGTGGTTTTGGTCCATAGCTTATCTTAGCATAATAGTCCAACCCTACAACCAAACAATGATAAGGATTGAATCATCACACTATTATAATCCATGTCCCTAGACTACTAATAGAATAATACAACCACAATCAAGTCCAGTTATATAATGACCAATTATTTGTACATCTTGCTACTATTGAGTCTGAGTTATCTTAGATTAGATGCATAAGAGAAATCCTCATATTGTGAGCCGTTTAGCAGGGTTAAACGAGTCATAGTATCGCATAGCACATTGTATATTATGCATCGGTCGTAAGGCCACCGTGCTAAGATCACGTAGAACGCATTGTATAATATAAGTATTCAAATATTGCCGTCCACTAGTGCGGACGTGACCAATATTGTAATATTTTATTTTATTAAATAAATTATTTATTTAAATAATATATTTAATAAATAATTCCACCGTGCTAAGATCATGTAGAACGCATTTAGTAATATTTTATTTTATTAAATAAATTATTTATTTAAATAATATATTCAATAAATAATTCCCTGAATTAAGAAATCATTTATTATTATTTTCTTTCAAACCAACTTGTCTAACTCATACACAACACACATCCCCCAATTTCCTATACACCAAATATATTTTTTCCTACACCAAATCATATTTTTTCACTCATTTACATTTAAATTCAGATTTTACCTATTTTAGCATGCACCTATGGACTATTGTAACTTAAAATGAACCATGTGTAAGCATATATGGAGAGGGGGACCAACCGCAGCCAACACCCTTGGGAGGATTTTAATACAATATTTCTTTTGACCTTTGGTTTATAGCATGTAACTCCCAACCTTTTACCTCCCCTCCCACTCATTACTACCTATAACTATTACTACTAGGGAAGTGTAACCCCCCATTCGGCCAATTCCATCCCTTCCCCAACCGAACCTCCACCTCCATCTCCCTCCCCCACTCGGTCATCTCTTTCTCCGCCTCCTTGGAGATCCGGCCGGCCCCCTCCTTATACCCGAGAGGACCTCCACCTCCACCAGGACCACACGACCGACCACCACCCACACAAGACCATGACAGTAGCCTCCTTCCCTTTGTTCAGACATGAGGGGCTCCTCAATCACCATTGGACCGCCTACCTCGATCCTAGGCCATCCACAGAGGAGGTGCAGCCATCCGGAGGTCGAAAACATCACCGGAGTTCAACCAACCATCAGAAACATCAAGTTCTTGGTAACTTTTTCCATCCTCTCCTTCTTTCATGTTATTTGGATTGATGATGAGCCATGAAACCATCCATGTACACTCTATGAATCACCATTTCCTTATGGTTTAACAATGTACAAACCGAGTTAATAACTATAATACTTGCATATGTTTGCATTGAAGATGTAATATAGATAATGAGATGTAGCACTCTAGTTAAATAAATTTTAGAATTATTAATAATAATAATCAATATTATATATATATATATATATATATATATATATATATATATATATATATATATATATATATTAATACGTGTATTTAGTGGATCAGTTGATACACAAATGAAGGGTAGAGTGCATACATGGTAATGATGACTAGGTATAGTTATATTGCATGAAAACATATAAACTTGTGTATATAGAGTGTGCATGAATAAATATTAATAATTAAAATAAATTTTAGAATATTAAACTTATTTATTTATGTATTTTAAGATCTTAATTATTGAAATAAAATAGTTTGATGCATGCATAATTAACCGGTTAGTATTGTATAGCATTTTGTGATATTGAACATTACCTACATACGTGTAAGAATATGTTGGTTAACCACACATAAAGGCCTATACGTATACGTAGTATAATAATGTATGAGACACTCACGAAGTTATAAACTAAAGTATGGTACGTGGTTGTTGGCACGTTAACTAAAGCTATGCGACTGTTAGAATTATTGGCACCAATGTTGCGACTTTGTTGATGGGAGTGTAGTGACAATATTTTTACATAAAGTAGATAATGGTAGAATTAGAATTAATTTAAGTAATGTTGGCAGGGCACATAGGTATCGCAGCACCATCGGACGTGGAATTTGGATCCTCTAAAGTGCAACAGCAGGCAGCAGGCAAGTGTACCTTGCCTTGGTCTCAGTAAATTATGCTAAAATTTTAGTTTTAGATTTTAGTTTATATTTTCTTACATGTACTTATCTATGACCCTAGGACCGTAACGTTACTTAGCATCCAAATTATATTCGGGTGTCGACTTCTATACGCGAAAATCGGGTATCGTGAGATTTCATTGTCGACGTATACCTTATACGTGCAACTCATGCACGATTTACCTTAGGACACTGAACAACACTCTCATGTACAGAAGCCTTACTTGAGATATTCGAGGATTCTGCCTTCTATGTTAGGAAAGGACTTAAATCATGTACTAGAAAGATATGATATTATGTACAACTTAGCTTGAGATATAGATAGTGATTGTCTTGCGTGTCGTGGACATGAGACGTGAGATACATGGGATTGGGGAGAAGTTACCGTATCATTGGGCTACTACACACTACTTGCTACTGATGCTTGTTCTTCGGGCCCTAGCGTGCTGCAGGTACCTTAACGGGGCTTGTATGTACCTACTTCTACTAGCTACTGTTGTGTCTATACAGACCTACATGATTGGTGGTTTAGCGGACGAGAATGTTCTCACTGTTATTACTTGGATATTTTATGTTAGATATCGTGAGAACACCTGTTATTTATTTACTATACTTTGGCTTGAGTTACTCTTGGACCTTATTATGTCCCTTGAGGACCTGGATCCGGATTATGTCCCCAGGTGTAGCAGAGGAGAGTTACACCGAGGTTTATGGGATAGAAGTTGATGTTGGAGCGACACTTGTACCAGAGGGCGAGGTTGTGCCAGAGGACTTCTCCTGAGTACTCAGTTATCTATTTATTTATGCTTAGAGTTATTATTATATTTTGACTTGGACTTCTGGAAATATATTTGATGTTATTTCTTTTTTCTTTATTGTGATAGGTTGTTCCCCGAGACACTACTTATCTTGGACTTATTGTTGGACACTTTATTTATTTATTATCTTGACTAGTTTATCATATTTTAATTGTTATCTGTGGATGAGATTAGAATTATATACTGTGACAGATGATGTAAACTAATATTTATACTTATTATAGCTTAAGTGCACTCTCACGGGTGCATTAAATTGGGTTGGTCCATTGGAGCTGTACTGCTGGCCATTGCCACGTGGTTAGGCCCTTAGTTTTTTTTTGGACAGTGACATGACATAAATTTTATGGTGGCCCACGCAGGTCTCTGAATATATTGCTTCGTATTTCAATTACAGAACCAAGCTAGCCTTCAAATTAGGATAGAATAAATTTATAGGATCTCATCCACTTTTTGACCCGTTCTTGACCTCTATATCGAATTCAAAATAATTTCTTGACTTTTATCTTGCCTTGATTACTCTGTACGATTCTCAAGGTTTACTTCATGTGCAGGATAATAGATCCACGAACTAGCAATGATACTACGACAGGTACCATACTGGGTGTGGTGATTACTTATGCCAATGGGGTAACACTATTGGGTGGAGATTCATCCACTCAACAAAGTAACCCGACAGATCAACACACCTCAAGGTTTCAGGGAGCTGATATTCCACCACCACTGTAATTCACTCCAATAATGCCAACATTCTCGCTAAGGTAGCCTATAGACGGACATGAGGTATTTCAGATATTCTAAGCAATGATGCAAGCTCAACAACAAATTCAGCAAGATGCTCAGTAACACAAAATGGAGAACCTGAGGAACGGTATAGTGATCGCACTGGAGCAGGCAACCCCACCAGCTAAACGGCCATCGACGGGATCTATCACTAATTTCCACCAACTGAAGCCTCGTATATTTTCTGTCAAGGAGGAGCCCACTGAAGTTCATGAGTGGCTCACAAACACTCAACACCAATTGGACGCAGCTGAGCTCCCACGGGAGCATTGGATGACTACCGTCAGGATGTAGTTGATGGGCAATGCACATCACTGGTGCATATATGAGGAGAAACGACTCGGACTAGACCGAGTTACTTGGGAGGAGTTCTCTGGACTCTTCTAGGAGATGTATATTCTGTCTATTGCTAGATTAGAACTTCAGGATAAGTTCAACCGCCACACTCAGGACAATATGATTATGGAAGAGTACAATGCGGAGTTCATCCGTTTGAGTCATTTTGCCCTTACTCTGATCCCGACAGAAGAGGAGAAGGCAAAGAAATTCTTTGATGGACTTAGCTTTGAGTTGCAGAGGATGATCGGCTTAGTTACACCTACTTCTTATACGGACGTCCTTGCTGCGGCTCGACGCATGGAGCGCGTCACCAGAAAGGAGTCCAGCCAGAAACGGCCGTATACACCAACACCTGCAAAAGTATCACAGGAAGGAGCTGCAAAGAGATCTCACATGCACCAGCCACCCAGAGCAGCTCCACAGACACTGCCTTTATGTTAATATTGTGGCAAGTGAGGCAATCATGCGAGCGAGTTCAGACATAAGTTGGGACTATGCTTAGTTTGCAGATCATGACAGCACTCGACACATGATTATACGAGGTCACGGGTAGAAGCACTGATGATTCACCCACCAGCCTTACCAATACCAAGACCCACCCAGCAGCCACCTAGACCAGCTTATACAATATTTGGAGCACCACAGACAGGAGTTGGAGGAGTCAGACCACCTGCTCCAAGATAGTATCAACCGAGGACACCTTTGGCACCATAGGTAGCACTATTCCAGCATGCTCGATAGCAGCAGAGAGGACTAGCTCAGGGGCAAGGGCCGGTATTTGTCATAACTATTGAGAAGGAAGTGACTACAGGAGAGATTATCGCATGTACTATATTAGTAGCTTCATTACCTGTCGTAGCATTATTCGATTTTGGAGCATCATATTCATTCATAGCTGCTAGCTTCGTAGCCACACATAGAGTAGCTACCACACCACTTTCGAAGACTATAAGAATTCTTACGGGAGGCAGAATTATCCAAGTTAGTGACACTTATAGATCTTGTTCGGTTGTAGTTTGCAGGAGAGACATGCGAGCTCAATTTTTAATCTTCTCCATGCCGGACTATGATAGTGTATTTGGTATGTACTGGATGATTTAGTACCATACGACTGTAGATTGCCAGCATGGACGGGTTATATTTAGACCGCTTGGTCACTAGAAGTTTGAGTTTCTTCGGGGAGCCAGAGAGCAAGGTGCCCAGCCTACACTTAAGACACTCTATGAAGAAGGGGAGTCAAAGTACCCAAAGGTTGTATAAGAATTTGTGGATATATTTTTTGATGATCTTCCAGGCATACCATCTGAACGAAAAATAGAATTCACTATAAACTTGACTACAGGAGCAGAGCCTATCACATCATCAGTGTACCGGTTAGCACCTAAGGAGTTAATGGAATTGAAGTAGCAAGTTGATGATCTTCTAGAGAAAGGTTTTATTTGGCCCATTATTTTTCCATGGGGAGTACCCATACTATTTATGTCGAAGAAGGATGGAACGGTACGCCTGTAGATTGACTACAGGGCACTAAACGCCGTAACCATCAAGAACCAGTATCCCTTGTCTCATATTGATAATACGTTCGATCAATTGAGTGGTGCTCGTATATTCTTAAAGATCGATCTCTGATCCACTTATCATCATATTAGAGTACGAAAAGAGGATATACTGAAGATAACCTTTAGGGCAAGTATGGACACCATTAGTTCTTAGTCATGGCGTTTGGTTTAACTAATGCGCCATCAGTATTTATGGGTTTGATGAATAGAGTCTTCTATCAGTACTTAGACAAGTTTGTGGCTGTGTTTATTGATGACATCTTGTTATACTCCAAGAGCCACGAAGAGCATGAGGAGCATCTCAGAATTATGCTGGAGACGCTGAGGTAGGAGAGGTTGTACGCCAAGCTCACAAATGAGAGTTTTGTTTGGATAGATTGCCTTTCCTGGGATATATTATCTCTGGAGAAGGACTTTCAGTAGATCCAAAAAAGGTTGCTGCAATAGAGTCTTTGCCCACACCTATATCAGTTGCAGAGGTGAGAAGTTTTCTTGGACTTGCCAAATATTATTGGAGGTTCGTAGAGAATTTCTCAAGAATTGCAGAGCCTATGACGCGTAAGAACCCAAAGTTTGCTTGGACGAAGGATTATCAGAAGGCCTTTGAGGAGTTGAAGAAATGGTTGACGACGGCACCGGTCTTGGCTCTTCCTTCAGGATCGGGAGGATTCATAGTTTATAGTGATGCGTCAGGTAGTGGATTGGGATGTATTTTGATGCAACATGGCAAAGTTATTGCTTATGCATTGAGGCAGCTGAAGGTTCATGAGAAGAACTATCCGACGCACGATCTTGAGCTAGCTGTAGTAATATTTGTATTAAAGATATAGAGGCACTATCTTTACGGAGAGAGGGTAAAATTTTTTACTAATCATAAGAGGCTTAAGTATGTCTATACTCAGAAAGGGCTCAATATGAGGCAGAGACATTGGTTAGAGTTGATGGTCGATTTTGATATAGATTTTTAGTACCATCCGGGCATGGCGAATGTCATGACCCGCACCCAAAAATTCGGGCACGAGTACGTGGGTACGTCCAGCCTACGCCGCAGAGTCGGCGGTAGTACGCTGTCTAGGTCATATCCACTGATAATTAAATCTAGCTCATTCACAAAATAATAAAATAGGCAAAGGTAATAACAGGAAAAGGAAGGCTAAGATTTCAAATGAATAAATGTGACAACAGATCAAAATATTTATTACAAAATCAGAAGTTAAATCGGGGACAAACCCGATTACTAAGATGAAAGAAAATAAATAAATAGCTACTGCTAACTACTCCGCAGAAGTAGTCTCCTGGGTGGGAGCTGGCTTCTCATATGTGTCATCTGTTCCCCCATAGGGGCCATAATAGGTAGGGGCAAGGTCCTCATCATCGCCTAATAACAACGGATCCAGTCAGGAAAGGAGCAAAGTACACCATGCACAACAAGATTTAAACTAAATATTTATGACAGTTAGAAAGGAAACTGACTAAGTATCATATTAGGAATATGCATAAAGAAACAACAATAACTAAGAGCTAATGCTATAAACAGGAATAATATGAGACAGGAAATGAAACTATAATAAGACAACAGGAACTATAACCAAACAAAAACTATGTGTGTGAACTTGTGTTTATTTTAGAATACATAGTTGGCATGTAGGGGTTTATAAGGCTAATCCGGCCGTCATAGACGGCTATTAAACAGGAATAATCGAGATCTGGCTGATGGTACAGTCGCGTACCAACAGCTATTAGACAGGAACAGGGGGAAGGGTAAACTACATGCCTCCTGGTATTCTCCCACCCGACACGAAAATAAAGACATGAACTCCAGTATTCAAGACATAAAATTCAGTATTCTAACACTACATGTAATCATCAATGGTACTAGTAGAGCAGGAAAGTAATTATCACAATATAAAGATTAAACTTTGAAGTGCAGGTACTTGCCTGATGTTTGGATCCAATTATAGTTTGTGTCTGGGGAAATTTCCAGAAATGTATCCAGATGCTAAAATAAACATTACTATCATGCTCAGAAGATATCAAATAGCTAGAAACGCCTGTCCTTGGGTCCAATTTGGAGACAAGAGCAAAACGCCAGTTTCGGGTCAAAACAGGGTCCGCATGTGGGCCCGCTTGCACCGAAAAATGTGTCAGGGTCAAAGGTCTCCAAATTCACCAAACTTAGTGTCAACAGGTCAGGAACGATGATACGAACCCAACGGAACTTCCAGAATTGGATTCCGATGAGCCGATCACAAAATCGTCCATCGAGCGGGGCTTGTGGGGCCCACGACACACGATTTCGTCAACGTTCTCAGAATCGAACCAAACTTGGGTCACAGGACCAGCGTATCGCTACGAGTCCGATGGCGCAAGTTTTGTTTCGATCCGACATGTGTACAGAAAGTTAGGGCATGAAACAGAAAAGGCGGATACGCGGCGGTGTCCGCGGATACGCGTTGATCCCGGTGTGCACGCACACCCGAATTGACTTCCGTGAAATCCCACACATCCATATCAACGCTGCGCACGTATCTGTGAAGACCGTGCGCGACCAAGTCGTCCCGTTTGGCGGGGCGTACCCAGTTCCGGGGTGAATCGGGTCGATGTTTTTCCTGTTTTTGGATCACGGTGTGCGATCACCACAGGACACGATGCCCCGAGCGGTTATTCCGGGCACCGAGAGGGTCATACAGGCTTCGTAATGCAATTTACGGAATCGAAATCCGAGCTACGAGCAAGAAAATATACGCACCTGAACTGGGCTGAAAAACCTGGGATCTGAATCGTGTCCGACACGTGTCGGATTCGAAGAAATTAGGTTTAGGATTTGGGTTTGGGGATTCCTTGCCGGAGTTCAGGCGGGGACGGTCGGGCTGAGGCGGAGTGGACCGGAGGCGACCGGGGAGGGGACGGCCGGGGCTCGGGGGCACGCGGCGGCCGGAGGGCGGCGTGGCTGGGGCGCTGCTGCGGCCGCTGCTGCTGTCTGCTGTCGAGGTCGACGCCGGAGAAGAAAGGGGAGGGGAGGAAGAGGGTGGCTGACGGCGGCTGGCGGCGGCGTCGGTCCGGTGGTGGCTAGGTGGTGCGGCACGGCGGTTGAGGGGGTTCGACGGTGGGGTCGACGGCCGGGGGCTAGGGTTTATATAGGGCTGGGTTGGCCGGGAGGGGCGGAGGTCGTGGGTGGCGTGGCGTCGAGGTCGGGCGAGGCGCGGGCTGAGCGGAGCGGAGGACGCAGCGGGCGGTGCGGCGGCGTGGCGGAGGACTCGGGCTGGGGGGGGACTGGGTGGCCGGGTCGGGTAGCGTGTCTCGGGTCGGGTCTTGCAGATCCGACCCGACCGGCTAGGGGGCTGGGCCGGGCTCGGGCCCAATGGGCCGGGCTGAGGTTTGGGTTTAATATAAAAATAATAATAATAATAAAATAATAATAATAATAATAATAATAAATGATTAATAAATAAATAATTAAATAAATAAATACTTTTTAGGTGTTTTAAAAATAGGTCCGGGGCCCAATAAATTCTAAAAAAAATTAACCTAAGTCCAGTTTTCCATTTTACACCCAAAAATATTATTTCCATAATATTTTAATATTATTTATTAGCAATTAAAAATCATTTAATAATTCAAAAACCCTTAATTTAATTACAGAAAAATCCCAGAAAATTTCAGAAAATTGTGAAAAAAATCCAAGTTTAATATTTTTGAAAATTCAGGGGGTTTACAATCTACCCAACTTATAAAAATTTTGTCCTCGAAATTTAAATATGGTAGGGTTCTCTCTGTCCAATCTCACTTGATTACAGTCTAACGGGTTCCTCTCAGGTGAACATTGCGGTCGCTACCCAACTTAGAATTTACTCATCTATCCTTTAAGGCTATACAACTTGTAAAGCTAGGTCCCAACTTAATCAATCATGGTATTGAATCTTTAAGTCTTTAACACAAATACACCACCTATGGTATTCCCTTAGTCATAGAGGGTTATCATCAATTTCGACCGGTCTGAGGGGTATATCTAGCACTATCTACAAATCAAACTTATACCAAGCACAGGATTTTGTCATTCCGAAATAAGGGAAGACGAGGATCAAAAATAAAGAGTTTAAGGGCGAGGTGGTAGAACAGAGGTATAGGGATCAAGGCGTTTAAAGAATTTTAATGGGAATTGTTAGGCGGTTATGGATTAAAATTCTATTCTGGTAATCATTTATTCGCATGCTCGTATTAGTACAGTTATGTAACTGATACGATATGCTCGGACATATTTAGGGGACAAGTATACTATATCTCAATCCACGTAAAGTAGTCGTGCGAAGTGCGAATCAAAATGCACTAAGGTTGATCAGACCGTAGTACACTGATTCTGAATAGACACTTGTATTAGTGGGGTTGATCAGGCCTCAATAATACATGTGTCATGAACAAGCCCGATAAAGAGTAAGCTTGCAAAACTAGGCTATAAAATAGCAGCATAAGTCAAGTTCAGCAATTTTAAGTGCGCTAGATGATGATGAAAAGGAGGTACAAATTATTTAAGTACATAAAACAACCTACAATAAGCACAAATAACAAAAGGCTCTATGATCTCTATAGTTATCAAAATAAAGCATACCAGGTTATTAGCAAGTTCCAAATTTCTAGGTTGGGGTTGAGGTCACGAACCAATAGGCACGAGCTAAACAATACTAGAAAAGGTATCTACGAATCACTTACGCGCATTAGCTGCTCCCAGAGTCTGCACGTTCTCCACGGTCATTGCGTAAGCTTGTCCGTGTCCTTGAAGTGGTGCCCTCTGCTGCGCTGCTGGGGGCCTGGCCTGAACTGTAATTCTTTGTTTAGCTGTGCGTCCTTGAGCAGCAGGATAGTCCCTCATCTGATGTGCTGCCGATCCACAATATAGACAGGCACCTAGCCTCTTTCTACAAACTTGCCAAGTGTGACCTGGTTTATGACAAAAGTTACAAGTGAGAGCTTGTTGGTTCTGTCCTTGAGCTTGGTGTTGGGGTGCTGTGGCTTGAGGGAGAGGACGCTGGTTTTGTTGTGGGACCCTCTGCTGTAGTTGTTGTTGGAAAGGGCGTTTGTGGGGTCCCATACTTCCAGTATCTCTTTCCCGCTTTAATCTATGTCCTATGTCTCTTTCAACACCTTGTGCCACGCTCAAGATTTCCTCGTATGCACGAGCTCGGCTAGTGGTGACAGCAAGGCAAATATCAGGAGACAACCACTTCTTGAATCTACGGGCTCTATCCTCAGGGGTACGAACCATGTACTCTGCAAAGTGGCTCAATCTGCTAAATTCAGCAGTGTACTCATCAACAGATAGGTTATCTTGTTCCAGTCTCTCGAATTGGCTTTCGAGAGCTTCCTGAGCCACTTCGGGATAGAATTTCTCCTTGAATAGCCTCTTGAAGTCCTCCCAGGTGAGGTCAGGAGCAGATAGTTGAGGTTCGTCTCTAAACCAGGTCCGAGCTATGTCAAACAGTTGCAGGCTTGCAGATTCCACTTTGAGATCATCAGGGACCCGAGCAGTCTTCAGGAGTCGCTCCATATTCTCTATCCACTCATCGGCATAGAGAATGCCTTCAGTTCCATAGAATTCCAGGGGTTTAAGATTCTTGAAGTCCTTGGCACTTCCTGGCCTCTTATGTGGTGACTCCTGGGACCGAAGAGTGTCCGAAAGACTAGTTCGTAGCAGGGTAGTCTGTTCCTTCTGGGATTCTACGAGTCCCTGGAACACTCCGAGTAGCTGTGCCCCATCCAGAGTAATTATCGGAGTAGATGGAGGCGGAGGGAGTGCAAGAGTTTCAGGCACAGTCTGCTCAGTTGGTTCGGATGTGCCTCCTACTGTGTTCCTTGTCTGAACCATTCTGAAAGATTAAGGGATAGGAAGATTAGAATAGATTACTTGGAAATCAAAGGCGATAAGGAAAACTGATTAGGAATGATATCAAGAATTGAAATAAAGATCATATTCTGTGAATGAGCTTTTTCCTAAAATCCTCAATCTTGTTGCAGGCCTATTCGGTCCCTAAGTTGAAACTGAACAATTTAGTCGTTTGACCTGCATGGGCCACCATAAAAATGTGTCACGACCCGCACCCAAAAATTCGGGCATGAGTACGTGGGTACGTCCAGCCTACGCCGCAGAGTCGGCGGTAGTACGCTGTCTAGGTCATATCCACAGATAATTAAATCTAGCTCATTCACAAAATAATGAAATAGGCAAGATAATAACAGGAAAAGGAAGGCTAAGATTTCAAATGAATAAATGTGACAACAGATCAAAATGTTTATTACAAAATTAGAAGTTAAATCGGAGACAAACCCGATTACTAAGATGAAAGAAAATAAATAAATAGCTACTGCTAAGTACTCCACAGAAGTAGTCTCCTGGGTGGGAGCTGGCTCCTCATATGTGTCATCTGTTCCCCCATAGGGGCCATAATAGGTAGGGGCAAGGTCCTCATCATCGCCTAATAACAACGGATTCAGTCAGGAAAGGAGCAAAGTACACCATGCACAACAAGATTTAAACTAAATATTTATGACAGTTAGAAAGGAAACTAACTAAGTATCATATTGGGAATATGCATAAAGAAACAATAATAACTAAGAGCTAATGCTATAAACAGGAATATGAGTAAACAGGAATAATATGAGACAGGAAATAAAACTACAATAAGACAACAGGAACTATAACTAGACAAAAACTATGTGTGTGAACTTGTGTTTATTTTAGAATACATAGTTGGCATGTAGGGGTTTATAAGGCTAATCCGGCCGTCATTGACGGCTATTAAACAGGAATAATCGAGATCCGGCTGATGGTACAGTCGCGTACCAACAGCTATTAGACAGGAACAGGGGGAAGGGTAAACTACATGCCTCCTGGTATTCTCCCACCCGACACGAAAAGAAAGACATGAACTCCAGTATTCAAGACATAAAATCCAGTATTCTAACACTACGTGTAATCATCAATGGTACTAGTAGAGCAGGGAAGTAATTATCACAATATAAAGATTAAACTTTGAAGTGCAGGTACTTGCCTGATGTTTGGATCCAATTATAGTTTGTGTCTCGGGGAAATTTCCAGAAATATGTCCAGATGCTGAAATAAATATTACCATCATGCTCAGAAGATATCAAATAGCTAGAAACGCCTGTCCTTGGGTCCAATTTGGAGACAAGGGCAAAACGGCAGTTTCGGGTCAAAATAGGGTCCGCATGTGGGCCCGCTTGCACCAAAAAATACGTCAGGGTCAAAGGTCTCCAAATTCACCAAACTTAGTGTCAACAGGTCAGGAATGATGATACGAACCCAACGGAATTTCCAGAATTAGATTTCGATGAGCCAATCACAAAATCGCCCGTCGAGCGGGGCCTGTGGGGCCCACGACACGCGATTTCGTCAACGTTCTCAGAATCGAACCAAACTTGGGTCACAGGACCAGCGTATCGCTACGAGTCCGATGGCACAAGTTTTGTTTCGATCTGACGTGTGTACAGGAAGTTAGGGCATAAAATAGAAAAGGCGGATACGGGGCGGTGTCCGCAGATACGCGTTGATCCCGGTGTGCACGCACACCCGAATCGACTTTCGCAAAATCGCACATGTTCGTATAAACGCTGCGCACGTATCTGTGAAGACCGCACGTGACCAAGTCGTCCCGTTTGGCGGGGCGTACCCAGTTTCGGGGTAAATCGGGTCGATGTTTATCCTGTTTTTTGATCGCGGTGTGCGATCACCATAGGACGCGATGCCCCGAGCGGTTTATCCGGGCACCGAGACGGTCATACAGGCTTCGTAACGCAATTTACGGAATCAATTTCCGAGCTACGAGCAAGAAAATACACGCACCTGAACTGGGCTGAAAAACCCGGGATCTGAATCGTGTTCGACACGTGTCGGATTCGAAGAAATTAGGGTTAGAATTTGGGTTTGGGGATTCCTCGTTGGAGTACAGGCGGGGACGGCCGGGCTGAGGCGGAGGGGACCGGAGGCGACCGGGGAGGGGACGGCCGGGGCTCGGGGGCACGCGGCGGCCGGAGGGCGGCGTGGATGGGGCGCTGCTGCGGCCGCTGCTGCTGTCTGCTGTCGAGGTCGACGCCGGAGAAGAAAGGGGAGGGGAGGAAGAGGGTGGCTGACAGCGGCTGGCGGCGGCGTCGGTCCGGTGGTGGCGAGGTGGTGCAGCACGGCGGCTGAGGGGGTTCGACGGCCGGGGGCTAGGGTTTATATAGGGCTGGGTTGGCCGGGAGGGGCGGAGGTCGTGGGTGGCGTGGCGTCGAGGCCGGGCGAGGCGCGGGCTGAGCGGAGCGGAGGACGCGGCGGGCGGCGCGGCGGCGCGGCGCGGCGGCGCGGCGCGGCGGCGCGGCGGAGGACTCGGGCTGGGGGGGGACTGGGTGGCCAGGTCGGGTAGCGGGTCTCGGGTCGGGTCTGGCGGATCCGACCCGACCCGCTAGGGGGCTGGGCCGGGCTTGGGCCCAATGGGCCGGGCCGGGCTGAGGTTTGTGTTTAATATAAAAATAATAATAATAATAATAATAATAATAATAATAATAATAATAATAATAATAATAATAATAATAATAAATGATTAATAAATAAATAAATAAATAAATAAATACTTTTTAGGTGTTTTAAAAATAGGTCCGAGGCCCAATAAATTCCAGAAAAATTATCCTAAGTCCAGTTTTCCATTTTACACCCAAAAATATTATTTCAATAATATTTTAATATTATTTATTAGCAATTAAAAATCATTTAATAATTCAAAAACCCTTAATTTAATTACAGAAAATTCCCAGAAAATTCCAGAAAATTGTGAAAAAAATCCAAGTTTAATATTTTTGAAAATTCAGGGGGTTTACAGCGAATGTGGTAGCAGACGCATTCAGCAGGAATCTGACAACTTATTTCTTGGCGACACAGCCCCAGTTATTAGAGAATCTTTAGGAGCTCGGGATAGAGGTTATTTTACTAGGACAGAGTGGGTAGTTGGCTAACCTTGAGGTTAAGTCATCACTTATGGAGAGGATCAAGGCAGCATTGCCTACAGATGCAAGATTCCAGAGACTTAAAGAGATGACGAAAGTCGGCATGCAAACGGGACTTTGGATCAATGTGGACGGGACGTTAAGGTACAAAAATCGTCTTTATGTTCCGAATGGGGAATTGAGACAAGAGTTGATAATCGAGGCACATAGATTTATTTACTCTATTCATCTGGGAGGTATGAAGATGTACCAAGATTTAAGACAATATTACTGGTGGCATAGGATAAAAAGAGAGATTGCACGATTTGTGGCAAAATATTTGGTCTGTCAGCAGGTTAAGGCCGAGCATCAGAAGACGGAGGGTACGTTATAACCACTTCCCATCCCCGAGTGGATATAGGAACATATCACCATGGACTTCGTTACAGGATTTCCCAGAAGCCCCAGCGGGAAGGACGCAGTTTGGGTTATGGTGGATCGACTAACCAAGTCGGCATATTTCTTATCGTTCAGAGTTGGACAGTCCACAGAGATTCTAGCCAAAAAGTATATGAGACAAATCGTAAGGTTACATGGAGTACCGATTATTATTGTGTCGGATCGTGACTCTAGATTCACGTTCCATTTTTGGTGGAGCATGTAGGAAAATCTTGGCACCCGACTCAAATTCAGCACTGCTTACCATCTACAGACAGACGGCCAGTCAGAGTATGATCCAGATCCTAAAATATATGTTAAGGTTTTGCATGTTAGACTTTGGAGGGTCTTGGAAGGACCATTTGCATCTGGTAGAGTTCTCTTACAACAACAGCTATCAGATAAGCATCTAGATGGCCCCTTTCGAGGCATTGTACGACAGAAATTGCAGGTCTACAATATATTGGAAAGACGTAGGAGAGCGTCAGATATTTGGTTCATAGTTGGTGATGCAGACAGTTGAGAAGATGAAGCAAATTCAGAGTCATCTTCGTGCAGCTCAAGACAAATAGATGTACTGGGCTGACACGCACCGCCAACCTTTAGAGTTCAAGGAAGGCGAATATGTTTTCTAAAATCTCACATAATCGTGGCATTATTCGATACGGGAGCAGAGGCAAGTTGAGCCCAAGGTACATTTGGCCATTTGATATTTTAGAGCATATTGGTGAGGTGGAGTATCGTCTTGCATTACCCCCATCTCTAGCGGGAGTGCATGATGTATTCTACATCTCACAGCTGAGAAGATATGTGACTGACCCAAGTCACGTGGTGGATTATTCTGAGATTATATTAGATACGAGTTTGACTTATGAGGAGCAGCCAGTTGGGATATTGGATACTAGTGAGAAGACGTTGAGGGGTCAAACTATCAGATTGGTTCGGGTAACTTGGAAGCATCACTCTCCAGGTGAATCTACTTGGGAGCGAGAGGACGTCATACGACAACATTATCCTCATTTATTCGAGGATGCAGTCATGACCTAAAAACTACCCTTAGTTACCAGGTCTTTATAAATTCCTAGAGTAGTGTAATTCTTAATTACGAGGACGTAATTTTTTAAGGAGCTTAGATTATAAACCCCCTAAAATTTAGATAAGGTTATTTTAGTAATATTTTATTTCATTTAAAGAATTATTTATTTAAATAATATATTCAATAAATAATTTCCTTAATTAAAATATCCTTTGTTGTTTTTTTTTTCAAACCAACTTGTCTAACACTACAAAAATACACAGTTTTAGCCACGAAATTATCCGTCGCTAAAATACAATTTTTTGTTGCTATTTTTGAATAGCGACATAATTCTTCCATTAGAAATATTAACGTCGCTACGGATTTTTTGTCGCTAAGACGTCGCTTGAATTTTTCGTCGCTAATCCGTCGCTCAAGCGACGGCTTAGCGACGAAATGAGCGACATAATTTCAGCGACATATTAGTGACGTATAATTTCCGTCGGTAAACTTTCTGATTACTTACCGACATAATAGCGACAGATTATGTGAGCCCAAATATTTTTAAATTTTCCAAACGATTTTGCACATTCTGGGCTCACATAGTTCGTCGCCAATCTGTCGCTAAGTTGTCACTCCCAGTGACTGATTAGCGACGGATTTTTATCATGGACCCTGTTACATGTTTGGTATATTTGTGTGTCTCAGACATTTTAGTGAAAAAATTATCCGTCGTTGACCAGAGATTTTGCGTCAAAAATCCGTCGCTGACCTAAGATTTTCTAGATTTTTCGTCGCTAGTATGTCGTTAATCCGTCGCTAAAGGTAATAATTTTCCCAAAAATTAATTTTTGCTGAGCATATACCTATTATACATTCATCAATTTCACACAAATAAATTTTACACAAGTAAATTTCACATAAACTATAAAAACTCACACAAACATGTCCAAATGTTATATATACAATGAACTAATAAAGTAGAGTAATCCAAACATACCACAAACTCAAAAAATACAACGGTGGAGGCGGAGGCAGTGTTATATAATTCATGTCCAAAAATACGACGGTGTTATACAATTCTACAGAGTCAAATAAATATAATGAAGTCAAATAATTACAATGAAGTCAAAAAATACAACCAACTCTAAAAAATATCATAAACTAAAAAATCTATTAAGTCGACGGTTGAGGCGGAGGTGGCTATAGGCTAGCCATGTACTGTGCCACAACCATAGCGATGATATTCTATAGATCATCGGGAGCAACGGCAGATGGGGTAGTGACAGGAGCCGTTGAAGGAGCTGGAGGACCCATCGATGCCTTCGGAGGAGCTGGAGCCGTTGGAGTAGCTGGAGGATCTATCATAGTAGCCGTCGGAGGAGCAGGTGCTAGAGCATCATGCGTGTCTATCAACTGTCGGACCAGCCACTGTAGCTCATGTACATTCATCGTGAGCTGATTTAGAAACATCGCACCAGAAGGAACGTCGGAGCCGGGCACTGATGGAGCTCAAGTAGCCGTCGGAGGAGCTCTAAAAATAACCGACGGCTGGGATGGCAACAATTCGGTACCGTACACGTTGTCTCCTTTCCCTCTCTCGACAGCTTGTACCCACCGATCGTTAATCTCAGTAGGCATACTACTCTCAGCGCCCTCCTCTAACGTCTCAAACGTCTCCTATATTTATTTATACAAATAGGTTTAGAGTTAATGATTTTAGAGTTATATGTGTTATATTTGATTTTGGTTAGAGTATCATATTAGATACTAGATATTATATTATACAATTTAACCAATGTACAAAGTATCGGAACCAAAATTGGTATCGGACCATTCGGTAACTCTAAACCTACTTGATTCTTAATATTTTTAAAATTGAATAAAATAGTGATCACCCTTGTCGCTTAATTTATATGCGATAGATAAGTTGTCCTCTTTTATATGCTTTTACAATCTTAATATAACCTAATATAACTTCATAAACCATTAGAATGGATAAAAAATTAACCTAGAAAGTAAAAAATATCATAGTTTGACTGTTTGACCTAGAGTTGACCTAGTTTGACTATTTTGACCTAGAAACCTAGAATCTAATTAAATTATAAAAATAATCTAATTAAATTGATAAAATTTTATAAAGATAACTTACATATTCTTTGCCGACCCGCTCATCTACGAGCTTCCCATCCTTCTTTCTTTTGTGGGTCCGCTGAAAAATTGCTGGAAAGTCGACGACCTTGGGGTTTTTCCGGCTCTGACGGCCTCGTCGCACTGTAAAATTTAAGCAATTAATAAATATAAAAAAAATTAGAATTACAAAAAACCGATCTAGCAGAAAATTTTAATACTAACCATCCATCGAAAATGCTCGACGGTCGGAATAGAACCACCAGTATGGAGACCACCCTTAGCACGGGCAGCCCTTGTCTTCTTGCACTTGGCCTTGTAGGCCGGGATGTCCATCTTCTTCTTCATCTGCTCCCAGTACTCCGCCTTCAGCCACTCCTTGCGATGATCCGGTCCAAGTAACATCAGCGCCTTCTGGTCATTAATCATATCTCTCAACCTCTTGCTGATGACGGTCTTGTAGCACTTTCAGATATCAGTATCTCTATAATCTGCAAATAAAAAAAATATTTTGCATCATTGTAATCAAAAAAATTATATATTATTATAAATAAAAATTATATACATACCCCGAGCGGGATGTCACTAAAGTTGATATAAGGGCCATCAAAGTAGCCCCGTATGATCTCTCCTAGATTATTCCCAGCCTTGATCGAAAAGAATCTGAAATAAGTAGACAATATACAAGTAGAATAAAAATATAAAATAAATGTGTGAATTAACAAATAAATGCTTACGTCGCTCAATATTGGCTAGCCGCTCTTGTAGAGTAGGGGGTCTGCAAATCCAGGCCGGCGGCCATATACTCCATTTTCCACAAGAAGGCCTGAAAATAGATTTTCTCCTGTGGGAGCAACTAGTGGAGTAGTCGGTGTAGTAGTGCCGGTAGTGGCTGGAGTTGAAGAAAGGGTAGTAGCTGATGGCAATCCGGTATATGGAGTAGCTCCTCCTACTGAAGAACAATTATATGGCGGGAATAAATCATCCGCCGTATCTATGAACTCATCCTCAGGTTGTGTACAAAATTTTGGGGTAGCCGGTGTAGTGGACGGAGGATGCTGAGAAGATGATGCTCTCTAAACCTGTCGTCATCCTCATCCTCGTCCTCGTCCTCATCCTTATTTCACCATACTATAGTTAAATCTGCAGCAAATAAAAAAATGGTATCATCAAACAGATAATTATGAAGTAATGCATGGTGTGGTAAAATAATTAAATAAATATCTAAGCTAATGCATGTGTATGTACGTACTAATCTTCTTTATCTTTCGAATCGTCATTATCTTCCAAATTATTTTTTGAATCATTTTCCGAATCGTCTTTATCTTCTACTTATTCATTTTTATTTTCACTTCCACTATCGCTATCACCTTCATCTTCCAATTCTTGTTCCTTTCTTGATGCCTCCATATCAGAGTTCTCTTCTATATTAGGTAAATCTTCTATGTTAATCTCTTCGTCAACACTATCATCCTATATGGTAACGTCAACCTCCATACCATCAACACCGGCCAAACTCATATATGCAAGTTGAGACATGACCACCTCATCCTTTTGGTATGCTAGATCCCCAAAATTATATGTGTTTCTAGCTTTAATTTTGCATACAGCCCACCAATCTTTATTATTGCATCATCGACTAGGATAGCTCGTAGAATACACTTGAACCGTTTGACTAGCCAACACAAATGGTTCAAAACTTACATATCTTTTTCCATATTTTATATCAACAAACCCAAACTATTCATTAATTTTCCATTCTTGCTTTGGTGTTGTGTCAAATCAATCACATTTAAATAGCACATTTTTATCTCATAAGAGTAATCTAGCTCTATGATATCTCTTAGTACACCGTAAAAGTCGAATTCTTGATCGGCATCATAGAATGAACCCCTCACACATACTCCAGAATTCTTTATATAATTAGCCTCCTCATCAACAAACGATTGATTAATAGACTTATCAGTGGTTCTAAATTTGAAGCCATTGATAGTGTATCCATCCCAACACTTTGTCCTCTTCCATGGTCCAAAAGCTAATGCTCGAAGTCGTTCATTTTGTAAGCATGTACTAGAACGAAAAACCTAAAACACCACGTATCATATTGACTTAGACCAAGATTGGTCTGAATGATAAATTTAGAATACTTAATATTTAGGATCCGTACATAATTATGGAACCATGATAGAAATTTTCTATCAATCTCTCTAGCAAGATCAACTTTATTAATATTAGGTCTCTATAATTTTACCTTAGCTCTAAAGGTACTGTGATAATAAGGAGAACAGTTAGAGCAATTCTTCTTCAAGTATATACAAAATTAAAATATCTAAGAAAGATGTTTCGCTTACTTCTCAATATCTTTCATCTTTTTTAAACCACTATTTAACAATATATACTAATGAGCGTCTTCAAACTCATCATCTTCCAACCAACGTACTTTAGTAGCACTTGTAGGCTTCCCTCCCATATTAAAGATAGTGTGGATTACACTATTCAGGGCATTAACCCCATCGTTATTATTCCTTGGGGCTCTATTACGATTTGTTCTGACATGAGTATCAATGTAGATGGAGCAGAAGTTTGAAACCTCCTCAATGATATATGCTTTGCATATTGAAGCTTCTACATGAGCCTTATTGCCAACCTTCTTCTTCAGGTGATGTAGATACCTACAAATAATATATTGAATCTTAGAATTATTTAAATAAAGAAATTATTAATATAAGAAATTTATACCTCTCAAATGGATACATCCATCGATAATGGATGGGAGCACCGATACGTGCTTCGTATGAAAGATGAATCGGCAAATGCTCCATACTATCAAAAAAATTGGAGAAAAGTACCCTTTCTAACTTGCACAATGTCAATACAATCTTCTCCTCAAGTTCTATTATATGTTGCACCGCTAACTTTCTTGAACACAAATCTCTAAAGAATATTGATAATTCGGCCAACGGAGTCCAAACTTGATGAGGCAACATCTCTCTCAGAGTAATAGGTAGTAACCTATCAATAAATACATGGAAATCATGACTCTTCATCCTTATCAGCTTATATTCGTTGAGATCAACACATCTTGCCAGATTTGACACGTAGCCATCAGGAAATCTCAACTTTCAAATCCAGTTGCATATTATCAATTTATCCTCTTTACTCAATGTATATAGTGCTGGAGGCTTGACTCAATTGTCGTTGCCACTTCATTTTAGGTGCAAATCTAAACGCCTGCAAATAATTTCTAATTCCTTTCTTGCTTTGACATTTTCTTTCATTTCCCCCTTAATATCCATTACCGTATTTAAGATGTTGTCGAATACATTCTTTTCGATATGCATGACATCAAGATTATGCCTTATAAGATTGTCCTTCCAATAAGGTAAGTCCCAAAATATACTCTGCTTTGTCCAATTATGCCTACGACCAAACCCTTCAAAGTGATCGTCCGATATCAGATCTTCCATCACAGTCGGCAATCCATCTACCTCTTTCCAAACTTTGTCTCCTGTCAGTTTCAACGGAGGAGAAGGTAGTTCCTGTTTACCATCTCTAAAGGCATCTCTGTTCCATCTCCACGGATGTGACGCGGGAAGGAACTGACGGTGACAATAAAAAAATATGATTTTTCTCCGTTCTGGAGATGGAATGTCTTATTCTTTTTTATACATATCGGACAAGACAAAGTACCATGAGTATTCCACCCCGATAACATCCCATATGCTATAAAATTGTTGATGGTCCACATAAGAGACACTCTTATCTGAAAGTTCTGCTCCTTCGCTATATCATATGTCCGAACGCCGAATTGCCATAATTGTTTCAACTCATCCACAAATGACTAGAAGTAGATATCGATATTCTTCTTTGGATTTTTTGGACCGGGTATGATAAGTGTCAAGAACATGTAAGGAGTCTTCATGCACATCCACGGTGGTAGATTATAAGGAGTCAAAATCACCGGCCAACAAGAGTACTGAGATGCCGACTATCCAAAATGAGTGAATCCATCAGAACATAAATCCAACCGAATATTCCTGGGCTCCCTAACAAATTCAGGATGACACAAATCAAAATGCTTTAATGCCGCTCCATTTGAAGGATAAGATAATTTGCCTTCATCCATCTTTCGTTCCTTGCTAGGCCATGTCATGTGTTGTATTGTATTTATGGATATATACATCCTCTGCTACCTCTTTGTGATCGATAAAAACTGTATGTACTTGTAGGGACGCAACCTTGCTCAGACAGTTGACTTTCTTTTGCCCCGAATTGGCTTGTACTGGTCCGCTTGACAAAAAATATACTTATCTTTATTATTGTTCTCCTTGTAGTACAACATGCAACCATTTTGACAATAATCTATCTTTTTGTAGCCTAATCTGAGTTTTTATATCATTATCTTCGACTTGTAGAAGTTATCAGGCAACTCCTTCGATCCTTTTGGCAATAACTCTCTAACAAACTGAATTATCCGGTCGTAGCATTCTTGCGGCAAGTTAAAAGTAGACTTTAGGTTCAACAGTCGCATCACCACCGATATGACCAAATGAGAATCATAACCCGGTTATAACGGAGTATCGACATTTTTGAACATATCATAGAATTCTTTCGCCAAAACTTGGACCGGCCGTATCAAATACCAACTAATGTGCCAGGTTTTGCGATCAATATTCAAAGTTATCTCCGATAGTGGACTCTTCTACTTCCGTATTGAAGGAGGAATGATGATATTACGAAAACAAAGGTTCTCTGTGAGCCGTCCATTCCTTGTAGTTCTGTACGAAACCCCCGAAACCCTTCTTGTAGATATGCTCCTTCACGAGATCCACCTCTTTGAATGGTATATTATGATATTTGACACAAGGATACTTGATGAGCCTCCCATCTATGAAATAAGGTTGAATATTGGCGTATTTGAGAAATTTCTCAATGTCCGTCATGAAATCATCTGTCAAACCATTCCTACTCTCATGTCGCCGATTGTACATCTACGATCTGTTAACTAAGTATCGACTCATTGATTCTACATGTACCATATATTTAAATAATATGGATTAGATACAAGGTGAGTTAGGATATTTGCTAAAAGATTAGTTAGTTAGGATACTTGATAAAGAAGTCTCATAAAGGACCAAAGAAACTATTGGAAATACCATATTTGAGCATTTCTCTGTGTTTTACAAGTATCTAAAACCATAATTTCTCGACCCTTATACCAATATGGCCGATATAAGCCATAGAATAGTAAGGTTGGAACTACTAATTACTATTCATATTAGTACCTTGAAGTGATAATCGATACTCATAGTAATGGTCCGATACCGATTCTGATACAAAGACCAATACTCTAAATTGTTAATAATTTATTATAAGTTAATTAGTGATAACCGTATCGATTTTAGGGCCTATGAATAAATTGATACCGATACGAATTTTTGAACCTCACATATTCTATATGAACATAACATGTTTGCAGTATCGGCGATACCTATCCGATATAGACCAAAACCCAAAATTGACGATTCCAACATTCAAACTCTCTTTTTAGGTCAATTCAAAAAATAAAATTAATGAAATAAAGGCCAATTAGTAAGGGTGTAAACAATAAGGTTGTAAAAGCATTTAATAGAGTATTTTTAGTATATTTGTGTCCATGTCTATGTTCTCGTATCCGTTTCTAGTGTCTCGTGTCTACGTGTCCAGCACCCTAAAATTTTTATGCTTAATAATTAACCAAAATACGAATGAGGGTTTGGTTAGAGCTTACCTTCGACAAAGGAGGAGGGAATCTGACAGAGCGTGGGCTAAAGAGGGGGTCGAGGAGGGGGCAAAAAAGGGGTCGAGGAGAGGGGGCCGGAGAGGGGGGTTTCGAGGAGAGGGGGGTTCGAGGAGGGGGCGGAGGCGGACAGAGGGGGACAAAGAGGGGGGTTCGAGGAGGGTGTCGAGGAAAGGGAAGCCGAAGGGGTCAAGGAGAGGGGGGTTCGATGAGGGGGTCCAGGAGCCGGAGGGTGGTCGCCGGAGAGGGGGGGTTCGGTGAGGGGATCGAGGAGCCGGGGGGAGAGGTCGTCGGAGACGGGGGGTGGGGTTGTCAAGAAGAGATAGAGAGAGAATAGCGTGATCGAGAGAGAGAGAGAGAGAGAGAGAGAGAGAGATTGAGAATGGGGAGAAATGAAACGCGCTCTAGAATTTTAAGTTTTTGCAGTGACGAATATTTTCGTCGCTATTCCGTCGCTAACGTAACAGTAACAGATTAGCGACGGCGTATTGACGAAAAATAATTCATTTGTTTACATAAATAAATTAGTCGTAATTTTGTCGAAAGTTCATCGCTGACTCAGCGATAGATTATTTTTGGTCGCTGAGATCCGTCACTATTTAACAATATTTTTGTAGTGTAACTCATACACAACACCTATCCCCCACCTTCATATACACCAAACACCATTTTTCCCACACTAAATCATATTTTTTCCCTCATTTAAATTTAAATTCAGATTTTACCTATTTTAGCATGCACCCTTGGAATATTTTAACTTATAATGAACCATGTATTTGCATATATGGAGAGGGGGGGGGGGGGGACCAACCATAGCCAACACCCTTGGGCGGGTTTCAATGTAACATTTCTTTTGACCTTTGGTTTATAGCATGTAACTCCCAACCTTTTACCTCCCCTCCTATCCATTACTACCTATTACTATTACTCCTAGGGAAGTGTAACCCCCTATTCGGCCAACTCCATCCATTCCCCAACCTCCACCTCCACCTCTACCTCCACCTCCATCTCCCTCTTCTCTCCCTCCCCCACTCGGTCATCTTTTTCTCCACTTCCTTGGAGATCCGGTCTGCCCCCTCCTTAAACCCGAGAGCACCTCCACCTCCACCCGGAGCCACACGATCGACCACCACCCACATAAGACCACGGCAACAGCCTCCTTCACTTTTTTCAGATGTAAGGAGCTCCTCAATCACCCTTGGATTTCCTCCCTCGAGCCTAGGCCGGCCACAGAGGAGGTGCAACCACCCGGAGGTCGAAAACATCGTCGGACTTCAACCAACCATCACCAACATCAAGTTCTTGATAACTTTTTCCATCCTCTCCTTATTTCATGTTATTTGAATTGAAGATGAGCCATGAAACAATCCATGTACACTCCATGAATTAACCTTCCCTTTTGGTTTAACCATGCACAAACTGAGTTAATAACTATAATACTTGCATATATTTTTATTAAAGATGTAATATAGATAATGAGATGTTGCACTCTAGTTAAATAAATTTTAGAATTATTAATAATAATAATCAGAATTATATATGTATTAATACATGTATTTAGTGGATCAATTGATACACAAATGAAGGGTAGAGTCCATCCATGGTAATGATGACAAGGTATAGTTATATTGCATGCAAACATATAAACATGTGTATATAGAGTGTACGTGAATAAATATTAATAATTAAAATAAAATTCAGAATATTAAAATTATTTATTTCAGTAATTTAAGATGTTAATTAGTGAAATAAAATGGTTTCATGCATGCTTAATTAACCAGTTGGTGTTGTATAGCATTTTGCGATATTGAACACTACCTACGTACATATAAGAATATGTTGGTTAACCACGCATAAAGGCCTATACATACACGTAGTATAATACTGTATGAGACCCTCACAAAGTTATAAACTAAAGTATGGTAAGTAGTTGTTGGCACGTTAACTAAAGCCATGCGACTGTTAGAATTATTGGCACCAACTTTGTGACTTTGTTGATGGGCATGTAGTGACTCTATATTTTTACATAAAGTAGATAATGGTAGAATTAGAATTAGTTTAAGTAATATTGGCTGGCCATGTGGGTATCGCAGCGTCATAGGACATGAAATTTGAATCCGCTACAGCGCAGCAGCAAGCAGCAAGCAAGTGTACCGTGCCTTGGTATCAGTAAATTATGCTAAAATTTTAGTTTCAGATTTTAGTTTATATTTTATTATATGTACTTATTTGTGACCCTAGGACAGTAACGTTACTTAGCATCTGAATCATATTCGGGTGCAGACTTCCGTACGCAGAAATCGGGTATCATGAGATTGCATTATTGACGTATACCTTATACGTGCAACTCTTGCATGATTTACCTTAGGACACTGAACAACACTTTCATGTACAAAAGCCTCACTTGAGATATTCGAGGATTTTGAATTCCATTTTAGGATAGGACTTGAAGCATGTACTAGAAGGACATGTTGTTATGTACACCTTGGCTTGAGACATAGATAGTGATTGTCTTGCGTGTCGTAGACATGAGACATGAGACACATGGGGTTGGGGAGAAGTTACCGTATCGTTGGGCTACTACACACTAATTGCTATCGATGCTTGCTTTTCGGGCCCTAGCGTGCAACAGGTACCTTGACGTAGCCTGTATATACCTACTACTAGTAGCTACTGTTGTGTCTATGCAGACCTACATGATCGATGGTTTAGCGGACGAGTACGTTCTCACTGCACTCACTTAGATATTTTATGTTAGATACGCTGAACACACCTGTTATTTATTTACTGTACTTTGGCTTGAGTTATTCTTCTACCTTGCTATGTCCCTTGAGGATCTAGATCCGAATTTTGTCCCCAGGTGTAGCATAGGAGAGTTATCCCGAGGTTTATGGGACAAGAGCTGACGTTGGAGCGGCATATGCACTAGATGATACGGTTGTGTCAGAGGACTTCTCCTGATTACCTAGTTATCTATTTAGTTAGGCTTAGAGTTATTGTTATATTTGGACTTGGACTTCTGGAAATGTGTTTGGTGTTATTTCTCTTTTCTTTATTGTGACGGATTATTCCCCGAGATACTACTTATCTTGGACTTTCTGTTGGAGATTTTTTTTATTTATTATCTTGACAGGTCAATCATATTATAATTGTTGTTTGTAGATGAGATTAGAATTATATACTGTGACAGATGATGTAGACTCATATTTATACTTATTAAAGCTTAAATGCACTCTAATGGGTCCATTAAATTGGATTTTTCCATTGAAGCTGTGTTGCTGGCCAATGCCATATGGCTCATCCCTTGATTTTTTGGGACTGGGGCGTGGCAAATATCAATGGGGGTCAGCCTTGCACGTTATGAATGTTGTCTGAGGTGGCTAATATACACGATCTCAAAATTTTCTCCCTCCCAATGCTTTACCAATTTTAGTTGCCTAAATTAGCCCTATGGTTATGTTAGGAATCCTATAGCATGGTCACATGATCAATCCTCCTATATGTCATACCGTAGTACAGTCCACTCTAGATATGAATCCTTTTTGTTACTTGATAGCTTAAACTGGATTCACTTGAGCATAATGCAACAATCAACCAAGTTTTAGCCTTGGTTTGTTAGTTGACCTACATACCATGCCCGTGCTGGAGAATTAATATAATAATATCACATGTCGCATAGTATATGAGGCATTCTCGATGCACAACCCGAAATATGTAATCTCATAGCATATAGCAAGTTATGGAGCACCTTAGTGCATATTATAATACGGTCGCACCTCAGTGCACCTTATAACATATGTACACATAGCACTTAGAAATTGTATAAGCACGGATATAAGAAATTGGGTTTAATTACCAAACTTACAGTTGGTCATATGAGCCTTTTTACTTTGGAACATATAGCTCGTGTTATGCACATAACTGATTAGTTACTTATGACATAGTCAATTCTAGCACGAGGTCATGTCTAGCACAAGGTTGGGTTACTAAGTCTATTATTTTTTAGGATCAATCACAAGCAATTGTCAAGACCAACAACATAGAACAAAGAGACATTCCAAATAAAATAGCTAAGCCGCATGCACAACTTGGCGCATGAGACGGGTGTTGCATGGACTGTCGGTCGCATGCTACCTCAGGCCGCATACGATCCCAGGTCGCATATGATCCCAGGCCGCATCCTCCGGAAAAAAGTCCACTCTTTGGGACAAATGCCAAAGTGATGTGTCAGAAAATTGACTGAATTGATGGATGTGACGAGCCATAAAGTGTGTCAGAAAAAAAAGGCAAAACCATATAATGATGTGCCAATGGTTCAGACTCATGAGTCCAAGGGAAGGTGACTGCATACTCTGCTTGCCGCATAAGTCACTCAGCCACATATTGCTCTTTGGACTTAGCGAATTTCTTATTCGTCTAGTGAATAAAACACAAGAAGTTCTATCACTTAGCTCGAGAACACTTTGTGTAATGGGCAGTCATGCTTCCCACAAAATAGACGCATGCTGGTTAGCTATACAGCAAAGAGTCCAACCGCATAAGGATCATGCCGTATGGAAGTCTCAGCCGCATATGGTGCTGGCCGCATGAGTACTTCGTCTTGTACAAACAGCAAGTTCAGCCTTGGCAGAAAAGCTCCAAAAAACAAAAAATTATTTTCTTCATAAAAAGTTCATTTTAACTCTGAATCAAGTAAAACAAAATCCAAAATGCTCAAAATAAAGTGATCCATCAACCACAAAAACTAATTTTCTAAAATACCAGGTTTTAGTAGATCAAAACAATGAAAAATGTGTGGAACCCATAATAATCCTAAACTTTAAATGTAGATCTACTCATATCTAGCCATCAAAACCGAAAACTCCAAGTATTAAAATTGTTAAGAATCATAATGCATACATAATGGACTAATAAAATGCAAGGGAAGAGCAATAATCAAAATCAAGAGATTTCTCCATCTAATTCTAGGTGTACTTGCCTAAAATGAAGGCTAGAAGAAAATGACAGAATGAGAAAAGAGAGAGAAAAGAAGTTAGCTTATATATACTAGGGTTGAGGTTTAGACCATGGTTTCACTCATGACCAAACCAACCCAACAATTAAACTAATTCTAGGTGTACTTGCCTAAAATGAAGGTTAGAAGAAAATGAGAGAATGAGAGAAGAGAGAGAAAAGAAGTTAGCTTATATATGTTAGGGTTGAGGTTTAGACCATGGTTTCACTCATGACCAAACCAACCCAACAATTAAACTGAGTCTAATTGAACCAAAGAAAGGGTCTGGTCTCCATGACATGCAATCTAGTCACCAAGCAAGCAAGAATTATTATAAGCAGGAAAACTAATATGTCTCAAATACGTATATAGGGAACGGGGAGTGACATAAATACTACCACAAATTGGTCTAAGTATGGCATAAAAATACGGTTCTTCAAATCCATAAACACTGTTGGAGCATTAGTCAGTCCGATTGGCATAACTAAGAATTCGTATTGCCCACATCGTGACCTAAATATTGTCTTCAGTATATCCTTCTCCTGAACTCGCACTTGATGATACCTTGATCGCAGATCTATCTTGGAGAAGACTCTTGCTCTGCTTAATTGGTCAAACAAGTCATCAATCCTGGGCAATGGATACTTGTTCTTTACTTTCACCGTATTCAATCGCTTGTAATCCATGCACAACCGCGTCGATCTATCTTTCTTTTTCACCAATACCGCTGGTTCTCCCTACGGTGATCCACTGGTCTGAATAAAATTCTTTGCCTTCAGTTCTTCCACGTGTCGATATAACTGATCAAGCTCTGTTGGTGATATTGGGTATACCTTCTAGGATACTAGTTCTGCTCCTGGCATCAACTATATACAGAACTCTACTTCTCTAACTAGGGGTAATCCGGGAAGCTTGTTGGGAAAGACGTCCTTGAATTCTTCAACTATTTTGGGTATCAGGTCCTCTTTCATTACTAATATTGCGATTCCTTCCTTATAATTGTCTTCTGTTATTCTGTTAAGAACAAACTCTTCTAGACCAGGGACTCTAAATAATACTCTACCCTTATGACAATCTATCGTCGCATGACTTACTCTAAACCAATCAATGCCAAAGATAACGTCAAAGTTACCTATAGGGAATTTGATCAACTTCGTAGGTAATAAATGCCTACATACTATGATTGAAGACGCTAGGCACACCCTACTAACTCCTATGATCCCATTTCCAGTGAGTATATTTAGCCTCTCTATTAATGCCTCAAACTTCAATCCAATATGTGTCGTATATTGTGCAGATATAAATTAGTGCGAAGCTCCAGAATCAAATAATGTTATGGCAGAAAAGGAATTAGGTTCTTTTGGGATTATAGTAGATGGTTCTTTGTGGTTTATGATTGAATCTCAGAGGCATTCTTATCATTTGGTAGATCCAAGTCCATGGCCTATTTCGGGTTCGAAAATGTTACCTGGCACTACGTCGCCTGATGCCATAGCTTTTTCCAGAGATAAGGTGAACTTCAGCCCTTGGCCTTATCCAGCTCCTTGCTGCTTTCACTGGTGTCATTATTGTGGTCTTTGTTGTTCCTAATACTATTGTTGTCAGTATAATTAAGCCTGCATTGGCAACGGACGCTGATCTATAGGCCACACCTCGACTGCTGGTCCTCCTTGATGCATTGCCTATAGAGCCAGCAATGCAGAAAAGTATTATACCGGCCCTTCGGGCTCCTATATCATTGGACAAGTAGCAACCTTATGATCAGGGCTTCCATATCTTAATCATATTCCATTCATTGTTCGACAAACATCCCGGGTATGACCTTCCTTGCCATAATATATATAACCAGTCGGCGCTCCCTATCACTGTTGCTATTGTTGTTACTGCTGCGTCGGCTACTGCTGCCAAGTAGATGCTATCACTATCAAGGTTACTGACCTCCTTTGTGTTACGTCATGGATGCGAATGCCAGGGGATGGTGCTGACGTTCGTGGTACTGGTCCTCCCTTACTGCTCTGTCCATGAGGTCTCTTTCGGTCTACTCTTCTTGATGCCATCCTCTGAGAGGTAAGCTCAACCCTGTTGGCCACTATCAATACTGCCTCGAAGGTCGGGTAGTCATGCACCTCTACCATATGTAAGATCTTCAAGTGAAGTCCATGATAGAAACTCATCGCTCTCTCCAACTATATTGCCACCATGGTTGGAGCAAACCTGCTCAGTCGACAAAACTCTGCCGCGTAACTATCTACTTTCCTTCAAGCCTACTTGAGGTTGGTGAATCTATGTTGTAGCTCGCATTATTCCATAATTCCAAAGTACTTCGTCCTGAATCGAGTTCTAAAATTTTCCCATAAAATAGGCCTCAATCCTACCTCCATCGTGGCACACCAATCTCTTGCAAGATCCTGAAGCTGCAAGCGAACCAGATCAACCTGTTCCTCAGCCAAAACTTTAGCTACTGTCAGAATTGTCTTAATATCCAGGAGTCAATCATCTTCCATAATGGTGTCATACGTGCCATTGAAATATTTGGAATTCAGTCTACAAAACCTAACAGATGTCCAAGAATCTACTCTTCGGCCACGTTCCAGGGCCGTTTGTAACCCTTGGTTCAACAGGATATTATGTTCTTGTTGTTGAAGCTGTTGACATTGCTGTTCCTTATGTTGTTGCTGCTGAACCACCATCTATTATTGTTGGGAAGCCAATATTCCCCGAATAATCTCTAGCAAGCCCGGGGTAACTAGTGTTGCCAGTACTGCGGGAGGTACGGGATCATCTGGAGCCTGCTGCTCTGCCGTATTTATCGTGGGCTCAACTTGGATCCCTGGATGCGGTTCTACAGGACCTCGTTCCACTGCCAACTTTGCCTCTATTGTTGCTGCAATATCTAGAGGAGGGAAAACCCTAAAGAAAAGCATAAGAAACATCAAGTACAGGACAAGAAAGAACAAGGAAGCAACCAATCTGGAAAATTTTAAGCTGAATATCGAAGAGGACGAATTCAGAATTTTAAGAAAGATCATGTTTGATTGAGACTCATATGACTATGATACCCTATAAGTCCTATGACCATGAGACCTGCATGGGCCACCACTAAAACATTGTCATGCCACAATTCAAGAATAAGGAGACGGACACGGCCAGCTACCCCATAGAAGATACTATACGTTATACGGTGATCACGACTATGACTAGACAAGGGGGTGAATGCTACAATCAGGTCACTTAGGGTCACACGAATATATATGTCTCAATCAATCAAACAAGAAACAGTAATCATAGAGCGTATATGATAAAAAAATAAGGTATCCCAAATGCTTTCATTAAAATATTCTGGAGACAAGTTGTACAAAATAAGAAGCTGGTAGAGTAACAAAAGTACAAGACAATGATCAGCTGCTGTCTGATTTAATACAATCATGTAAGAAAAATAAATGTCTAAACCTGCCGGCTAACAGGTGTCGGCGGCTAAATGTCCAAAAGATAAAATATACAATGACGAGCAGGGTTGAATCCATCACACTATGATAGTATATTTTCCTAGGCTACTAACAGAATAATATAATCACAACCAAGTCCAAATAATAAAATTTTCCAATCACTTGTATGGCTTGCTAAATGTGGAGGTTGAAGTTATCTCAAAATAATGCATAATTGGTATCCTCAGATCATGTCATTGCAGAACATGAGCTAACCGAGCCAAATAAAATAATTATACAGGCACTTCATAAATTGTACCAGTTCTTCGTAGGGCCACTACGCTAGATCACGATATTAGCGATTTCAATATTCCTAAAGTGAAATGGTTGCTCTGCATTATTTATAATAGCTCAGATACTGTACTCCATTAAGGTGGATGATATACAGTATCTGTGGTGGCCAGCCAATACGCACTTAGAATAAATCTCTGAGGAAAGATTTGTTGGCATGATCTCGGGATACCGTTTTCTTCCAATGTTACTACCACTTTTAGTTTCTTAATTAACCCTATATTGTTTTGAAATCTCAAGACGTGGCTACATGAGAATTTTCCTTAAGATGTCATACAAAGTACGAGCATACAAGATACAAATCCATGAAAGTTTAATCTGGATTCACCCGAGCGTGTATACAATATTCAACAATCAAAATCCTAGCCATACCTTGGAACTTGACTCGCATATCATGCTCGTGCTGGGGGAAGAGTATATATATAGTATCACGAGTTCAGAAATTTGGAGGCATTCTCGATACACAACTTAAATATAAATCACTTAACACGTAACGCGGTATGTAGCACCTCGATGCACAAATCATGGGCAATATTAAGCAATAATTGTATCACCACGGATATAGTATTCGAGTCCAATTTCCAAGATCATAAGCATGAGTTCTAGCACAGGGTCGGATTATTGAGTCAATTCTCCCCTAGAATCATAACATAAGCAATAACTAGGATCAACCACATAGAGGATGATAAGAAATATTCCAATAAAATAAATGATCCCAACAAGAAAGTACTAAGTGTACACAAGAAGCCACTAAGGATAATACATGTCAAAGTCATACACAAGAAGGTCAGGCCGCATGAACCAACCAGGCCACATGTTCTAACATGGCCGCATGCTTCTCCAGGCCGCATGCTCGGGCAAAACTCTACTACTTAGGACAAGTACCAATGTGATGGGCAATAAATAAAATATCAGAAAGGTGACATAAAGGTGATTGATGTGACAAGGAATAAGTGTCAGAGAGAAAAGGCAAAAGCACATAAAGTCGTGCAGAGACATAAGTCGTATAGAGACATGTGCCAAAAAGAAGGGACTCATGGCTCGTGGCTGCATAATCTCCGGGACACATGGAGTCATGCCTTAGTGAATTAGCTTACGTTCAAGGTACTATGCGTCCGACTTTCGAAAGCAAGCACAAAGCAGACATGCTTCCAACAAGATGGGCATATGCTGGCAGGGGCGAATATTGTTGGGCCGTATAGTACTCCATCGTTCCACAACAAGTTCGGACAGGGAAAAACTCCAAGCATCTGAAAAACTAGTTATGCGAAAAAATTCTCATCTCAACTCCAAATCAAGTGGTTCAAAAGCCAAATTGCTTGAAATAAAGTGCTCCATCACATAAAATAATTGTTTTTTAAAACAATAAGCTTTTGAAGATAAAAATCATGAAAAAACTCAAGAATACCCACACTCACAAAAATTCAGATCTATACCCTTCCATCCACCAAATCCAAAAATACCAAGTTCTAGACATACTTAAAATTACACAATAAACATAATAAACCAATAATATTTAGATTTTCTCTATTTTTCATGCAAGGTGTACTTGCCTATGGAGAGAGGAAAAACCTAAGAGAGAGAAAGAAAAGAAAGAATAAAGAGGGAGAGAGAAAGAAGTTGGGTTATATAGCTAGGGTTTGAGGTTTTGACCAGGTTCAACTCAAGACCAAACCAACCCAAACAATAAATCAAGAACCAAAATAAACCAAAGAATGGGTCTAGTCTCATGCAACCAAATAAATAACATACCAGCGAGAAATAATACGCTCCCAATATTTTTTAAAACTAATTTTTAAATATGTAGAAAACAATAGTAAATTTGACAACAATTTTTTTTTTGAGTTACTAAATGGCACACCTAAAAATTTATAGATAATATTGTAACATTAGGCTTCATATAGCTCATAGAGACTCAAAATTTAGTTTAAAATCATAACTATGCAATTTTGGAATTATTTAGAATTTTTGAGTAATTAGAACCTAAAAAATCTATTTATTAATGGACATTAGAAATTTTTATTGGTCCATACGAAAATATCTTGCTTGCAAACATTTATTTTAGGGTTAGGAGGCCATAAAATATTTTCTTTAATTTATTTTATTTTTTTGTAATTATTTAGTATTTATTTTGAGTTATTTGAGTTTAAAATAATTAAAAATTAACTACTTAGAACAAAAGAAAAAGAAAAAGAAAACAAATCCTAGTCAGCCAACACCCTAACATACCGGGCCTGTTGTTAGTGGAGGGAAGCACGTGGGTGTTGTAACCCGTGGGTCCTTGAGTCAGACTCAAAGTCGGAGTCGGATTCTAGAGCTGAATCTTGAGCCGAATCGGAGCCGCACAGAACCTGAAACATCCGATCGTGGGCAGGAGTCACCTGGATGATGCAACGTGGCAGCGCTAACTCCAATGGCTCCTCCTCAACCATATATATATATATATATATATCTCTGTGTGTGTGTGTGTGTGTGTGTGTGTGTGTGTGTGTGTGTGTGTGTGTGTGTGTGTGTGTGTGTGTGTCACACCCATTACCGAAATATAAAGATGGACATGGCCAGGTACCCTGTACAAGGTATGGAACGTTGTATGGCTGCCACGGCTGTAACTAGACAAAGGGATGTATTCTACAAATAAGTCACTTAGGGTCACATAGAACATCTAATGTCTCAATCAGTCAAATGAGGATAGTAAACATAGAATATATATGACAAGAAAGTAAGGCATCCCAAACGCCCTACCAAAATATTCTAAAAACCAGCTTTACAAAATGAGAACCTGGAGGAGTAGCAAAATGCATGACTATAATCAGCTGCAGTCTAATTAATTACAATCATGTAAGAAAAATAAATGTCCAAATTTATGACTAACAAGTGCCGGTAGCTAAATGCCCAAAAGAGAAAAATGTACAATAGCGAGCAGTGATTAAGAAATCCACTCATGTCACTCAGCGGCCATCCGTCTAGTGTGCACCATTGTTCTGAAAAAAATAAGTTGGATCCTCGGGTGCTGGCTCTAAACCTGGCCATGCAAAACCAGTGGGGTTAGACCTCAAATAGCAAGTACCACAAAGGAAGCACGAATGAAGGAACAAAACCAGTAAGAAATAAACACACACACACACACACACACACACATATATATATATATATATATATATATATATATATATATTTCTGTCTCGTAGTTTCGGTCTATAGCCTACCGTGATACAACAATATAACCCTACATCAAACAAGGACAAGGGTTAGACCATCTCATAATGATAGTCCATGTCCCTAAACTATTTAACAGAAGATACAATACACAATCAAGGTCAGTCACATAATCGGCCAATTACTTGTACGGCTTACTAGGTGGAGTCTGGGTTATCCCAGAGATATATGCGTATAATAGAAATCCTCAAATTGAGCCATGTGCTAGCAGGGCTAGCCGAGCCATGAATCGCCATATATCACAAAGTATTTATGCATTGGTCTCCCATAAGGCCACTGTGCTAAGATAGCATATAACAAATAGTACAATATAAAAGTCAAATATTGCCATCCACTAATGAGGATTTATACAAGATACATGGGGGCCAGCCTGCACACCCTAGACAATTGTTTGCGGGTGGATAGTTAAGCACTATCTCAGGATATTTGTTCCTCCCAATGCTCTACATATTTAGTTGCCTAGTTAATCATATTGTTACTGAAATCTCATGGCGTAGCCACATAATATTTTCCTTATATGTCGCACCATAGTACGAACACGCTAGATACGAATCCACTTTGTCACTTGGCAGTCCAATTTAGATTTACCCCAACGTAATACAATAATCAAACAAGTCCTAGCCATGCTTGGAAATTGACTAAACAATTTTGTCCATACTTGGAGGAATCGTATTATATCACATATCGTGTAACACGTAGGTACCCCTCAGTGTAAACTTGTAATATAGTCATGTAGAAAAACTTAGGACGTAAGAACACATAGCACGTAGTAAGTATATCAACACGGATACAAGTGGTCGAGTAAAGTCATCAATCACAATAAATCACATGAGTTTTATCACATTGCAACACATAAGTCAAGTCAAGCACATAGGTAGTATAGTCACTTGGCGCATGGTCGAACTATACACATCGTTGGGTTGTGCATATAGACGGGTCAGGCACATAGGTGGGTCTAATACTCTCATAGTCATCAAGATTATAAATAAGAATCAAAAGCCCAATAGGATATTCAAACCAAATTAATTAAATAAAATCTACAGGGGCCGCATGAACGCATGAAGATCAAGGCCGCATGGTCGATCGGGGCACATGTGAATCGGGGAAGCATGGAATATGGGGCATATGGACAAGCAAAGTCCACTCATCGGGGCAAGTGCTAAGTGATGGGCAATAAATACAAGTCAGGTAAGTTACTGATGTGACTTTATGTGATAAGCAAAAAAATGTCAGGGAGATGAGACAAAAGCATAAAAAGTTGTACAGAATCACAAAATTCGTGCAGAGGCATATGCCCAAAAAGAAGAGACACATGGCTCATGGCCACATGGGATCATGGAGTCTGGCCTTCGTGAATTCCAATGCGTTCAAGGTACTATGCGTCCGACTTTAGAAGACATTCATCTAATAAGATGGGCGCATGCTGGAGGGGTGCATGTTGTTGGGTCGCATGGTTCCCATCGTCCCAGAATAGCATGTTCGATCATAGAAAAGCTCCAAGAAACCAAAAACTTGTTCCCTTTATAAAACATCATTCCAACTCCAAATCAAGTGAGCCAAAAGCTAAAATGTCTAAAATAGAATGCTCTATCACCAAGGCAAAATGGTTTTCTAAAATATCATATTTTAGTAGATCAAAACCAAAAAAAACTTATGAAACCCATAAAAATCCTAAACTGTAATGTAGATCTACTTACATCCACCCATCAAAACCGAAAACTCCAAACATTAAATGTGTTTTAATCATAATGTACACATATTAGACTAATAAAATGCAAGAAAAGAGTAAGGAATAAAATCTAAGGGTTTTTTCATATCATGCAAGGTGTATGTCACGTTCCAGAACCAGAATACCGGAGAGCAGGAGAATGACTCAGCCAACCACTCCTTGCAGAATACTGAAGTAAGCCACAATATGCTAAGGTTGTCAAGAGACAAAGGGGTGCATACTACAATCAAGTCACCTAGGGTCAGGAACAACTATGTCTCAATCATCAACTAAGAAACAATAAGAATGAACATATAAGATAAAGAAGTTAGGTGTCCCTGACGCTCTATCAGAATGATCATGAAACTAGTTATACAGGATGGTATACTAGTGCATTATCAAGAGTACATGACTGTAAGTCAGCTGCGGTCTGAATAATATACAATGATATAGAGTAACTAATATCCAGATAGACCGACTAACAGGTACAGTCGGCTAAACGACAAAAAAGGTAATACAAAATAATACTTATTGTGGGAAAGAAGAAACCCACTCAAGTTCCTCAGCGGACATCCTCCTGGTGTGCACCATCGGTCAGATATAGGACAGGATCCTCGGGCTATGCTACTAAACCTGGCCAAACAAAATCAGCGGGGTTAGGCCACGATAGCAACTACCACAAAGGAGCACAAGTAATTAAAGCAAAAACCAATAAAGTACATAAAATAGGACAATCCGTGCCACAACTGCAAGCGTATGACATTTTATCGGAGGAGTATGACACCTCTATAACCAAACATGGATAAGACGGGTTACACTACTCCGAGACAGGGTACGACTCACCAATTATGAACATGACGAAGATGCAACACATCAATATAATCTAGGACACACATACCATAATACAAGCAAAGATATATGATTAATATACAGGTTCGGTACATGACCTAATATGACACATTGGCGTAACCCTAAAAACAAACAAGGACAAGGGTTGAACAGTCGCATCATAATAGTTCATATGCCATGACTACTAGAACATACTCAATTAATCAGCAAATCAATCCTACGGCTTGATATGTGAAGTCTGGGTTATCCCAGTAGTACAATAATATAGGGATCCTCAAATCTTGCTACAGGCAAACACGGCTAGTCGAACTAATAATAATAACACATAGTAAGTAGAATATGAACCGGTCCCCGTAGGGCCACCTTACTGAGATAGATCAGTAACAGTTCCAACCTTCTTATAGGGAAAATATTGGCTCGGTCTCAATATAAAAAGTTGGATATTGCACTCCATGTAAACCCCCTGAATTTTCAAATTATTAAATCTTGGTTTTTTTTCCCAATTTTCTGGAATTTTCTGGGAATTTTTTGTAATTAAAATCAAGGTTTTAATTATTAAATGATTTTTAATTATTAATAAATAATATTAAAATATCATGAAAATAATATTTTTGGGTGTAAAATGGAAAATTGGACTTAGGGTAATTTTTCTAGATTTTTCTGGGCCTCAGACCTATTTTTAAATGCCTAAAAACTATTTTTAATTAATTAATTAATTAATTAACTATTTATTTATTTATTTAATTATTATTATTATTATTATTTTTATTATTATTTTTATTTTCGGCCCAGCCCGCACCCTGGCCCATTGGGCCGCGGCCCAGCCCAACCTCCCTATCGGATCGGGTCGGGTTGGTCAGACCCAACCCGCCAACCCGCCAACCCGCCTGCACGACCCAGCCCCCACGTCCCCCGACTCCACCGCCGCCCTCCGCGCGCAGCGCCGTGTCCACCGCACCACCTCTCCCTCTCCCCCGCCCGCTCCGCGCACCTCCGCACCGGCCGCCGCCTCCTCCGCCTATCCCGGCCGCGCCAGCCCTATAAAAACCCTCCCCCAGCCCTCTCCGTTCACCTCCCCGACCACCGGCTTCCCCTCCCCGTCGACGCCTCCACCCTCAGCCACCGCCCTAGCCAGCCCCACGCCGCTGCGCCTCCGTCGACCACCGCCCGCAGCCCAGCGCCGTCCTCCTCCCTCGGCGCCGCCTCCTCCCCCTTCCTCCTCCGTTTCCGGCAGCAGCACCAGCAGCAGCCAGCGCCGCCTCCCGGCGCGCCGCCGTGCTGCGCTGCCCTCTGCCGCAGCACCCCCAGCCGCCCTAGTCGACTTCCCGCAGCACCCCCGACCATCGGCCACCGCCACAGCGTCCCAAACCCTAACCCTAGCCCTAATTCTCCTTCACGTGTCCGACACGAGTCGGACACGACTCGACCCTGATTTTCGGGTCGCCTTCAGGTGCGTGTAACTTTTTGTTCGTAGCTCCGTTTTCAATTTTGCAAATTACGTTATAAAGCCTGTATGACCCTCTCGGTGCCCGGACAAATCGCTCGGGGCATCGCGTCCTGTGGTGATCGCACACCGCGATCCAAAAACAGGAAAAACCAGACCCTGTTTTACCCCGGAACTGAGTGCGCCCCACCAAACGGGACGACTTGGTCACGTGCGGTCTTCACAGATACGTGTGCGTCGTCGATACGGATGTGTGAGATTTCACGAAAGCTGATTCGGGTGTGCGTGCACACCGGAATCAACGCGTATCCGCGGACATCGCCCGGTATCCGACTTTTCTGCAATTCGCCCTAACTTCTTGTACACTCGTCAGATCAAGACGAAACTTGTGCCATCGGACTCGTAGCGATACGCTGGTCCTGTGGGTCAAGTTTGGCTCGATTCTGAGGACGTTGACGAAATCGCGTGTCGTGGGCCCCACAGGCCCCGTTCGACGGGCAATTTTATGTTCGGCTCATCAGAATCCAAATATGGAAGTTCCGTTGGGTTCGTATCAGCGTTCCTGACCTATTGACACTAATTTTGGTGAATTTGGAGATCGTTGACCCAGACACATTTTTCTGTGCAAAGCGGGCCCACCGGCGGACCCCAATTTGACCCGAAACTGCCGTTTTTGCCCTTGTCTCCAAATTGGACCCAAGGATAGGCATTTCTAGCTATTTGACATCTTCTGAGCATGATGGTAATGTCTATTTCAGCTTTTGGACTTATCTCTGGAAATTTCCCCAAGAACTAATTTTAATCAGATCCAAACAACAGGCAAGTACCTACACTTCAAGTTAGACCTTTATATTATGATAATTAATTCCCTGCTTTACTAGTACCCTTTGATGATTACACCTAGTGTTATAAATGCTGGATTTCATGTCTTGAATATTGGAGTTCATGTCTTGTTTTTCATGTCGGGTGGGAGAATACTAGAAGGCATGTAGTTTACCCTTTCCCCTGCCATGTTTAATAGTTGTTGGTACACGACTGTACCCCAGCCGGATCTCGATTTCTCCTGTTTAATAGCCGTTTATGATGGCCGAATTAGCCTTATAAACCCCTATATGCCAACTATGTATTCTAAAAACAAACACAAGTTCACACAGATAGTTCCTGGACATGTTATATTTCTCGCTGACTGTTGTAGTTCACTTCCTGTCTTATTTATTTCTGTTTTCTCATATTCCTGTTTACAGCATTAACTCTGAGATATTGATGTTCTTTTATGCAGTTCCTCAATATGATATTCTTTTTAATTGTCATAAATATTTAGTTTAATCTTGTTGTGCACTGTGTACTTTGCTCCTTTCCTGACTGGATCTGTTGATTTAGGCGATGATGAGGACCTTACCCCTACTTATTATGGTCCCTATGAGGGGACTGATGATACCTATGAGGAGCCAGAACCCACCCAGGAGACCCCTGCTACAGAGTAGCTAGTAGTAGCTATCTTTTATTTGTGTTTCTTATCTTATTAATCGGGTTTGTCCCCGATTCCATTCTGAATTGCTGTACTAAAACACTTGAATCTGTGGTCGTATTTATTTCAGTTGCAATCTTAAATTTCTGTTCTCATTATTATCTTGCCTATGTTACTTGTGAATGAGCTAGTTAGTAAATATGGATTTGACCTAGACAGCGTACTACCGCCGACTCTGTGGCGTAGGCTGGACGTACCCAGGCACTCGTGCCCGAACTTCCGGGTGCGGGTCGTGACACATTTTTATGGTGGCCCATGCAGGTTCTATCCTTAAATAGGGTAATACCCTAGGACAGGGTATGGAATAAGATTGAGAATTCTAGGAAAAGCTCATTCACAGTATAGGGTCCTTATTTCAATTCTTGATATCATTTCTGCTCAATTTTTCTATCGCCTTTGATTTCCAAGTAATCTATTCTGATTCCCTATCCCTTAATCTTTCAGAATGGTCCAGACAAGGAACACAGTAGGAGGCACATCAGAACCAGCTGAGCAGAATATGCCCGAGACTCTTGCACTCCCGCCGCCTCCATCTGTTCCGGCAGTTACTCTGGATGGGGCACAGCTACTTGGAGTATTCCAGGGATTGGTGGAATCCCAGAAAGAACAGACTGTACTTCTGCGGACCAGCCTCTCAGAAGCTCTTAAGTCCCAGGAGTCGTCACTCAAGAGGCCAGGGAGTGCCAAAGACTTCAAGAATCTTAGACCCCTGGAATTCTACGGAACTGAGGGCATTCTCTATGCCGATGAGTGGATAGAGAATATCGAGAGACTCCTGAAGACTGCTCGGGTCCCTGATGACCTCAAAGTGGAGTCCGCAAGCCTGCAACTGTTCGACATTGCTCGAACCTGGTTCAGAGATGAACCCCAACTATTTGCTCCTGATCTCACCTGGGAGGACTTCAAGAGGCTATTCAAGGAGAAATTCTACCCCGAAGTGGCTCGGGAAGCTCTCGAAAGCCAATTCGAGAGACTGGAACAAGGTAACCTGTCTGTTGATGAGTATACTGCTGAATTTAGCAGGTTGAGCCACTTTGCGGAGTACATAATTCGTACCCCGGAGGACAGAGCCCGTAGATTCAAGAAGGGGCTGTCTCCGGATATTCGCCTTGCTGTCACCACCAGTCGAGCTCACACCTATGAGGAAATCCTGAGCGTGGCCCAAGGCGTTGAGAGAGATATGGGGCATAAACTGAAACGAGAGAGAGATACCGGAAATGCGGGACCCAACAAACGCCCTTTTCAACAACAACAACAGCAGAGGGCCCCGCAGCAAACTCAGCGTCCTCTCCCTCGAGCTCCAGCACCCCACACCAGGCTCAAGGACAGAACCAACAAGCTGCTGCTTGTAACTTTTGCCAAAAACCAGGTCATACTTGGCAAGTCTGCAGGAAGAGGCTAGGTTCCTGCCTCTACTGCGGCTCAGCAGCGCACCAAATGAGGGACTGTCCAGCTGCTCAAGGACGCACCGCTGCACCAAAGGCTCCAGCCCAGGCCAGGGCCCCAGCAGCATAACAGAGGGGACCCCCGCTTCCAACACAACAACAACGCTTTGTTCAGCACCAACAGCAGCAACAGAGGTGTGCACCGCAGCAAGGCCGTGCTTATGCAATGACTCTGGAAGAAGCTGAAGCCACAGCAGACGTGATCACAGGTTCTGTGCTTATAAATTCAATACCAGCTATTACTTTATTTGACTCTGGAGCTTCACATTCATTCATGTCAGTAGATTTCCTTATGAAGCATAGCTTAATCACTAAATCCCTTAAGAATTGTTATAAGATCATTACCGGTGGAGGAATCATCCCGGTTAGTGATGCCTGTAACAATTGTCCTATTACATTGTGTGGAAGAGAACTGTATGCTAGGCTACTTGTAATGCCAGTTCCTAGTTTTGACATTATACTGGGTATGGATTGGTTAAGTCAACATCATGCCACTATAGACTGCCACAGAGGTAGTGTGATCTTCAGGCCCCCTGACAAGCCAAAATTTGAATTTGCTAGAGGTTCTAGAGAAATGGGTAATAACAAAATTTGTGGAGCCCTAGTAACAGAAGAATTGCCACTACCTATCATCTCTGAATACCTTGATGTCTTCCCTGAGGATCTCCCAGGCTTACCCCCAGAACGAGAAGTTGAATTCTCTATTGACTTAGTGCCAGGAGCCACACCAGTATCTCAAAATCCCTACAGAATCAACAAGAAGGAGATAATAGAACTAAATGAGCAAATCAAAGAACTAGAAGACAAATGCTTCATTAGGTCTAGTGTCTCACCCTGGGGAGCCCCAGTATTATTTGTGCCCAAGAAGGATGGAACATCCCGAATGTGTATTGACTATAGCGCCTTGAATGCCTTAACAATTAAGAATAAGTATCCCCTGCCCAGGATAGATGACCTATTTGATCAGTTAAGTGGAGCTCGGGTATTTTCAAAGATTGATTTGAGGTTTGGTTACCACCAAGTAAGGGTGAGAAAGGAAGACATCCCTAAAACTGCTTTCAATACCCGGAACGGACACTACGAATTCTTAGTAATGCCGTTCGGGTTGACGAATGCTCCAGCAGTTTTTATGAACTTAATGAACAGAGTTTTCCAGCCATACCTAGACAAATTTGTAGTGGTCTTCATTGATTATATTTTGATCTACTCCAAGACCCCCGAAGAACATGAAGAACATTTGAGGTTAGCATTGGAGACTTTGAGGAAGGAAAAACTTTATGGAAAATTATCTAAATGTGCTTTCTTCCTAGACAAAGTAGAATTCTTGGGACATGTTGTGACTGGAGATAGAATAGCAGTAGATCCTAAGAAGATAGCGGCAGTAGAATCCTGGCCCACTCCAGACTCTGTAGCAGAGATTATAAGCTTCCTGGGGACTAGCTGGCTACTATCGAAAGTTTGTGAAGGACTTTGCAAGAATTGCTGAGCCCATGACAAAATTAACAAGGAAGGACGAAGAGTTCACCTGGACTGATTAATGTCAGCATGCTTTTAAGGAATTAAAGAAAAGGCTGACTACTGCCCCTATTCTGACCTTACCTTCTGGAATCGGAGGTTTCGCTATTTATAGTGATGCTTCTGGAAAAGGTCTAGGTTGTGTTTTGGAGCAGAACAAGAAAGTAATAGCATATGCCTCTAGACAGCTTCGACCTCATGAAAAGAACTATCCAACTCATGATTTAGAATTGGCAGCTGTCATTTTTGCTCTTAAGCTATGGAAGCACTATCTTTATGGAGAAAGGGTGGAAATATTTACGGACCATAAAAGCCTAAAATATATCTTCACCCAGAAAGAGCTAAACATGAGGCAAAGAAGGTGGCTGGAACTAATGAAAGACTTTGATATCACCCTCCAATATCATCCTGGGAAGGCCAATGTAGTTGCTGATGCTCTAAGCAGATATCCTATGGCGATGTACTTGACTATGGACAGACACCTGCTAGAGGACTTAGAAAGTTTAGGTATTGAAGTAATTATCCCAGGAAAAGAAGGCCAAATGATGAACCTGCAGATTCAGTCTACTTTAATAGACAAGATCAAGGAGACTCAGTTTCAAGACGAAGGCCTGCGAAGCCTTCGAGGACAAGTGCAAGCTGGATTAGTGGAAGATTTCAGAATTCATGAAGATGGATCACTGAGGCATGGCGATAGATTATGTGTACCTCGATGAGACATAAGAGAAGAAATTATGCAAGAGGCGCACAGATCACAATACTCTATACATCCAAGAGCCAACAAGATGTACAAGGACCTGAGGACGCATGTTTGGTGGCATGGCATAAAAAGAGAAGTAGCCAGGTTCGTATCTCGTTGTTTAGTGTGCCAGCAAGTCAAGACAGAAAGACAAAGACCTGGAGGATTGCTTCAACCACTACCCATTCCGGAGTGGAAGTGGGAACATATCACAATAGATTTTATTTTCGGACTTCCAAGGACACCTAGTGGAAAGGATACAATTTAGGTGATAGTAGATAGACTGACCAAGTCTGCACATTTTCTACCCTTCAAAGTGGGGCTATCTACAGAGAAGCTGGCAGATTTATATATCAGACATATTGTTAGGCTGCATGGAGTTCCAGTAAGTATTGTCTCCAACCGAGATTCAAGATTCACCTCTCACTTCTGGAAGAGTTTACAATCCAGCTTGGGGACGCAACTCAAATTCAGCACAGCTTATCATCCCCAAACCGATGGACAATCAGAACGTACAATCCAGACACTTGAAGATATGCTCCGTACATGTGTTCTAGATTTTGGAGGATCCTGGGAAGACTACCTACATCTTGTGGAGTTCTCTTATAATAACAGTTACTAAGCAAGTATTGAGATGACTCCATTTGAAGCTCTGTATGGACGAAGATGTCGTACCCCGCTATCATGGGACGACGTTGGAGAAAGAGCCCTGCTGGGACCAGAGATGGTGATCGATTCAACTGAGAAGGTAAAACAAATAAGGGACAGACTTCGAGTGGCTCAAGACAGGCAACGACATTGGGCAAATAGCCACCGAAGGCCCTTAGAATTTGAGGTAATTAAATTTATAAATTCTAGTCAATTTAAACATTATGATTATGCAACTAAGACTTGATTATGACTCTATTTTAAGGTTGGAGAACTGGTGTTCTTGAAGATTTCTCCGACACGTGGCACCATTAGGTTCGGAAGGAGTGGAAAACTCAGCCCAAGATTTATTGGACCTTTTGGCATTCAGGAGAAAATCGGAGAAGTGGCATACCGTCTGGCATTGCCACCCTCTCTGGATGGATTCCATAACATCTTCCACGTGTCACAGCTGAGAAAGTACGTGTCAGACCCCAGCCACATTTTGGATCACTCAGAGCTCGAAGTAGGCCCAAGTCTGACTTACCAAGAGCAACCCGTGGAGATACTGGATCGATCGAAGAAAGTTCTACGGAACCAGGTTATCTTCCTGGTTCGCGTAGCTTGGAAGCACCATTCTCCCGGCGAATCCACCTGGGAGCGAGAAGACGAGATTAGAGAGCGATACCCCTATCTTTTTGAACCCTGAGGTATATTTTATTTCTCGGCCTTTCCTTTCGTGCCTTGTTATTCTTAAATTTCGAGGACAAAATTTTTGTAAGTTGGGTAGGTTGTAAACCCCCTGAATTTTCAAAGTATTAAATCTTGGTTTTTTCCCAATTTTCTGGAATTTTCTGGGAATTTTCTGTAATTAAAATCAAGATTTTAATTATTAAATGATTTTTAGTTATTAATAAATAATATTAAAATATCATGAAAATAATATTTTTGGGTGTAAAATGGAAAACTGGACTTAGGGTAATTTTTCTGGATTTTTCTGGGCCTCAGACCTATTTTTAAATGCCTAAAAACTATTTTTAATTAATTAATTAATTAATTAACTATTTATTTATTTAATTATTATTATTATAAATTAGTATTATTATTATTATTATTTTTATTTTCGGCCCAGCCCGCACCCTGGCCCATTGGGCCGCGGCCCAGCCCAATCTCCCTATCGGATCGGGTCGGGTTGGTCAGACCCGACCCGCCAACCCGCCAACCCGCCTGCACGACCCAGCCTCCACGTCCCCCGACTCCACCGCCGCCCTCCGCGCGCAGCGCCGCCCTCCGCGCGCAGCGCCGCCCTCGGCGCGCAACGCCGCGTCCACCGCACCACCTCCCCCTCTCCCCCGCCCGCTCCGCGCACCTCCGCACCGGCCGCCGCCTCCTCCGCCTATCCCGGCCACACCAGCCCTATATAAACCCTCCCCAAGCCCTCTCCGTTCACCTCCCCGACCACCGGCTTCCCCTCCCCGTCGACGCCTCCACCCTCAGCCATCGCCCTAGCCAGCCCCACGCCGCTGTGCCTCCGTCGACCACCGCCCGCAGCCCAGCGCCGTCCTCCTCCCTCGGCGCCGCCTCCTCCCCCTTCCTCCTCCGTTTCCGGCAGAAGTACCAGCAGCAGCCAGCGCCGCCTCCGTCGCCTCCCGGCGCACCGTCGTGCTGCGCCGCCCTCCGCCGCAGCACCCCCAGCCGCCCTAGTCGGCCTCTCCGCCGCCGTGCCGACCACCGGCCACCGCCACAGCGTCCCAAACCCTAACCCTAGCCCTAATTCTCCTTCACGTGTCCGACACGAGTCGGACACGACTCGACCCTAATTTTCGGGTCCCTTTCAGGTGCGTGTAACTTTTTGTTCGTACCTCCGTTTTTAATTCCGCAAATTGCGTTGTAAAGCATGTATGACCCTCTCGGTGCCCGGACAAACCGCTCGGGGCATCGCGTCCTGTGGTGATCGCACACTGCGATCCAAAAACAGGAAAAACCAGACCCTGTTTTACCCCGAAACTGAGTACGCCCCGCCAAACGGGACGACTTGGTCGCGTGCGGTCTTCACAGATACGTGCGCGTCGTCGATACGGACGTGTGAGATTTCGCGGAAGCTGATTCGGGTGTGCGTGCACACCGAAATCAATGCATATCCGCGGACATCGCCCCGTATCCGACTTTTCTGCAATTTGTCCTAACTTCTTGTACACTCGTCAGATCGAGACAAAACTTGCGCCATCGGACTCGTAGCGATACGCTGGTCCTGTGGGTCAAGTTTGGCTCGATTCTGAGGACGTTGACGAAATCGCGTGTCGTGGGCTCCACAAGCCCCGCTCGACGGGCGATTTTGTGTTCGGCTCATCGGAATCCAAATCTGGAAGTTCCGTTGGGTTCGTATTAGCGTTCCTGACCTGTTGACACTAAGTTTGATGAATTTGGAGACCGTTGACCCGGACACATTTTTCGGTGCAAAGCGGGCCCACCAGCGGACCCCGTTTTGACCCAAAACTGTCATTTTTGCCCTTGTCTCCAAATTGGACCCAAGGACAGGCGTTTCTAGCTATTTGACATCTTCTGAGCATGATGGTAATGTCTATTTCAGCTTTTGGACTCATCTCTGGAAATTTTCCCAAGAACCAATTTTAATCAGATCCAAACAGCAGGCAAGTACCTGCACTTCAAGTTAAACCTTTATATTGTGATAATTAATTCCCTGCTTTACTAGTACCCTTTGATGATTACACCTAGTGTTATAAATGCTGGATTTCATGTCTTGAATATTGGAGTTCATGTCTTGTTTTTTATGTCGGGTGGGAGAATACTAGAAGGCATGTAGTTTACCCTTTCCCCTGCCATGTTTAATAGCTGTTGGTACACGACTGTACCCCAGCCGGATCTTGATTTCCCTTGTTTAATAGCCGTTTATGACGGCCGGATTAGCCTTATAAACCCTTACATGCCAACTATGTATTCTAAAAACAAACACAAGTTCACACAGATAGTTCCTGGTCATGTTATATTTCTCGCTGACTGTTGTAGTTCACTTCCTGTCTTATTTATTTCTGTTTTCTCATATTCCTGTTTACAGCATTAACTCTGAGATATTGATGTTCTTTTATGCAGTTCATCAATATGATATTCTTTTTAATTGTCATAAATATTTAGTTTAATCTTGTTGTGCACTGTGTACTTTGCTCCTTTCCTGACTGGATCTGTTGATTTAGGCGATGATGAGGACCTTGCCCCTACTTATTATGGTCCCTATGAGGGGACTGATGATACCTATGAGGAGCCAGAACCCACCCAGGAGACCCCTGCTGTAGAGTAGCTAGTAGTAGCTATCTTTTATTTATGTTTCTTATCTTATTAATCGGGTTTGTCCCCGATTCCATTCTGAATTGCTGTACTAAAACATTTGAATCTGTGGTCGTATTTATTTCAGTTGCAATCTTAAATTTCTGTTCTCATTATTATCTTGCCTATGTTACTTGTGAATGAGCTAGTTAGTAAATATGGATTTGACCTAGACAACGTACTACCGCCGACTCTGCCCGAACTTCCGGGTGCGGGTCGTGACACTCCACTAGTACGGATGATATACAATATCCATGGTGGCAAACTTTTATACCTCAAAAATTATCTGAGGGTGGATCACCACGCACGATCTTGGGATCTCGTTCCTCCCAATACTCTATATGTTTTAGTTGCCTAGTTAACCCTACGGTTAGTTGGAATCACATGACATGGTCACATGTTACTCCCCTTATATGCCGTACCATAGTACGGTCCATGCTAGATAAGAATCCACTTTGTCACTTGCCAGTTCAAATTAGATTCACCCTAGCATGATGCAATAATCAATCAAGTCCTAGCCACGCTTTGGTAGTTGACCCACATACCATGCACGTGCTAGGGAATTAATATAATAATATCATATGTCGCATAGTATAGAAGTCATTCTCGATGCATAACCCAAAATATATAATCTCATAGCACGTAGCAAGTTATGTCGTACCTCAGTGCACATTTATAATACATGTACATGTAACACGTAGTAATTGTATCGGCACGGATACTAGAAATTGGGTTAAATCACCAAACTTACCGTTGGTCGTATGAGTCTTATCACATGGGGATACCTGGTCAAAATATAATATCCTCAAATCAGGTATATCGACTATCGATCAATGACTTTGCCGTCGAACGTGAGTAAAGAAAAAAGTGCTAACCACTCTGGAGCAGATCCACAATCTTTAAACCAAACAAGGACCGGGATAGCAGATCGTCTCCCGAGCAGAACCACGCCCCTCACTCTATCCGACGAACAAAGGATAAGTTAATCTACTAATCTGAGTTTACTCTGGGTTTCCACATGGCCTACTACAACATATAATCATACTATACACATAGTTAGTTCTAGCACATAACTAGGTCTAGCACGGTCTGGTTACTAAGTCCACTCTTTCTTATAATAACATAGACAAGAAGCCACGATCAACCACATAGGGTAAGATAAGAAATATTCCAAATAAAATAATTAACCCAAGAAATCGTGGAACCTGTACATAGATTACTAGGGTCACATAGGATCACATACGCGCATGTGAAGTGCACGCATGAATTATCGCATGGGTCTGGCAGCATGCACTGATCAGGCGTATAATAACTGACCGCATGGACGAGCTGGCCACATATGTCTCCAGGCTGTATGGACTGCTTGCTGTATGAGGCAGTTGCCGCATAGCGTCAAGGCAAAGTATACTCCTTAGAACAAGTGTCGAAGTAACGTGCATTAAATGCGTGTCAGTAAAGTGACTGAAGTGATGGATATAACAAGCCATAAAGTGTGATATGACATAAAGTATGATGTGACAAAATGTGTCAGGAAGAAAAGATAAAATCATATAAAGACGTGCCAAGGATGCACCAAAGATGCGCCAAAGTTCAGAGTTATGTGTCCAGGGGAAGGTGGCTGCATGCTCTGCTAGACGTATAGGGGTCGATGCCAGATAGAGGTCTCTGGGACATAGTGAAATTCTCATTCGTTCAGCGAGTGAAAACACAAGGTGTTCAAGGGCACTTGTGTAAATTAGCAGTCATTCATCCAACAAGATGGATGCATGCTGGTTGGCTATGCGGCAAAGAGTCCATCCGCATAAGGATCATGCCACATGGAAGTTTTGGTCGAATATTGCGCTGGCCGCATGAGAACTTCGTCTTCTTCAGACAACAATTTCAGCCATGACGAAAAAATCTCCAAAAATTAGAAAATTGTTTTCTTCATAAAAACTTTATTTTAAGTCTAAATCAAGTGAAACAAAAGTTAAAATTCTCGATAAAATGCTCAAACATAAGGAATAACTAGTTTGTGAAAACACTAAGTTTTAGTAGATGAAAACCAAGAAAATCTCATAGAATACATAAAAATCCAAATTTTAAAACTCAAATCTACTCAAAACTATTCATCAAAACCAAAAACTCCAAGAACTAAAACTAATAAGGACAATAAGGAGAACATTTCTTATCAAACATATTTTTAAAACAACATATATATAAAAATCCAAAAATCTATGACTTTGCCACTTTGAGCAAGATGTACTTGCCTTGGTGAACTAACAAACCTCTTCCAAGAACCAAGTCTAGAGCTAGGGCTAGGGCTTCGGCCAATGGGAGCTCTTGAGGGAAGGAGGAATAAGAAAGAAGAAAGAAAGTGGAAATAAGAAAGAATGAGAGAGGAGAGAGAAAATTACATATATATACCAAGTGGAGAAATGAGATTAGCCCTAGGATTAAGTCATGACACTCTCCAACCAATCTCAACCATCCAAAATAGGCTTAGTGGTTCCAAGAGTGAACCGGGTCTGGTATCCATCCTATATACGGGTCCTAGCGCGGGTATATGGCAATTGCGAAGATGTTCACTACTGGTCTCGGGTAGTCTTCCACAATAAACAGGAATATAATTAAATAAATACAACATAATTAATAGGAACCTACATATAAATACAGAATGAATACATCTACAGAAAAAATTTTAAATATCACAAATTCAAGAATACCAAATCTGGGAACGGGTATGACAATGTACTTGCCTAAAATGAAAGAAGGAGGAGAAATAAGAGAATAAGGAAAGAGAGAGAAAGAAGTTAGGTTGTATAGCTAGGGTTTGAGGTTTAGACTATGGGTTCGCTCATAACTTGAACCAACCCACAAAATAAATCATGAGCCATACTAAACCAAAGAATAGGTCTAGTCCCCATGCAACATAATAAATATACAAGCAAAAAATAATATGTTCCAAATACGTATATCGGGAACATGGAGTGACATATCTACCCACCTTAGAAAAAATTTGTCCACGGAATTCAAACTCAAGCCTAGCTAGAAAAATCAGAACAAGCACTATACTAACTTACAAGAACATCTACACATGCAATCAATAATCAATCATATAAAGAAGAAAAGTAATATCACATAGCATGGGTAAAACGAATTACGAGATTCGAGATACGATGACATAAAAAATATACCTTCCGAGTCAAACAGGTGTGGATATCAAGATCGGATATTGTTCTCCCACTCCCACGTTGACTCTCCCAAAGGGTGAAAACCCTAATCATCCTTGATAAGACGAATAGTCAATGCTTTAGCACCTTCTCCAGGTTGCTCCTCATAAGACAAGTAGGTACCAACGACTAGCTCAGAATAGTTAAGGATATGACTCAGATCCAGGATATACCTACACAACTGAGACACATAAAATACATCGTGCACCTCACGTAGCAAAGATGGAAGGACAAGACGATAAGCAACATTGCCAACCCTTTCGAGGATATCGAACGGACCGATGTATCACGGACTAAGCTTCCCATGAACCCTAAATCTAATGACTCCACAGGTCAGCAAATTTTCTAAGAACACATGATCGTTGACACGAAACTCTAAAGGCCTACGATGCTGATCCACCCAATAACGATGCATATCATGTGCCACTCAAAGTCGTTCTCTGATCTTCTTGACAACTTCTATTGTCTGAATGATCCTTTCTGGGCATAAAATCTTCCGTTCACCAATATCATCGCATGCTAATGGTGTCCTGCACTTTATTCCATATAGTTCTTCGAAGGGGCCATCTGAATACTTTTCTCACAACTATTGTTGTATGAAAACTCGACGAGATAAAGGTCATCTTCTCAAGACCCTATAAAATCTAAAGTACAAGCTTGCAACATATCTTCCAATGTCTGGATGGTTCTCAGATTTCTCATCTGTTTGAGGATGGTAAGAGGTACTGAATCTCAGCATGGTGCCCAAACTCTAGAGCAAGATCTTCCAAAAATATAAAGTGAACCGAGTGTTTCGATCTAATATGATACTCACTGCAAGACCGTGTTGTCTTACAATTTGCCGCATGTATATCTCGGTCAACTGCTCTGTAGACTGTCCTACTCGAAAAGGAAAAAATAAGCTACTTTCGTGAGTAGATCCACTATTACCCAAACTACATCGTGACCAATCAGAGATCTAGGTAAACCGGTCACAAATTCCATCATGATATGCTCTCACTTCCACTCAGGAATATGAAGTGGCTGTAATAATTCTACTGGTCTTTGCTAATCATCCTTCACTTATTGACATACCAAACATCGTGAAACAAATTGCGCTATCTCCCTCTTCATCCCGTTCCACCAGAAATATTGCTTGATATCTTGATACATCTTGGTATCTCTAGATTAATTAAATACTGGAAACTGTGTGCCTCGGTCATAACTTCTTGTCGGATATCTTCGCTCGATACACATAGATAATTTTTGAATCTAAGTGCTCCATCCTCGTGAATCACCAACTCTTTTCTGCGACCAGACTTGCACTCTGCCCGAAGCTTCTAAAAATTTTGATCCTCTACTTGAGCTGCCTTAATCCTCTAAACTAAAGTAGACTGTATTTACAAGATTGCCAAAATTCTTGCATCATATGGAAGTACTATCTCAATACCCATATCTTGATGATCCTCCCAAAATTCTTGCATCATATGGAAGTACTATCTCAATACCCATATCTTGATGATCCTCCAATATATGTCATTGCGATGTCAATATATAAGCACTACCTCTCCTTCTTAGAGCATCTGCTACCACATTCGTCTTGCCTGGATAGTACTGGAGTTCTACTTCATAATCATTCAATAATTCTAACCACTTTCTCTGACTCATGTTCAAATCCTTCTGGATAAATACATACTTCAGGCTCTTGTGATCTATAAATATCTTCACCCGATCACCATATAAGTAGTGCCTCCATAACTTAAGTACAAACACCACTACCGCCAACTCCTAATCATATGTTGGATAGTTCTTCTCATAATCTCAAAGCTGCCGAGACGCATAAGCTATCACTCTTCCATGTTGCATCAATACGCACCCCAGTCCCTTGCCAGATGCATCACAATATACGGTAAACCCTCTAGAACCTACTGGAAGCATGACAATCGTTGCCAAAATTAATCTCTTCCAATTCCTTGAAGGTTGTTTGATACTACTTACCAATCAAATATAGCCTCCTTGCGCGTCAAATGGGTCAATGGTGCTAAAATTCTTGCAAAGTCTACCATGAAACTCCTTTAATATCCTGCCAATCCTAGGAAACTACACACTTCAGCTACCATCTTTGGAACTGGCCAACTTTCTACGTCCTCAAACTTCATGGGATCTACTGCCACTCCTGCTCTCGAGATAATATATTCCAAGAATGATACATGATCTAACCCAACTTGCTGAGCTTTGTATACAACTGGTGTGCCGTCAAAATCTGTAAGACCTTCCGAAGATGCTCTTCGTTCTCCTCTTTGCTACTGGAGTAGACAAAAATGTCGTATATAAAAACTACTACGAACTATTAAGGTATGGCATGAAGATGCGGTTCATCAGATCCATAAATAATGTCGGAGCATTTGTCAGTCCGAATGGCATAACTAAGAATTCGTAATGCCCATATCGTGACCTAAATGCTATCTTGGGATGTCTTGCTCCCGAACTCTTACTTGATGATATCCGGACCGAAGGTCGATCTTGGAGAAAACCCTAACTTTTCTTGACTGATCAAACAAATCATCGATTCTTGGTAATGGTTACTTGTTCTTCACTATCATTGTGTTCAGTTGCCTGTAATTGATTCACAACCGTATTGACCCATCATTCTTCTTTACTAAAACAACTAGCGCTCTCCAAGGTGATCCACTGGTTCGGATAAGCTTCTTTACCTTCAGCTCTTCAACGTGCTAGTACAACTTGTCCAGTTCTGATGGTGCCATCTGGTGAACCTTACAAGATATTGGTCCTACTTCAGGGAACAATTTTATATAAAACTCTACATCTCTTACTAGGGGTAACCTTGAAAGTTTTTCTGGGAAAATATCTAAAAACTCCTTGACTATCTCGGGAAGCTATTCTTTTGTTATTGTTGCCACTATGATCCTCTCTTTATGTTGGTCTCCCACAGATCTATTAAAAGCAAAGTCTTCCATGCCTGGGATATTAAACTATATCATACCCCTATGACAATCTATCGTAGCATAATTGTCTCCCAGCCAGTCTATGACTAGGATAACGTCAAATTTATCCATAGGGAACTCGATCAACCGTGCATGTAATGAAGGCCCGTACACTATGACTGAATACGCTATACACAATCTACTAAATTCTACGAGCCTATTACCAATAAGTATATTCAACCTCTCTGGCAAACCCTCAAACTCCAATCTAATACGTGTCCTAAATCTCGCAGATATAAATGAATGAGATAAACCCGAATCAAATTATACTACATCAGGAAAAGATACGATAGATATGATACCTGCTACCACGTTGTCAGATTCCAAATCTTCTTTTAAGAAAAAAGTGAATGCTTGCACATGGCCCTATTGCGCTCCTCGTTGTTACCTCCCTTGGAAGCATTGTTGTGGCCTCTATTGGCCCTGCTGTTGATTCTACTGCTTTTGGTACATCTGAGCGTGCATCGGTAACTGATGCTGAGCTAATAGCCGTACTACTATCGCTGGCCTTCTGTGCTAAACTTTCCCTGATGCTGGCAGTGTTGGCAACTATTGAACTGGCCCTCCTGGCCTCTATATCATCAAACAATTGGCAATTTGATGATCTGGACTATCGCACCTCATACACAATCCATTGGCTGCCCTACACACATCTCTAGTATGTCCTTCCTTGCCATAGTAATTATATCCCATCGGTACTCCCTTGCGTTGCTATTGTTGTTGCTGCGTCGGCTGCTGCCAAGCTGGTATTATCACTGTTGAAACTGTCGTTCTCCATGATGCTGAATCATGGATACGAATGAAAGCTAATAGTGCTGATGTCCGGGGTACCCCTCCACCTTGTCCACTCTGAGCATGAGACCTCTTCTGGACTTTCGTCCTCGCCGACAACCTCTGCATGGTAAGCTCGTACCTCCGAGCTGCTATCAATACTTCCTCATTAGTCTGATAGTCGTTCCCCTCTACCAGTTATAGAATCTCCAGATGAATCCTTGATGGAACCTCATCGCTCTGTCCGAATCTGTTGCTACGATGGTCGAGGAAAATCTACTCAACCTACAAAATTTTGTTACATATTCGTCCATAGACCTACCGGCCTGCTTGAGACTGATAAACCTCTGTTGAAGCTCATATTGTGCGTTGACTCCAAAATACTTTGCCCGAAATTGAGTCCTAAAACTGTCCCAAAAGATAGGACGCCTAAATCCAACCTCTACTAATGACCATAAGTTACGGGCAAGGTCTTGAAGCTGCAGCCAGACTTGGTCAACTTGTTCATTATCTGAAACCTTCACTGCTGCAAGAATAACTCAATGTCTTGCAACAATGCGTCTGTTGTGATGGCATCCTCCTTTCCATCTAAGTACCTCGGGTTAAGTCAAAAAAATCTAAGCGATGCCCCCGAATTAGTCCTTCCGCCTCTCTCCAGAGCCGTCTGTAAACCCTGACCCAATAAGGCATTCTGCTCTTCTTGTTGAAATTATTGATGTTGTTGTACTGCTCAATGTAAACATGTAATATAATTACGTAGCTACACTTATCACATAGGAACACATAGTATGTAGTAAGTTTATTAGCACGGATACAAGTGGTCAAGTTAAGTCACCAATCATAGTAAATCATATGAGTTTTATCACATTGCAACACATAAGTCAAGTCATGTACATAGGTGGTGTAGTAACTTAGTGCATGGTCGAACTATACATATGGTCAATTTGGGGTTATAGATAGGTCAGACGCTCAGGTGGGTCTAATACTCTCACAGTCATCAACATTACACATATGAATAAAAAGTCCAATAGAACATTCAAACCAAATCAATTCAATAAAATATGCAGGGGCGCATGCACGCATGAAGATCAAGGCCACATGGTCGATTAAGGTGCATAAGAATCGAGGGTACATGGAATATGGGGCGCATGGAATATAGGGCGTATGGACAGGCAAAGTCCACTCATTGGGGCATGTGCTAAGTAAGCGACAATAAATACAAGTAAGAGAAGTGACTAATGTGATTTGATGTGACAAGCCCAAAAATAATAGGGAGATAAGACAAAAGCATGAAAATTTGTGAAGAGTCACAAAAGTCGTACAGAGGCATGAGCCCAAAAATAAGGGGGACATGTCTCGTGGCTCCATGGGCAAATAGAGTCTGGCATTAGTGAATTCCCATACGTTCAAGGTACTATGCGTCCGACTTTAGAACGCATGCACAGAAAAGACATACGTCCAACAAGATGAGCGCATGATGGAGGGGTGCATATTGTTGTGCCGCATATTGCTGGCCCGCATGGATCCTCATCGTCCCAGAACAACACGTTTGGCCATAGAAAAGCTCCAAGAACCCGAAAACTTGTTCCCTTCATAAAACTTTATTCCAACTCTAAATTAAGTGAACCAAAAGCCAAAATGCCTGAAATGGAATACTCTATCACCTATGAAAACTAGTTTTCTAAAATACTATATTTTAATAGATAAAAACTAAGAAAAACTTATGGAACCCTTAAAAACGTTAAACTAAAAATGTTGATCTACTCACATCCATCCATCAAAACCGAAAACTCAAAATATTAAAAGTGTTAGAATCATAATGTACACATATTATACTAATAAAACGCAAGGAAAGGGTAAGGATTAAAATCTAAGGTTTTCTCCATATTATGCAAGGTGTACTTGCCTAAAATAAAAGAAAGAGGAGAAATGAGAGAATAAGGGAAGAGAGAGAAAGAAGTTGGGTTATATAACTAGGGTTTGAGGTTTAGACCATGGGTTGTCTCATAACTTGAATCAACCCACAAAATAAACCATGAACAACACTAAACCAAATAATGGGTTTAGTCTCCATGCAACCTAATAAACATACAAGCAAAAAATAATATGTCCCAAATATGTATATCGGGAACGGGGAGTGACAATATATATATATATATATATATATATATATATATATATATATATATATATATATATATATATATATATATATATATATATATATGCCAATTTTAAAGAAAGAGAGTGGAAGGTCTGGGGAATTAATTCTAGGGTTTCTTCACCATCGTGAAGCCATATCTCATAGGTCCGGACTCCAAACGTACCACAATTAATTTTTTTAGAACCATCTTGAGGTTTAATTTTTGAATATATAATTTGTTTTAATTAATTCGGATCATATTTTTTGAAAAATTCTTAGAGTGCCAGTTGTCCAAAAATTGACATATTTCGTTGTTTTTGAGATTTCGGAGATCCCGAACTCGTTTTCATGAACCGATTAATATTTCGAAAAGTTGACAAAAAAATCTAATACATTTACATTGTATAGAATTTAATATGTTAGTTTATTATTTTTTTAATTCATTGAACCTATGGTAACTAGTGAGCCAACGAAATTATAATTTATATGCCATATCGACAATAACTTGTTACCGATTCAAAATTCAATAAAACAGTCAATTTCAGTGTTCTTGTAGCACTAAAATCTACAGGTTTGCATACTCAAATCTAGGTTTTCTATAGGTTGACTTTTTCGTCAATAGAATACCTCGATTTGCGTGCTACAGATCTCGAATTTGCTAACTAAATTTTTTTAGGCCCAAAATGTAGGTTTAACCTTCAAATCAAAATATAACAGGATTAAAAAGGATTTTAGATAATTTTATCTTGAATTAAAATAGATTAATTAGAAAAAACCTAGTAAGGCACTTTTTTTGGCTTTAAGTCTAATTTGTGTTAACTCATGCGACAATTTTCGTGGGATGATGTGATGGATGGATAGCTGATAGGCTTGAATTTACATTATCTTCAACTTGTACTATCAACACATCCAAAATTCAGGCAAGTACTTGTTTATGATCTCATGTGTATTTACTTTATATTGTTGTAATTCATGTAATCATGTTATATTTTTATGTCATGATTGTTCACACACAAGAGAGAGAGTAGTTCTTGTATTCATGTTTCTTGTACATCATGTTATTATCTTGTTGCTCTTATAAGAGATTCATTTTTCTCGTATATCATCTTGTTGTTCTTGTGAGAGATGGGGATATGAGGAAAGTACAGTCAGTAGGCATGTGGATAATCTATATCTCGTGACGTTCTCTCACTTTTCGTAAGAACGCCCTTTCTATTGTTATTTTAAAAGTATCCAGATTCGTATGTTGAAGGTTGTGCTTCTAAAGACACATGAGTGCACACACAATTTATCCTGAGTTCTACCAGTTTCTCTTGCTACTTGTTACTGTTATTGTTATTTCACACTATCACATGTCTTACTTGCACGCAGTCCATATATTTACTCACCCTTGGTTCCCATGTTTAGTCTTTCACTGCTTTATATTATATTTGTATTATGTTGGCTTAGACTTGAACTTGCTCGAATCATGACTGAATAAGTTGACAATTTTAGGCGACGATATTTGTCCGGAGATCTACGGTAAGTACGTTGGAGATGCAGCTGTCACCGATGTACTAAATTCTTCTTTGGATGCGAAGTAGCATATTTTCTTTTTTATGTTTTTTTGTATTTTTCTTAGCTGGTAGGCTTAGCGGACTTTAGTTTTTTGATACATTTATTCTACCGGGTTTGTTCCCGAAACCACCGTGAGTTGTAGTTGATTATTTCTTTAAATAAATTATTGAGACTATTAAGTTTAATTTCTTGTCATAACTTAATTTGTGGATGATATGTGTAATTTGTACTTGTATGAACCATTGTGATTCATAAACAGCGTAGTACCGCCGATGCTGCAGCGTAGGCTTGGCTTGGCCACGTACTCGTATCCCAAAAGTAATAGCGGGAACTGATAAGTTTTTAAGATGGCCTATGCAGGACCGTCTTTGCACCAAATACGATATTTTGGTTAGTACTTCAACTTAGTAGTACTAATTGTGAGCCTGCAAATAGGATAAGATTTAAGAGTTGAATTAGAACTTAGAGAAGGTACATCATCCACAGTTAGGATTCTTACCTTATCAATTTAATATCATCTCTAGTCATAGGATTTTTTATGTTCATCTTGCTTGATCCAGTCCGTAATTTTTTCAATATGTTTGCATCTACCATTCTAACCATGTCCCTTCATTCCTATCAGTTAGCAATGGTTGGTACAAGGCGTAGCACAATTCGTAGGGGTATGATGATGGATAGTTATGTAGAAATGGTTGCATAATTATTGTGCATATTTAGTTAGTCAATATTAGACCATAGTATATATATATATATATCATTTTCCAAACCATCATTGCTCCATGCATCAACCTAGGAAGCTACTATTATATTACCATAAAAATTGCTGGTGTATGTTACTATAGATATTAATTATTTGTTTTATTTATTTTTTAGGACAAAAATATTTTAAGGGGGGTAGTTTGTAGCATTCACTACCAAAAATATTTTATAAAACTTATTTTGAAATACATAAAAAATAATAGAAAATTTGATAGCAATTTATTTTGCTTTGAGTTACTGAATGGCACACCTAAAATTTTGTAGCGATAATATTGTAACATTAGCCTTCATATAGCTCATAGAGACTCAAAATTTAGTTTAAAATCATAGCTATGCTATTTTGGAATTGTTTTGGAATTTTTGAGTAATTAGAACCTAGAAAATCTATTTATTAATGGACGTTAGAAAATTTTATGCGTCTATACAAAAATAGCTTGCTACAAAACATTTATTTTAGGGTTAGAAGGCCATAAAATGCTTTCTGTATTTTATTTGGAAATTTTTTGGGATTATTTAGTATGTATTTCGAGTTATTTAAGTTTTAAACAATTAAAAACTAATTACTGAAAACAAAAGAAAAATAAAAAGAAAATAAAACCTAGTTAGTCAACACCCAAATATTCGGGGCCCGTTGTCAGTGGAGGGCAGCACCTGGGTATTGTAACCCATGGGTCCGTGAGTCAGACTCCAAGCCGGAGTCGGGTTCTAGAGCTGACTCCTGATTCAACTCGGAGCCGTGCAGATCCTTAACCATCCGATCATGGGCGGTAGTCGTCTGGATGATGCCACATGGAAGCGCCGACTCCAGCAGCTCCCCCTCAACCCTATATATATATATATATATATATATATATATATATATATATATATATATATAGTTAGGGATTTATATATCTGCTGATTTTGAGGAGAGAGAAGAAGGTTTGGGGAATTAATTCTAGGATTTTATCACCTTCACAAAGCCATATCTCTAAACGTGCCCAGTTTTTTTGTTAGAACTGTCTCGAGGTATAGTTTCTGAATATATAATATTTTAATTAATTATGAACCTATTTTCTGGAAAAAATTTAGAGTTCCAGTTGTCCGAAAATAGACACATTTCGTTATTTTCGAGATTTTGGGGGATCTCGAACTCGTTTTCATGAACTGATTGAAGTTTCGAAAAGATGACACAAAAATATTTGACATATATACTTTCTAGAATTTAATAGGTTAGTTATTATTCTATATAATTTATTGAACTTAGGGGTAACTAGTGAGCTAACAAAATTATAATCTATATGTCATATCGACGATAACTTTTACCGATTCGAGATTCAATGAAACCGTAAATTCCAGCATTCTTGTAGTACTAAAATCTACAGGTTTGGTTACTTAAATTTAGGTTTTCTGTCGATTGACTTTTTGGTCAACGAAACACCTCGATTTGCATGCTACAAATCTCGAATTCGCAAACTAGATTTATTTGGCCTAAAATTTTGGTTTAACCTTATAATCGAAATATAATAGGGTTAAAAAGGATTTTAGGTAATTTTATATAGAATTAAATAGATTAATTAGGGAAAACCTAGTTAGGCACTTTTTTTGGCTTTAAGTCTAACATGTGTTAATTCATGCGACGGGATTCGTGGGATGATGACATGGTTGGATAGCTGATAGGCCAACATTTACAACATCTTCAACTTGCAATATTAATATTTTCGAAAAGTCAAGCAATTACTTGTTTATGCTTTTATGTGCATTTACTTTATATTGTTGTAATTTATTTAATCATGTTAACTTTTCATGTCATGATTGTTCACACACATGAAAGATTAGTTCTAGTATTCATGATTCTTGTACATCATGTTATTAACTTGTTTCTCTTGTAAAAGATTCATGTTTCTCATATATCTTTTGTTATTCTTGTGAGAGATGGGGATATGGGGGAAGTACAGTCAGTAGGCATGTGGATCATCTATATCTCGTGACTTTCTCTCACTTTTCGTGAGAATGTCCTTTCTATTGTTATTTTAAAAGTATGTCCTAATTCGCACGTTGAAGGTTGTGCTTCTAAAGACACATGAGTGCATACACGATTTATCTTAAGTTCTACCAGTTCCTTTTACTACTTGTTATTGTTATTGTTATTGTTATTTCACGCTATCATATGTCTTTCTTGCGAGCAGTCCATATATTTACTCACCCTTGGTTCCATGTTTAGTTTTTTGATACTTTATATTGTATTGGTATCATGTTACCTTAGACTTGAACTTTCTCCAATCCTTACTGGATATGTTGACAATTTTAGGCGACGATATTTGTCCATAGATCTACGGTAAGTACGTTGGCAATGCTGTTGTCACCGATGTACTAAATCTATCTTTGGATACGGAGTATCATATTTTATTTCTTATATTTTTTATATTATTCTTAGTTAGTAGGCTTAGCAGAGTTTAGTTTTTATATACATTTATTCTACCGAGTTTGTTCCCGAGTTATAGTCGATTATTTCTTTAAATAAATTATTAAGACTATTAAGTTTAATTTTGTGTCATAACTTAGTTTGTAGATGATATGTGTATCTTGTACTTGTATGGACCATTGATTTTCATATACGTATACTATCGTCGATGCTATGATGTAGGCATGGCTTGGTCGCCTACACGTTTCCCAAAAGTGGGAGTGAGTCGTGAAAGGATTGATTAATAATTTTTGAAGAATCAGTCTGATTCTATTATCAATGAGTTTTGATATAATCTTGTAGATGACATTACACAGAGATATAGTACAGAATTCAGTTTCTTTAGTAGGGTTGGAAATCTTAGGGATCAGAATAATAAAAGTGTGATTCAATAAAGGAACTATAAGCGAATAAGTTTTGGATAAGGTTGATCACCTCATTACCCAATGTATCCGAGCAAGTCTGATAGAAGAGAGCAAGCAGGCAATCTGGCCCAGTTGATTTGCAGGGATCTATAACTTTGATAACTTCTCTGATTTCAAGTGGTGAAGGTATACTGCCAATAAAAAGATTTTCTTGATCATCGATAGTGTGAAGATCATTAACTATGTTGCTGGGAACATGAGTGGTATCAGCTGCTTGGAAGAGAGGGGTAAAGTAGTCCACCAGACTATTAATAAAGCCTTTATGGTCATAGGCTTGAGATAGTGTTCTTTATTTTTCTATTAAGTGTCATCATATGAAAGAACGAAATTTCGTTCACCTTCCTTGAGCCACTACAAAGAAGACCTCTGCTTCCAGTGTAATTCCTGTTGCAATAGAAGCTTATTAAGGGTCATATGTAGGCTTTTTTCTTTTATGATTCATTCATCAGTGGTAGAAAATTATTGTAGATGAAGTAACTTCATTTCATTAAGCTTTATCTCCTCTGGGATATTTTCTATCTTCTTCCTTCCCCGTGCTTTCAACATTGGAAGAATGCTCTTGGTCTTAGTTTGAAAATATGATGTTGGTGGTAGATGTCGACAATAATTTGCCATGACTTCTCTGAATTATGGTTCTTTAGTCCAAGCTGCCAAGAATCTGTTGGGGTAATGTCTACTTTTGATGAGGATGTTGAACTTGAGAAGAATGGAATTATGATCACTGTTGAGGCTTGGAAGATGGTGTATACTAGCTTTTGGGAATAGGGTTCTCCAAGATGTATCCAAAATTGCTCTGTCTAATCGTCCTACAACATTCAAATTTGATATCCTCCAATTATTTTTATGTGAAGTTTGTCACTACCACATTCTAGATGAGGATATTTTATCATTTAGCATATTTTATATTTAGTGATTAAATATTTATATATTATTCTACTAATTATTTATTATGTGTTGTGCTATTATTTATTAGTTAGTGGGATAGCCTATTATTTGGACTTATCATTAGTGGACCTAATTAGATTGTTAGGACAAATTGAGCCCAATATTGGGCTAGGCCCATTAGACTCATTCCCTTTACTTAATTAAGGAGATTAGATTAATTTTTATTAGATTAGAAGCTTCCTAATATATCCCTCCTAATTAAATCTCATAACTAATTAGTGGGGGGTATCTTAGACATTACATGTTGCTTGGAAAGGGAAAAAAAGGGGGCCATCCACAAGAAGGGGTTCTCTCTCTCTCTCCTCTTATTAATTTATTTCATTAGAGATCTCCAATTGCGTTCTTTCCCAAATTGACTCATTCATCCACCAAATTAACCCTAATTTACTTACATTTCCTTCCAATTATATCATTTAAGGAGCAATGGAGCTTGGATTGCTCCCAAGGAGCACTTGGAGAAGGAGGAATTGACAAGGAGCTTGTATCCTAATTATGTCCATTTGAGCATTTTATTGGGAATTCTATCTCCCAATAGGTAAATTTTTATTTTTGTTAAAATTTAGACTATAATTCATGGATTTAACCATTAGAAATCCTTCCTTGGCTTAGGGCTACCCATAGGAACAAGAACTAGATTCATAGGACCCCGATTGTGATTTCTATATGGAGATTTATGCTTATTTTAGGAGAATTTCAAGATTGATGCATCAAGTGTGTGTCATGAGATCAATTCGATCTAATTAGACTTAGATTGATAGTGTGAAACTAGATACGTGTCCATAATTGGACACGAGTAAAGCGTATCATGGTATTTTATGATACACTACGATACGGGATTCATTTGGGTAATTTGTATAATCTCTCTTCAAATTCTTTTGTAGCAAGTTACTTTAGTTGTATTATGATAATTTTGATATGTATAAATAGTAATTATTGAGTATTGGGAGTATTGATACTTCGTTGGGTGCGTATCATGAGATTGTATATGATACTCTAGGTCATACATTATCTTACTAGTATTGATACGCTAGCTCCCCTTTTATATATAGCCCGTGTTAGGCCTAAGACGATCACATTATCTTACTATCAGTTTATTTCTATTATTCACCATGATGCGTCTTCTTGTGATATTTACTAGCTCAGTTACTTCCATCATTTATTTTTATTGCTATTGTTGTTTCATAGTTTCTGTCAATTATTGGATCGGCTTATGGGTTGTACTTCGTTTCAATCCTGACTAAATATATTTTTAAGATAATTTATTAGAGGACTGGGGTCCTACCCTGTCATGCCCCAGTCCCAAAATACACAGGACCAGGCCACGTGGCAATAGCCAGCTATCACATCTCCGAGGATATCCCAATTTAATGGATCTTAACGAAGAGTGCCACGTTGTCCTAAACTACTAACATGTCCAATATCAATCAACAACAGGTAATCTAATCTCATCCACAATATAATCAGCAAGAAGTACTAAAATAAATACTGGGACATAAATGCCAGTCTCAAATATCATAGTACAACCAAGAATGTCTGGTGGAAACAAATCCACTACTATGACAAAATAAAAGTACTTAATGACAGATAAAAAGAGTAATGACTAGGGCATCTGCTGACTAGATAAAGATGCTCCCAATCCTAGGCAGAAGGCCTACCAACTGATCACGGAAACTCTGACAGTAGCACCTCTAGCTCCTCCGCTGTTGCGTACCTCGTCTCCTGTCCGGGTCCGTACACTTTTATCGGCGAACAACCGAACCCTTGGGACCTGTGGGATAATATGCCTCGTCCAAATCTGGAAAGGAACCAGGTCCTCAGAGGGACGTAACAAGATACATAGAAGCATGCCATATATATATACCGAATAAAATAAAATAAAGGGTGTGCTAACCATCTAAGTGAATGCAATGTGAGGACTACATTGGTACGTATGGGTAGGCATAGGCATAACGTCCAACACTCCGAAGAGCATGGAATCTGCATAGTATATAACGTCCATATCGCTTCGAAGAATGTGGAATCTGAATAGTATATAACGTCCATATCGCTCCGAAGAACGTAGAATCTGTATAAAGGAGGTTATTGGATCTGTGGCTCCTCTGGGTACTACGGATTCTAATGTGTGTATCACATATGCCTACTAGTTGTCCTCCCCGCCCAATGTAAATATACAAGTCGAATACTCGACGTGCATACCACGTATCTATATGCCAAATCTCTACTAATACAAAATCCTGAATTACGCACTAACAGTGATGCATGTCATACGCACCGATAGCTAGTCGAGTACGCGAACTCGCATCCCAATATGAATTTGTCACCGTGAAACATGTAAGAGTGTCAGGTCTTGGGAAGATATCAGTGTATCCTCCCAATGGGGGTGAGTCTGCTAGTGACTAGGTCAAGTATACTACTCATCGATGCATCCGTCGACTGCACCCGAGTCAATCTCGAACGCACACAGTCATATAAAATAAAGCAACAAGATATCATACAACATATGCATTATTTAATTTAAATAGTAAATATGGCAAGGTATCTTGCCTGGGTCCTCAAGCTGTGAATGCCAATAGCCTGCTCCTGCAGTATCTCCTGGCTGGTCCAGTGACCCTAAACATACAATATAATATAGCAGTCTAGCATCAGACACTAAAGTAATATACATAAAACTATGACGCTACTCTTAGGTACTGACGCAAGGTCACGGTTAGTCGACTACAGAGTCGCGTGTGCAAGTAGCTAAGGTGTACACGTGTTCTGTCCTTAGTTACCGTGTTCCTCACGACAATAAATTACCGAAGTTATGGTTTACGTACTACTTATGTGTTGTGCAATCACCTGTCATTATTTCCCATGTTTAAGTGTACTTGGTTAATGTCTAGGTTTTATTGGTGAAATATAAGTCTTTAATAATAAGTCATGTTATTAGGGTATTTACTAATTTATTTATTTCTAACTAATCTAATTAAACATACCTGCATACACATATAAGGTTTAACATACTACTCGTGTCCAAATTTATGACACACGATGCAACGACACGATGCTACAACGATAAGATGATACAAGAAGGAAATAGGGCAATACGCTGTTACCTAATCACTGCTGAACGAGGGTCTTCTCATCGGCGTATAAGCTCGCCGGTGGTCGGCGAAGCTCCGGCTTCGTGCAGCAGTCAATGGCAACGGCGACAGTAACTACAACAGGTGCAGCAACGACAGCAGCAGCCTGGTAGTGGCGGCAGCGGCGTGGGCGGTGCTGGGATGGCGGTCAGGACGTGGGGAGGGTGGTGCTCCGCCTGACAGTGGTGGTTGGCGGTGCTGGAGGCGGTGGTCAGGGCTGGGAGCAGTCGGCTACACGGTAATCGGGGTCAGGTTTGATGCCGATGATGGGGATGGTTGATGGCGGTGGTCAGGCGGCCTGAGGGGGTGGTCCGGTGGCTAGGGGCTGGTGGCCTGAGGGGGTGGTCCGGTGGCTAGTGGGTGGCGGCCTGAGGTGGTGGTGGTGGTGGTGGTGGTGTTGGGAAGTCGGGGAAGGGAGAGGGGTACTCGGGTTGAAGAGGGGGTTGGCTAGAAGTTTGATGGTGAGATGGTTTTTAGGGTTTTCAATGTAGCAAATGTGTATTTATATGGGAGAGGGATTTATAGGCTGACCTCAAAGTTTGGTCCTGTCTGGACTCTTTGGGGTGGGGGCTGGTCCTCATGAAATGGTGTACATGGGCTTGGTTAGGTCTTGCTTTGGGTGAAAACTCCCTCCAATTTAATTTTAATTAAAACAATGCACCAGTTGTTCTTTTGTAAATTGAAGACACATAGGATTAAATTTGGGTGGGACACAAGTGTAATGATCGTAGTAGGTTCAGAATAGGTTAATACCCTAATTTGGGTTATAGGGAATTGGGTTGAGGTAGTGCCTCAAATTCAAATAGGAATGGGCAATTTAGAGAAATGGGGCTTATTGGAATTATACGCAGATGTTTGTAACGAATATTACGCAGCTCAAATGAAGCACAATATATAGAGTATTTAAAAGTTACACAAGGGTCAGATGGGTAGTCTGGCATGTCTAGGAAATGTGTATTTAATCTGTTTGAAGGTAACTACTAGTGTAGCGCTCCAAACATCGAAGCAACGGTAAGGTGCATTAAGACATATAATTGTTGCATATTAATTCTAATTGTATCCAAATTAATCCTAGTCTCTCAATCTAAATTAAATAACCCTAAATTTGGTCGAGGGGGGGTTTACAATCTACCCTCCTTAGAGCATTTCATCCTCGAAATTAAAATATATGTATGGTAAGAACTACTGACTGAAATGAAATGCTATCACATACCTAGTCCTTTGAAGAGATGGGGATAGCGCTGTCGAATATCCTCCTCGCGTTTCCAGGTCAACTCGCCTAGTGCATGATGTCTCCATGCGACACGAACTAGAGGGATAGTCTGACCTCACAATACCTTCTCACTTCTGTCCAGAATCTCAATAGGCTCTTCTTGGTATGATAAACTCGGGCCGACTGTGATCTCTGAATGGTCAAGCACATGACTCAGATTTGGTATGTACCTCCTTAGCTGAGATACATGAAAGACGTCATGAACTCCTTCTAAAGTCTATGGTAAGGCTAACCTGTAGGCAACCTCTCTGATGCGTTCTAACACAATGAATGGTCAGATGTACCTCGGACTCAGCTTTCCTCTACCTCCAAATCTGATAGTCCCTCGAATGGGTGAGATCTTTAGAAATACTGATCTCCAACCTGGAACTTTAAGGGTCGTCGGTGTGCATTCGTCCAATGCTTCTGTCTGTCCTGTGCTGCTCGTAGGTGCCCTTGGATCTTCTTTACCTTCTATACTGTACGAACAACCAACTCTGGCCCAAGAATCTATCTTTCGCCTACATCGCTCCAACACACTGGGGAACGACACTTCCTGCCATATAATGCTTCATAGGGAGCTATCTAAATGCTCGCTTAATAGCTATTATTGTAGGAAAATTTAACCAAATGCAAATGGTCCTCCCATAATCCTCCGAAATCGAGCATGCATGCTCTTAACATATCCTCCAACGTCTGAATGGTGCCTCGGACTGGCCATCTGTCTGCGGGTGATACGATGTGCTAAACTTTAGGCGGGTACCGAGACTCTCTTGCATACTCCGCCAAAAGTAAGATGTAAACCTCGTATCCCTGTCAGACACTATATTAACTGGCACTCCATGCAGTCGTACAATCTCCCTCATGTACATATCTGCTAAGACCTCTGTATTCTGCCCCATTCTGAAGGGCAAAAAGTGAGCAAACTTGGTGAGTCTATCTACGATTACCCATACTGTATTACGACCACTAGGACTCCTCGGAAAGCCCGTAACAAAGTCCATAGTGATGTGCTCCCATTTCTACTCCAGTATCGGGAGCGGTTAAAGTAATCCTGCAGATCTCTGATGCTTAGCCTTGACTTGCTGACACACTAGGCAATTCGCCACAAAGCGGGCTATCTCTCTCTTCATTCCATGCCACCAGTAGTACTGCCTTAAGTCTCTGTACATCTTCGTGCCTTCTGGATGAATAAAGTAGGTTGAACTGTGTACCTGTGACATCAGCTCCTGACGAAGTTCTCCATTTGGAACATAGAGACGATCTCCACATCTCAAAGTCCCATCTTCATGTATACGCAATCATGTCTATATTTCGGCCTCTGTCCTCTGTCGAAGCCTCTGGAATCTGGCATCTGTCGGCAAAGCAGCCTTGATCCTCTCCACTAATATCGATTGCAATTGGAAGCTTGACAACTGTCCATCTACTCCGGGCATAACGACCTCTATACCCATCTGTTTTAGATCTTTCAACAGATATTATTGGGTAGTCAAGAAGAATACCATGGGTCTTCTGCTCAATGCGTCAGCTACTACGTTGGCCTTTCCCGGATGGTACTATAGCTCAATCTCAAAGTCTGTCATCACCTCGAGCCAACGTCTTTGTCTCTGGTTCAGGTCCTTCTGGGTGTAGACGTACTTTAAGCTCTTATGATTAGTGAATATCTCCACTCTTTCTCCATATAGGTAGTGCCTCCAAAGTTTCAAAGCAAAGATTACTACGGCAAGCTCCAAGTCGTGAGTGGGATAGTTCTTCTCATAGGTCCTCAACTGCCTAGAGGCATAGGCCACAACCTTTCTATGCTGCATCAAGACACATCCTAATCCTTTTCCGGATGCATCGCTATAGATCACGAATCCTTCGGGTCCAGAAGGTATGGTCAAGATAGGTGTCGTAGTCAAACGTTTCTTTAGCTCATCGAATGCTATCTGACACTCCTCTGTCCAGGTATACTCCTGTTCCTTACGGGTCAAGCGGGTCATCGGCTCTGCAATCTTCGCGAAGTTCTCTACGATTCTCCGGTAATATCTGGCAAGTCCTAGGAAACTTCTTACCTCTGAGACATTGGTAGGGCTTGGCCACGTCTCTACTGATAAAATCTTTGCTGGATCTATTGAAATGCCATCTCCTGAGATAACGTGTCCAAGGAAAGCGACACAATCTAGAAGAAACTCACACTTGCTCAGCTTGGCATAAAGCCTCTCTCTCCTCAGTGTCTCTAACACTAGTCTCAAGTGCTCTTCGTGCTCCTCGTGGCTCTTTGAATACACCAAAATGTTGTCGATGAAGACTACCACGAACTGGTCTAAGTATTGGTGGAATACTCTGTTCATCAAGTTCATAAATACAGCAGGTGCATTTGTCAGTCCAAAAGGCATCACTAAGAACTCATAGTGACCATAACGAGTCTGGAATACTTTCTTTTGAATGTCTTCTCTTCGCACCTTTACCTGATGATATCCTGATCTCAAGTCGATCTTTGTGAACACCACTGCTTCTGTCAGCTGGTCGAACAAATCATCAATCTGTGGAAGGGGGTACTTGTTCTTGATAGTCAAAGCATTAAGAGCTCTGTAATCAATGCACATACGTATTGTCCCATCTTTCATAGGTACAAATAATACTGGTGCTCCCCAGGGTAATGTACTAGGACGGATAAATCTATTATTCTACAACTCCTCTAATTGTAGCTTCAGCTTATCTAGTTCCTTCTTCACCAATCGGTATATATTAGAAGATATTGGTGCTGCTCCGGGTACTAGCTCAATAGTGAACTCCACGTCCCTATCTGGCGGTAAGCCTGGCAACTTCTCCGGAAAAATATTCTCGAATTCTGCAACTATTGGTGGGGGTACCATCTTCATAGCCATGTAAGCTCCAGCTACCTATCCTGCTCCTTGCTCGACGGTCCCTCACATGTACTCGAACTTCGGTTGATCTGGCGGTCTAAAAGTGACGCTACCCTTCCGGCAGTCCAGTACGGCATTATACTGGCTTAACCAGTCCATGCCTAACATGACGTCAAAGTATGGCAAGGGTAATACCAAGAATCGTGCTCTCATCTCTCTACCACATACGACTACCGAGCACGTTCTAATAGCACTGGTAACCGGCACGATGCCTCCTCCGGTAAGAATCTTCCAATTCTTAGGTAAGGAGGGAGTAGCTACTCTATGCATTGCTACAAATCTACTAGATATGAACGATAGTGTAGCTCCAGAATCAAATAATGTAGTTGCAGGTAATGATGCAACTAAAATGGTACCTGTGATAGCTTCTCCTTCTGTTTCCTCCTCAGTAGCTGCTAGTGCAAAGTCCTGTCCGTGCCTCTGCCTTCTGAACTGTTGTCGGGCTCGATCAAATTGTGCCTGCTGTGGGACCAAGGGTGGTCCTCTCTGAAATCCTTTGGGTGCTGGTGGACGTTGACCTCCTGGAGGGGGTAGTATCCTCGAAACTGGTGCTGCTGGCCTCTGTCCTGTCTGCGGTGCTATGTCTCTGCGCTGTGGGAAGTCTCGGGCATGGTGCTGGTTCGCTCCACAAATCATGCATGTTCCTAATCTCTTTCGGCAGTCATTCTAGAAATGTCCTATCTTACCACAGTAGTGGCAAGTCGGAAGCTCCTTTTTCTGGTATGGTGCTGTCCTCTGTTGTGTCTGCATTCCGAGACGACGGATCGGTCCTCCTGCTCTGGGCTGGGCTCTGGCTGGTGTGGTCGTGCTGGAACGACTTGCTCCTCTGCCGATGGCCTCATGGATCCTCTCCTCTGTAAGAACCTCCTCATAAGAAATCCTCGCCTGGGTGGTGGTATACCTCTTTATCTCAAAAGTGAGGCTGTGATGGAATCTCTGAGCCTTCTCTAGATCATTGGGTATCAATACGACACCAAATCTGCTAAGACGGCTAAACTCTGCGTCATATGCGTCTACAGTCATATTCCCTTCTTCTAGATGTAGGAAATGGGAGTACAGGGCATTTCTGACTGTAGCCGGGAAATACTTTGCATTGAAATATTCTAAGAACTGTTTCCAAGTCTGGTTCTTGCCTACACTACGCTCAATAGAATCCCACCAGTGATGGGCATTGCCTTTTAGTTGGGCCCTCACTGCGGTCATCCAAAGGTCTGGATGTAGCTGTGAAGCCTCTAGTAGCATCTCCGTGTTGGCGACCCAATCGGAGATCTTGTCACTACCCCATTTCCAGAGTCAGGTATTTTTTTATTTTAATTTAGTTAATTGTGTATTATTTATAATTAATTATATTTATATTTAATTAGTGGTTGTATTATTTTTTATTAATTATTTTTGGGTTTTGGCTAGCCTGGACCCATGTCAGACCCTAGTGGACCCATGTACGACCCAACCTACACCCTTGTGAGACTTATTTTTGGGTTTAGAATATTTATTATATTTTTAGTGGGTTAGTTGAAGAGATTTGGAGTTAGTTTGAGTGCTTTTGGAACCCGAAACCCAAAACCAAGTTAGGAGAGGGCATTTTGGGTATTTTGGACATTAGGGAAACCCTTATTAG